>JALPQD010000378.1:632938-1090656 GCA_023101885.1 Typhlomys cinereus | reverse complement strand
CCAGTACCCTTCTTGATTTTAAAAATTATATTA
Source organism: Typhlomys cinereus (assembly GCA_023101885.1). Lineage (NCBI taxonomy): Eukaryota > Metazoa > Chordata > Mammalia > Rodentia > Platacanthomyidae > Typhlomys > Typhlomys cinereus. Next base: position 1,090,623 of record JALPQD010000378.1, on the reverse strand, counting down.
TTCTTAATGATAAAGTCTTTTAAAGGCAGAGTTACGTGTAGCATGGAGTGACCTCAAACTCACTTACTTTATAATTGCAAAGAACCTTGAGTTCCTGATCCTCGTGCCCCTACCTCTCAAGTGCTGGTTTTACAGGCATGATACTAATGCCTAGCAATGTTGGGAATTTTTGACAAGTACAGAAGATATATATTTCCAGTTCTTGATGTATAAGTGAAGTAAGTATACTACCCTAGATTAATAATTTGATCCCATTTTATTAAGCTACTAGAACCAACTGTCATTTTATACTTAAATGTCCTGTCTGTATAAAAAAAATATAAAACTGGAATGGGAAATAGAAATAGAAAAGAATTTGGCTTCACCATTCCATCCTAGACAGAAATTATGTAATTTTCTTTTAGCTGCCAGTTCTTAGTACGTCAAGATCACTCATGCTCAATTTCTGCCTATTTTGTCCAAAGAAGTCATTATTACAATTATAAGTTCTCCTGGTCCAGATAATGGTCTCTCCTGGCAAAGTTATTTATCCAATAAGTCTATAGCTTATTATATGACAAGTTCTGGAATACTATATTGGTTTCAACATATTCCATGCCATTATAGTCTAAGGGTTTTGAAATGAATAAATGTATTGTGACTGAAGTACCGAATAAAGGAAACACACACAAAAAAAATGACAAGACTGTATAGTTTAAACCAAAGGAATTGGACACTTTAAAAAATATTAACAAACCTAAGAGATTGACCTCAGCAGGAAAGGTCCCCAGTCAGAAACTTGATGAATTGAGTTTGATAACAGAAACCCAAGTGGTGCAAAAGAGAACAGACTTCCAAAGATGACCCACTTTCAGTACTCAGTTATTACCCACACTAAAATTAATATCTTTTAGTTGCCTTAAGCACATATTACTCTATACATACATGTATGTATAATATGCATACTATATTTTAAAAAGCCTACTTGTAAATGGAGCAGGTAGAAATCCAGAATTATTCCATGGTGGAAATGAAGATGGAGGATGTCCAAAAACATTTTCTGGGGCGGTGCAGGAAGGGGAGGATCCTTTTTCATGAAGTGGCTCCTTGCACCCATTGGAGACAGTGATCCTGGGAATGGAGCATGTGTGGGGGGATAAAATCACCAGCAAATGCATCACATTCGTCATGTCAAATAAACTGGAAAATTTGCTGTCTGTAACAAAGTTACAAATGGTGATCATTGAAATTTCAATTTACAAATTCTTTTCCTGCGATGTTAGATTTAGAAAGAAGCTACAGCCACCTTTTCAAGAGATATCATGACAGTTTTAGGAAGCTAAAGAAAAGATCACATTTTCCACATTAGCACATGAGCGAGGTTTTAGTTACCATAAACATTTCACTAACTCAAACAATTATATTCTATGTCAAGGAAAACACAAGTATATTCCAAAATATTAATACATATACATACACACACAACACATATATTATAACACATCCATAAAAAGAAAGTAAAATGCTTATGTTGCTATTTTCAAAATGGGCACTCTCATATTTTAAGAAAAAATATACTTTTAACATACAAATACAAACTTAAAGAGAAAATATGAAATTTGAATTTTGGACAATAGAAATTGGCTTAAGCCCTATCTACATGATGGATGGAGTTAGTTGATGGATGGGTGAGTGAGTGGGTAGGTGAATAAAAGAATGGAAAGATGAACAGATTTTAATGTCAAAGTGGTCAATGTTCTCTTGAGTGGAAACTAAAAAAACTACTTTTACATCCCAAGTATTCATGACGGATGGATGGATAGCATGGTAGGGTTCGTTTTATTGAATCTTGAGAATTTCTGAATGATTAAGTAAGAAACATACTGCTTTATAAATCATTTATCTTACAACATTTGAGAATATATTGAGCTCCACATCTGGCTTACAATTTTTCCTTTATCACCACAATTACAATTCAGAAAAGAAATAATGTTTTGATGTAGGAAGTAGAGTTCTCAAACACAAAGTATATTTGCATCACAAAACAGACTAATTCTTGTTACTGTTTTCTAGAATAAGCTTAGAGGCAAGATCATGGGTAAATCCCATTTCATACTTACAGACCATCTTTAGAATTTCCAAAGAATTCAACTTTTGATGACACAGGTTCATCTAGAAATGAAAGTAAACATGAAAATGCATGATTTATCTGCCCCTTGTTTGCACATATTCTGAACACAAATGATGCTCATCCTCCATTGTACTTTCACAGAGCAGCGTGCCATACGTTCTACATCAGGGCTATAACAAGAACTTGAAGCTTCTGAAAATTCTGACAGAATCTGTTTCAGCATGAGTGTGTGGCAATGGTTCTCTATCTGGTCCCTAGGTGACCTCCCTCCAATAGCACAGTAAAAAGACGTCTGGAAGAGAGCAACCTGCTCATAACTCCCATCTTTTATATCTCTTTACCTCCTTTCTTCATTCTTTTTTTATTCCTCTACTAAAAATTTTAATTCAGTCAAATCAAGAAAAGTGTTCTTTATCTTAATCATTGAGAAACTCTCAAGACCCTTGCTATAAGGTCAAAGTTTTCTCTGACAACTCTTACCTTTTCTCTCTTAGCTTTCTCATACACACATGTCTCTTTGTCTCTCTTCCTTGGATGACTCTTTGTTTCCAGTCCTCTAAATTACTGGTCTTGTTTCCTTTCTTTATCTTCTAAATTTATATTGCATCTCAAATCCATCACTAAAAACCCTGTCACCAGTTGCTTTGCTGGTAATTTTTCACTGTTCATCATATTTCAGTCCAGATATCCTCATATCCCTGCTTCCAAATTCCAGCATCTAGGCCATTTAGCATTGCTGAAGACAGAAAAGTCATGCAGACTAGCACCACCCCCACAAATTTTTCCTTCAAAATGTTCCCACTAATATTAGGATTTTTATTCATAATTCAGAGTCTCATTTCTCTGGTACTGGCATCAAACTTATTACACAGTGAGGGTGACCTTTGAACTCCTGATCAGCCTGCCCATACCTTCTAACTGGTAGCATTACAGGCATGACCACAAAGCCCAGCAAAAGTTATGCCACAACATCTGATAGCTTGCTACACTAGATGTTATATTTTCCAAATGTGTTGCATGATTGAAATTTTCTATCATATGACTGATAGACTGAACCATTACAATGTCCCTCAAACCAATCCTCAACACTAATTAAATACCCTGTCATTATAACACATCAAACAGTATTGGACCTTAATAGTTATTCATGATTGTATCATATTAACTTTCTCTTCTGCTGCCATTCATTGGGTGACATGATTGTTTAACGCATACCCACTCATCTGTACACATGCATGACTTCTTACCTTCTTTGTCTAGGAAGATACGTTCCTTACAACTTTCTGTTTTTTGAGGCAGTCTGCCAGAATGAAAACGAAATTTGTCTTGTCTTGTAGAGGAAGAGCTGAATCCGGATGTTTTTCCCTGCAATGAAATGATTCTTTTGATACCTTCATAAATACTAATATAAATCTACTTTAAATACTAACCTAGATTTTTTTGCATCAAATAACAAACACCCTTGGTAGATAGCAGACAGCAAAAAGGATGCAGCCTAGTGCCTACTTTATTACAGGCCTTGTTTTGTATCAGAAAAGTACAATTCAGTACTTTGGGTCATTCATTATTATGTATATAAGAGTTAAATGTGGCTGGAGAGGTGGCTCAGGGGTTAAGCCTCTGCCTTGCAGGCAGAAGGTCCTGAGTTCGGATCCCAGATCCCATGTATAGACGCCAGGCAGAAGCGGGGGCGGCCTGCACTTCTGGTCCTGGTAGGGGAGCCTGTGAATCCCGGGGCAGAAGAAGGTGGAGGAGTCCATGGTGGTTCCGAATTCGCCGTGGTTCTACACCACACACACACACAGACACACACGCGCGCGCACATACACACGCACATGCACACAGTGGAATAAATAATAATAATAATAATAAAAATTTTAAAAAAGGGTTAATGTAAGTATGAAATTTTGAAACAAGACACAGATATGTAGATAGCAAGATGGTACAGATAGATCTACTTAAATTCACTTAAATTTCATGCTAATAATAGTAAACCAAAGAAAACACAGCAAAATCAAATAATTCTGACACAGCTACTAAGAACAGAGGAAAGACAGAAAGTGCTAGATACAGAGAACTAAACATAATGCCACAGTTAATAATCTGCCACCAAGCAAAACACATTAATTCAGAATCATCAGTGATCAAATTTTCACTGACTCACAAACTTTGGATTGTAACATTCATTCTAACTAAAATGGAAGGGTCTCTGACTCGACAAAAACCCAGAAGGTTCAAGGTGCTCTAATGAAGGACATCTGCACAGACAATAATTTGAGCACAGACTCTAACTTAGCGCTGTACAGATAACTTCCTTTGGAATAGGGTCATTTAAGATCTCAAATAAGTAACTCTTAATTGCTTATGCTACTTACCAATCTGCAAAATAAAAGATAAATAGTCTATCTTACTGTCGATGATAGAATTTTAAGGTTACATGATAGCTTCACTAAGTAGTTATGCTACGTCCAAGTCCAAAACTATGAAGCAGAATTATGTGGTTGACTCTGTCCTGTTATTGACATGAACAAAGAGCCTAAGTTTCCTTCTATGACTGTTCTAGAACAATGGTTCCATATGTGAACTCTATGCAACCAACATGAGTGAGTCTCTCCTGATATAACCAGAAAAGACTACACTGAAATATATCTACCACAACACTTTTAAATCTCATTGATCAGCTTTCAAAATCACAGCAAAGTGTCTCTATAGAACGGAATTTTCCCTTGAAACAAAAGGCTACTATCAACATTTGGCTACATTGAGTTCTTGCATTTTTCTTCATAGATGGGATGAATTCGGTAACAGAGTTAGCACCAAGAGGAAATAGGGAGATTGTAAACATAAATCACCATATAAACCCGCCCAAATTCCGAGAATGATTCTCTAGATAGATGAGAAAAAAGCTTTTGACAAGATCAACAGCCTTTTGCTCAAACGCTAGAGAGACCGTTGGAATGAAAGGAACCTTTTCTCAATATGATAAAAGCTGTATAAAACAAGCCAACAGCAAGGATTATACTCAATGGGGAAAAACGTGAAGCATTCCCACTGCGATCAGGAACTAGACAAGCTGTCCACTCTCACCATTTCTTTTCGGTATTGTACTTGAAGTCTTAGCTGACGCCATAAGACAAGAAAGTAGAAAAAAGGATTCAAATTGGCAAGGAAGAAGTCAAGTTACTCTATTTCCAGATGACATGATCTTATACATGAGTGATCCTAAAAATTCCACCAGGAAGGCTCTGGAACTAAACAGGAGTTCACCAGGGTGGCAGGATACAAAATAAACATACAAAAAATCAGTGGCCTTCTATATGCCCAGAATGAAAGAACTGAAAAGCCCTGAAAGAAAACAATCCCATTTACATAGTCCCTAAAAAAGGAAATACCTTGATATAAACCTAATCAAGGAAGTAAGAGACCTTACAAGGAAAAAATTAAAACCCTAAAAAAGAATTGCAGAAGACACCAGAAGGTGGAAAGACCTCCCATGTTCCTGGATTGGCAAAATCAACATCGTAAAAATGACCATCCTACCAAAGGCAATATACAAATTCAACACTATAACAATTAAAAATCCGAGAGCAATTCTTTAAAGAGGTTGAGGAAACAACCTCAAAATAATATGGAGGCACAAAAGATCCAGGATAGCAAAGCAATCCTGAGGAACTAAAACAATGCTGGAGGTTCACGATACTAAACCTTAATCTATACTGCACAATCCTAGTTCTAAAAACAGGCCTGGTACTGGCTCCAAAATACGCACACAGATCAATGGATAAGGGTTTGAAGACCCAGTATAAGCCCACACAACTACAGGCATTTGATCTTTGACAAATGGGCCCAAAAAATTCCAATGGAAAAAGACAGCATCTTCAAACAAATGTTGCTGGCAAACTGGATCTCCCACATACAGAAGATTAAAAACTGGACCCGTACTCGTCACCATGTACAAGAATTAATTCCAAAGGATCAAGGACCTTGTATAATGCCAGGACTATAAAAAATAGTTGAAAGGGTAGGGAACTCCATCAAGCTGATTGGGCTAGGCCAATAGTTTCTAAAACGGACATCCAATAGCACAGTCATTGCAACAACTTCAACAGATGGAATCTTGTGAAATTAAAGAGCTTCTGTTCACGATAAAGAATTGTAACCCGAGCACAAAGGCAACCCACAGATGGGAGAAAATCTTCACTAACCACATATCTGGCAGAGCTATATTTCCAGAGTGCACAAAGAAACTTACAAAATTAAGCACCAAGGAAACAAATGGCCCAATTTAAAAAAGGGGCCTGGAACTTTAAAAGAAACTTTACCAGGGATGAAATTAAATGTCTAACAAATATCTTCAAAAATGCTCCACATCCTTAGCCATCAGGGATGCAAATCAAAACCTCCCTGAGATCTCATCTCACCCCGGTCAGGATGGCAAAAATCCATAATACAAAAAAAGCAAATGCTGGAGGGATGGAAGAGAGGGGAACATTCCTACCTGCTTGGTGCGAATGCAGGCTCTACAGCCACTCTGGCGAGCCGTCTGGAGATTCTTAAGAAATTAAAGATTGAAATGCCATATGACCCTGCTATTCCACTTTTGAGAATAACCCCCCATACAGCAAAAATTCACCTCGATAGCACAAGCATGACCTGTTCTGCAGCCACTGTTTACAATAGCACAGTCATGGAATCAGCCCAAATGTCCAATAGTTGACGAGTGGATAAGGAAACTGTGGTACATCTATACAATGGAGTACTATTCAGCCATCAAAAATGATGAATTAATGGAATTTGGCGGGAAATGGATGGAATTGAAACAGTTATATGAGTGAATATCCCAGACCCAGAAAAAATTAAGTGCCGTATGTACTCCCTAATAGGTGGCTCCTAGTACCACAAACCACTTAGAGACACTCAAGGATATATCTCTGTAATACCTACAGTGACTGCAAGGGTTATCTAAATAAACAAAACAGCAAATGAAGAATCCTGATGTTATAAAGATAATAAAAGATAGTCTAGGACCGAATGCAAAGCAAACGAAGTTCAACTCTACACAACAAATATAGATCAGCGAACCAACTCCCAAGTCAATGCCATAAATTTATAGCATACATGGACATAAACTTGTGTGACATTAAATTATTCAATGCTTTTAAATAAGACACCAAAAGCCCAAGTAACAAAAAATGAATTTAAAAAATTTTGGACATCAAGGACATTATTAGAAGAGTGAGGTTACCTACAAAATGGCAAAATGGGGACAAATTAGCAGTATATATATATGAGTGTGTGTGTGTGTGTGTGTGTGTGTGTGTGTGTGTGTATGTGTGTGTGTATGTGTGTGTGTATGCCTAGGGCATATAACACATGTGCTTAGGACATATAAACAACAAAAACAACTTAATTTTCAAATTGGTAAAGAATCTGAGTAGATATTTCTGCATATAAGTTATGCAAAAAAGCCAATAAGCTCATTAAAGAAGTGTTCTAAATTAGTAATCACGAGGGAAATATAAATCAGTAGCATATCACTTTATATTTTCTAGACTACCACTACTATTAATAATGATAATAATTGTGTTCAGATTTCTATTCCTGTGACAAAGTGACTGAGTTAGATAAACTTAAAGAAAAAAAGAATTTATTTTGGCTCAGTTTCAGAAATTTCAATCCATGGTTACTTACCCCCATCGTTGTGGACCAATGGTTAGGAGGAACTTCATGGCATGAAGGGCATGACTAAGTACATCTACTTAGTTTCTAGTAGTTGTCTGGGCAGCAAAGGGAAGTGCAAAACTGAGAACACGGCCTACTAATTCAAAAGCATTCCCCTATGACCTCTATTTTGCAACTGGGCCCTACCTTTTCCAACCCCTTACCCATAGCCCCATCAGCCCAGGATGAAGCCTTAAGCATTTGAGCTTTTAAGGACACTTAGGTTTCTACCCATATCAAAAACAACAATAGTAACAGAAAGCAAAGTTAATCAGGAGTTAGAAAATCTATAACCCTTATCCATTTCTGATGATATACAATCATGCAAAATTGTTTGGAAATTACATAATTACATGAACAATTCTACTTTCACATCAATATAATACATAATCAGAAATATGACCAAGCAAAATTTATGCAGGAATGTTCATAGTAGCTGTTTTCATAGCAGTCAAATCATATACATGATCCAAATGTTCATCAAACTATGACTCCACAAAACCTTTCATGTCCATATGTGTTACGGTACATTATTCAAACAAAAAAAGGAATGAAGACCTGCTACATGCTACAATATAAATTATCCTTAAACATACTAGAAAGAACAAGGCAAATTCAAGAGGCCATATATCACATTATTTCTATCATGTATAATATCCAAATTGGAAAATCTATAAAGATTGAAGCACTATTGGTTTCCAGGTTAAATAACCAGGTTGTTTCTAGTTCAAAATAATCCTTATGCTAAAAACAGGTATATTTTGGTATACTCTGTTCTCTCATAGATGTGAATGCTTAATGGGTATAGGCTAAAACTAGAAAATAGTAATATCACAGCTGTGTAGGTATAGTGAAATCCATATTAGATGAGTGAATGTTATGCTATGAGGAATATGTATCAATAAAACTGTTATATAAAAATATTAATGTGGTACATTAATAGTAAGAGGAAAAGTGAGAGAAGTAGCAGAAATGAAACCTGCCTTAGAGGGTCATCTTTCTAGAGTCCTTGAAGCTCTAAAGTAAGCACTTTCTTTGGCTTCTTTAAACTAGGCACAGACTTACAAATTGACATGACACTTCAAATACAAGATTAGAGGGCACAAATAGGACTTTTATCATTGTTTTTTTCCTGTGATAAAATACCCTAAGAACCTGAACAACTTAAGAAAGGTCTTATCATGTAGTTTATGTGTTGATACAGTCCATTAAGGCAGGGAATGTAGGGTGGCAAGCCACTGAAGTGGGAAGCTGGCTGTTATTTTATAGTCACACTCAAGAAATATAGAATAGGTATAGAAGCAAAACAGCTATCAAACCTCTAGACCCATCCCCCATGACAGTACTTCTCCCAGCAAGACTCCACCATTTAAAAGGTGTCATGACCTTCCCAAACTGTGCCATTAACTAGGGACCAAATTTTCAAACACATTTTACATTCAAACCATGACAATAATCTCTGGGGACACTATCCACTTTCTTACTAATGCCTAGCAATGTTGGGAATTTTTGACAAGTACAGAAGATATATATTTCCAGTTCTTGATGTATAAGTGAAGTAAGTATACTACCCTAGATTAATAATTTGATCCCATTTTATTAAGCTACTAGAACCAACTGTCATTTTATACTTAAATGTCCTGTCTGTATAAAAAAAATATAAAACCTGGAAATGGGAAATAGAAATAGAAAAGAATTTGGCTTCACAATTCCATCCTAGACAGAAATTATGTAATTTTTCTTTTTAGCTGCCAGTTCTTTAGTACGTCAAGATCACTCATGCTCAATTTCTTGCCTATTTTGTCCAAAGAAGTCATATTACAATTTATAAGTTCTCCTGGTCCAGATAATGGTCTCTCCTGGCAAAGTTATTTATCCAATAAGTCTATAGCTTATTATATGACAAGTTCTGGGAATACTATATTGGTTTCAACATATTCCATGCCATTATAGTCTAAGGGTTTTGAAATGAATAAATGTATTGTGACTGAAGTACCGAATAAAGGAAACACACACAAAAAAAATGACAAAGACTGTATAGTTAAAACCAAAGGAATTGGACACTTTAAAAAAATATTAACAAACCTAAGAGATTGACCTCAGCAGGAAAGGTCCCCAGTCAGAAACTTGATGAATTGAGTTTGATAACAGAAACCCAAGTGGTGCAAAAAGAGAACAGACTTCCAAAGATGACCCACTTTCAGTACTCAGTTATTACACACACTAAAATTAATATCTTTTAGTTGCCTTAAAGCACATATTATCTTATACATACATGTATGTATAATATGCATACATATATTTTAAAAAGCCTACTTGTAAATGGAGCAGGTAGAAATCCAGAATTATCCCATGGTGGAAATGAAGATGGAGGATGTCCAAAAACATTTTCTGGAGGCGGTGCAGGAAGGGGAGGATCCTTTTTCATGAAGTGGCTCCTTGCACCCATTGGAGACAGTGATCCTGGGAATGGAGCATGTGGTGGTGGGATAAAATCACCAGCAAATGCATCACATTCGTCATAGTCAAATAAAACTGGAAAATTTGCTGTCTGTAACAAAGTTACAAATGGTGATCATTGAAATTTCACAATTTACAAATTCTTTTCCTGAGCATGTTAGATTTAGAAAGAAGCTACAGCCACCTTTTCAGAGAGATATCATGACAGTTTTAGGAAGCTAAAGAAAAGATCACATTTTCCACATTAGCACATGAGCGAGGTTTTAGTTACCATAAACATTTCACTAACTCAAACAATTAATATTCTATGTCAAGGAAAAACACAAGTATATTCCAAGAATATTAATACATATACATACACACACACACATATATATATAACACATCCATAAAAAGAAAGTAAAATGCTTATGTTGCTATTTTCAAAATGGGCACTCTCATATTTTAAGACAAAAATATACTTTTAACATACAAATACAAACTTAAAGAGAAAATATGAAATTTGAATTTTGGACAAATAGAAAATTGGCTTTAAGCCCTATCTACATGATGGATGGATAGTTAGTTGATGGATGGGTGAGTGAGTGGGTAGGTGAATAAAAGAATGGAAAGATGAACAGATTTTAATGTCAAAGTGGTCAATGTTCTCTTGAGTGGAAAACTAAAAAACTACTTTTACATCCCAAGTATTCATGACGGATGGATGGATAGCATGGTAAGGGTTCGTTTTATTGAATCTTGAGAATTTCTGAATGATTAAGTAAAGAACATACTGCTTTAAAATCATAATTATCTTACAACATTTGAGAATATATTGAGCTCCACATCTGGCTTACAATTTTTCCTTTATCACCACAATTACAATTCAGAAAAGAAATAATGTTTATGATGTAGGAAGTAGAGTTCTCAAACACAAAGTATATTTGCATCACAAAACAGACTAATTCTTGTTACTGTTTTCTAGAATAAGCTTAGAGGCAAGATACATGGGTAAATCCCATTTCAATACTTACAAGACCATCTTTAGAATTTCCAAAGAATTCAACTTTTGATGACACAGGTTCATCTAGAAATGAAAGGTGAAACATGAAAATGCATGATTTATCTGCCCCTTGTTTGCACATAATTTCTGAACACAAATGATGCTCATCCTCCATTGTACTTTCACAGAGCAAGCGTGCCATACGTTCTACATCAGGGCTATAACAAGAACTTGAAGCTTCTGAAAATTCTGACAGAATCTGTTTCAGCATGAGTGTGTGGCAATGGTTCTCTATCTGGTCCCTAGGTGACCTCCCTCCAATAGCACAGTAAAAAGACGTCTGGAAGAGAGCAACCTGCTCATAACTCCCATCTTTTATATCTCTTTACCTCCTTTCTTCATTCTTTTTTATTCCTCTACTAAAAATTTTAATTCAGTCAAATCAAGAAAAGTGTTCTTTATCTTAATCATTGAGAAACTCTCAAGACCATTGCTATAAGGTCAAAGTTTTCTCTGACAACTCTTACCTTTTCTCTCTTAGCTTTCTCATACACACATGTCTCTTTGTCTCTTCTTCCTTGGATGACTCTTTGTTTCCAGTCCTCTAAATTACTGGTCTTGTTTCCTTTCTTTATCTTCTAAATTTATATTGCATCTCAAATCCATCACTAAACCCCTGTCACCAGTATGCTTTCTGGTAATTTTTCACTGTTCATCATATTTCAGTCCAAGATTAATCCATATCCCTGCTTCCAAAATTCCAGCATCTAGGCCATTTAGCATTGCTGAAGACAGAAAAGTCATGCAGACTAGCACCACCCCCACAAATTTTTCCTTCAAAATGTTCCCACTAATATTAGAGATTATTTTATTCATAATTCAGAGTCTCATTTATCCTTGGTACTGGCATCAAACTTATTACACAGCTGAGGGTGACCTTGAACTCCTGATCAGCCTGCCCATACCTTCTAACTGGTAGCATTACAGGCATGAGCCACAAAGCCCAGCAAAGTTATGCACAACATCTGATAGCTTGCTACACTAGATGTATATTTTCCAAATGTGTTGCATGATTGAAATTTTCTATCATATGACTGATAGACTGAACCATTACAATGTCCCTCAAACCAATCCTCAACACATAATTAAATACCCTGTCATTATAACACATCAAACAGTATTGGACCTTAATAGTTATTCATGATTGTAATCATATTAACTTTCTCTTCTGCTGCCATTCATTAGGGTGACATGATTGTTAAACGCATACCCACTCATCTGTACACATGCATGACTTCTTACCTTCTTTGTCTAAGGAAGATACGTTCCTTACAACTTTCTGTTTTTGAGGCAGTCTGCCAGAATGAAAACGAAATTTGTCTTGTCTTGATAGAGGAAGAGCTGAATCAGGATATGTTTTCCCTGCAATGAAATGATTCTTTTGATACCTTCATAAATACTAATATAAATCTACTTTAAATACTAACCTTAGATATTTCCTTTGCATCAAATAACAAACACCCTTGGTAGATAGCAGACAGCAAAGGATGCAGCATAGTTGCCTACTTTATTACAGGCCTTGTTTTGTATCAGAAAAGTACAATTCAGTACTTTGGGTCATTCAATTATTATGTATATAAGAGTTAAATGTGGGCTGGAGAGGTGGCTCAGGGGTTAAGCCTCTGCCTTGCAGGCAGAAGGTCCTGAGTTCGGATCCCAGATCCCATGTATAGACGCCAGGCAGAAGCGGGGGCGGCCTGCACTTCTGGTCCTGGTAGGGCAGAGCCTGTGAATCCCGGGGCAGAAGAAGGTGGAGGAGTCCATGGTGGTTCACGAATTCGTCCGTGGTTCTACACACACACACACACACAGACACACACGCGCGCGCACATACACACGCACATGCACACAGTGGAATAAATAATAATAATAATAATAAAAATTTTAAAAAAAGGGTTAAATGTAAGTATGAAATTTTGAAACAAGACACAGAATATGTAAGAATAGCAAGAATGGTACAGATAGATCTACTTAAATTCACTTAAATTTCATGCTAATAATAGTAAACCAAAGAAAACACAGCAAAATCAAATAATTCTGACACAGCTACTAAGAACAGAGGAAAGACAGAAAGTGCTAGATACAGAGAACTAAACATAATGCCACAGTTAATAATCTGCCACCAAAGCAAAACACATTAATTCAGAAATCATCAGTGATCAAATTTTCACTGACTCACAAACTTTGGATTGTAACATTCATTCTAAACTAAATGGAAGGGTCTCTGACTCGACAAAAACCCAGAAGGTTCAAGGTGCTCTAATGAAGGACATCTGCACAGACAATAATTTGAGCACAGACTCTAACTTAAGCGCCTGTACAGATAACTTCCTTTGGAATAGGGATCATTTAAGATCTCAAATAAGTAACTCTTAATTGCTTATGCTACTTACCAATCTGCAAAATAAAAGATAAATAGTCTATCTTACTGTCGATGATAGAATTTTTAAGGTTACATGATAGCTTCACTAAGATAGTTATGCATACGTCCAAGTCCAAAACTATGAAGCAAGAATTATGTGGTTGACTCCTGTCCTGTTATTGACATGAACAAAGAGCCTAAGTTTCCTTCTATGACTGTTCTAGACAATGGTTCCATAATGTGAACTCTATGCAACCAACATGAGTGATGTCTCTCCTGATATAACCAGAAAAGACTACACTGAAATATATCTACCACACACTTTAAATCTCATTGATACAGCTTTCAAAATCACAGCAAAGATGTCTCTATAGAACGGAATTTTCCCTGTGAAACAAAAGGCTACTATCAACATTTGGCTACATTGAGTTCTTGCATTTTTCTTCATAGATGGGATGAATTCGGTAACAGAGTTAAGCAAAAAGAGGAAATAGGGAGATTGTAAACATAAATTCACCATATAAACCAGCCCAAAATTCAAGAGAACATGATACTCTAGATAGATGAAGAAAAAGCTTTTGACAAGATACAACAGCCTTTATGATCAAAACGCTAGAGACAGTTGGAATGAAAGGAACCTTTCTCAATATGATAAAAAGCTGTATAAAACAAGCCAACAGCAAGGATTATACTCAATGGGGAAAAACGTGAAGCATTCCCACTGCGATCAGGAACTAGACAAGGCTGTCCACTCTCACCATTTCTTTTCGGTATTGTACTTGAAGTCTTAGCTGAAGCCATAAGACAAGAAAGTAGAAAAAAGGGATTCAAATTGGCAAGGAAGAAGTCAAGTTATCTCTATTTCCAGATGACATGATCTTATACATGAGTGATCCTAAAAATTCCACCAGGAAGCTCCTGGAACTAAACAGGAGTTCACCAGGGTGGCAGGATACAAAATAAACATACAAAAAATCAGTGGCCTTCCTATATGCCCAGAATGAAAGAACTGAAAAAGCCCTGAAAGAAACAATCCCATTTACTATAGTCCCTAAAAAAGGAAATACCTTGATATAAACCTAATCAAGGAAGTAAGAGACCTTTACAAGGAAAAAATTAAAACCCTAAAAAAGAAATTGCAGAAGACACCAGAAGGTGGAAAGACCTCCCATGTTCCTGGATTGGCAAAATCAACATCGTAAAAATGACCATCCTACCAAAGGCAATATACAAATTCAACACTATAACAATTAAAATCCGAGAGCAATTCTTTAAAGAGGTTGAGGAAACAACCTCAAAATTAATATGGAGGCACAAAAGATCCAGGATAGCAAAGACAATCCTGAGTAACTAAAACAATGCTGGAGGTATCACGATACTAAACCTTAATCTATACTGCAAATCCATAGTTCTAAAAACAGCCTGGTACTGGCTCCAAAATAGACACACAGATCAATGGATAAGGGTTGAAGACCCAGATATAAGCCCACACAACTACAGGCATTTGATCTTTGACAAATGGGCCCAAAAAATCCAATGGAAAAAGAACAGCATCTTCAACAAATGGTGCTGGCAAAACTGGATCTCCACATACAGAAGATTAAAACTGGACCCGTACTCGTCACCATGTACAAGAATTAATTCCAAAAGGATCAAGGACCTTGATATAAGGCCAGAGACTATAAAAATGATAGTTGAAAGGGTAGGGAACTCCATCAAGCTGATTGGGCTAGGCCAATAGTTCCTAAACGGACATCCAATAGCACAGTCATTGCAACCAACTCTCAACAGATGGAATCTTGTGAAATTAAAGAGCTTCTGTTCAGATAAAGAAATTGTAACCCGAGCACAAAGGCAACCCACAGAATGGGAGAAAATCTTCACTAACCACATATCTGGCAGAGCTATATTATCCAGAGTGCACAAAGAACTTACAAAATTAAGCACCAAGGAAACAAATGGCCCAATTTAAAAAATGGGCCCTGGAACTTAAAAGAAACTTTACCAGGGATGAAATTAAAATGTCTAACAAATATCTTCAAAAATGCTCCACATCCTTAGCCATCAGGGAAATGCAAATCAAAACCTCCCTGAGATATCATCTCACCCCGGTCAGGATGGCAAAAATCCATAATACAAAAAAAGCCAAATGCTGGAGAGGATGTGAAGAGAGGGGAACATTCCTACACTGCTGGTGCGAATGCAGGCTCATACAGCCACTCTGGCGAGCCGTCTGGAGATTCTTAAAGAAATTAAAGATTGAAATGCCATATGACCCTGCTATTCCACTTTTGAGAATAACCCCCCATACAGCAAAAATTCACCTCGATAGCACAAGCATGACCATGTTCATAGCAGCACTGTTTACAATAGCACAGTCATGGAATCAGCCCAAATGTCCAATAGTTGACGAGTGGATAAGGAAACTGTGGTACATCTATACAATGGAGTACTATTCAGCCATCAAAAATGATGAATTAATGGAATTTGGCGGGAAATGGATGGAATTTGAAACAGTTATATTGAGTGAATATCCCAGACCCAGAAAATTAAGTGCCGTATGTACTCCCTAATAGGTGGCTCCTAGTACCAAAACCACTTAGAGACACTCAAGGATATATCTCTGTAATACCTACAGTGACTGCAAGGGTTATGAACAGGAGGGATGGGGAAGGAGTGCCACACCAGAAACAAGGAAAGAGGGGATCATGTTAGAGCAGAGAAAATAGGCCACCATCAAGGACCGCAAGTAAGTAATGAGATATCTGGTTAAGTTCACAGACTTTTGTTCCTGATCATTTACAACTGATGGGGTATGATCTCACCAGAAGGGGAGGGCATATAGTCTAGCAGATAAAAAGTAACCATATTACAAATGGGTAATTGACCCCTCCCTCACTGCGGTTTCCTACTTTTATTACATCTACCTTTGAATATACTCTTACAACAAGACTCTAGTTTAGCAGCTTTTTATCTCTGGCCAGGGGGTGACATCCAATACTCATCAGGATGGAGTGAAGGGCATTGCAGGAGCAGCAAAACCACAAAAGAAAATCAACAAAACATAATCCAGAACTTCAGAGACTCTATATCAACCACCTGGAACTAGGCCAGCCTAATCTCTCCCCATCCTGAAGCTCAGGGAAATTTGCAGAAGAGAAGGCGGTAGCATTGTAAGAGCACAAGGATGGGAGGAGCAATGATATGCAAGATACTCCACACAAGTTAGGGTCAAAGTGATCATAATTGGACTTTGCATGCCCTGTGCAATGTCCAACATACTATTGACCCCACAAAGTCTAGCATTTGCTAAAGGCACCAAGATCCTTGGAGGCAAGGGATTGACAGCCACAGTAGTGTTCCTATGCTTAAGGGGAACACAGGAAATAGTTCTGGGAAATGCCACTGGGTCCTTGCACCTCATTGGAGAGGAGGACCCAGAGGAGAGTTTGGCATGCACATTAAAAGATCCTCTGGGAATGGGAGGGGGAGGGACTGGAGGATGGGAAGGGAGGAGGGAGAGGTTTGGGGCACAGGGCAGTGGGAGGTTGGAGGGAGGGAGGGGACCGGTGTACCTGTTAAGTTTGTATGAGTGGAAATAAAAAAAAATGGTGCTGTCAAAACTGGATGTCCACATGCAGAAGATTAAAACTTGAGCCGTATTTGTCACCATGTACAAGATCTAATTCCAAATGGATCAAGGAACTCAACATAAGGCCAGAAACTATAAAATCCTTTGTTGAAAGGGTAGGGAACTCCCTCGAGCTGATTGGACTAGGCCAGCAGTTCCTAGCCAGAAATCCAATTGCACAGTCAATACAACCAACACTCAAGAGATGGGATCTTATGAAATTAATTAAAGAGCTTCTGTTCACATAATGAGATTGTAACCTGAGCACAAAGGCAACCCACAGAATGGGAGAAAATCTTCACTAACCACATATCTGATACAGCTCTATTATCCAGAGTGCACAAAGAACTTAGAAAACTAAACACCAAGGAAACAAAGAGCGCAATTAAAAAATGGCCCCTGGAACTTAAAAGAAACTTTACCAGGGAAAAAATTGACACCTCTAACAAATATCTTCAAAAATCCTCCACATTCTTAGCCATCAAGGAAATGCAAATCAAAACCTCCCTGAGATATCATCTCACCCCAGTCAGGATGGCAAAAATCCACAATACAAACACCACTAAATGCTGGAGAGGATGTGGAGAGAAGGGAACTCTCCTACATTGCTGGTGGGAATAGAGGCATATACAACCACCCTGGCAAGCCGTCTGGCAATTCTTTAAAAAGTTAGATATTGAAATGCCATATTTGCCGGGAAATGGATGTCATTAGAAACAATTATATTAAGTGAAGTATCCCAGACCCAGAAAATTAAGCGCCATATGTACTCCCTAATAGGTGGCTCCTAATACCAAACCCACCCAGCCCATTTTGAGACACTCATAGGTAAATCTATGTATTACCTACAGTAATTGCAAGGATTATGAACAGGAGGGATGGGGTTGGAGGGCCACACCAGAAACAAGGAGAGAAGTGACCATGTTACAGTAGAGAAAATAGGCCTCCATCAAGGACTGCAAGAAAGTAATGTGACACCTAGTTAAGTTCACAGACATTCGTTCCTGATCATTTACAACTAAGGGGGTAGGAACTCACCAGAAGGGGAGGGCATATAGTCCGGCAGATTAAAAAGTAACCATTTTGCAAATGGGTGATTGACCCCTCCGATTGTCAAATGCCACATGACCCTGCGATTCCACTTTTGGGTATAAGTATTACATCTACCCTTGAATGTGCTCTTTTAATAAGACTCCAGTTTAATAGCGTTCTGTCTCTGGCCAGGGGGTGACATACAGTGCCCATCATGATGGAGTGAAGGGCATTACAGGAGCAACAAAACTGCAAAAGAAAATCAACAAACCACTATCCAGAACTTCAGAGACTCTATATCAACCACATAGAACTAGGCCAGACTAATCTCTCCCCATCCTGAAGCTCAGGGACATTTGCGGAAGAGGGGGAGGTAAGATTATAAGAGCAAAAGGATGGGAAGAGCAATGATTTGGAAGATTCTCCACGCTACTTAGGGCCCAAGCAATCATAATAGGACTTTGCATGCCCTGCGCAATGTCCAACACAGTATTGACCTCACAAAGTCTAGCATCAGCTAAAGGCACCAAGATCCTTGGAGGCAAGGGATTGACAGCCACAGTAGTGTTCCTATGCTTAAGGGGAACACAGGAAAGGGTTCAGGGAAATGCCACTGGGTCCTTGTATGTTATCGGAGAGGAAGGCCCAGAGGAGAGTCAGGCATGCACAAGAAAGGACTCTGGGAATTGGGGCGGGAGGCAAGGGGGGATAGGGAGGGAGGGGTCAGGGGAGGGGGAGCAGGGGGTTCGGGGGGAGGAGGAGGGAGGGAGGGAACTGGTGTACCTATTAAGTTTGTATGAGCTGAAATAATAATAAAAAATGTATTAAATAAAAAAAAGAAAGAAATGCCATATGACCCTGCTATTCCACTTTTGGGAATAATCCCCCATACAGCGAAAATTCACCTTGATAGCACAAGCACGACCATGTTCATAGCAGCATTGTTTACAAAAGCAAAGTCATGTTATCAACCCAAATGCCCAACAGTTGACGAGGGGATAAGGAAAATATGGTGCATTTATATAATGGAATACTACTCAGCCATCAAAAATGATGAATTAATGTAATTTACCAGAAAATGGATGGAATTAGAAACAATTATTTTGAGTGAAGTATCCCAGACATGGAAAATTAAGTGTCGTATATACTCCCTAGTAGGTGGATCCTAGTACCAAGCCCACTTAGAGACACACTCAAAGATAAATCTCTGTAATACCTACAGTAATTGCAAAGATTATTAAGAGGGAGGAAGGGGAAGAAGGGCCCTGCCAGAAAGAAGAAGAGAGGGGATCATGCTACTGCAGAGAAAATAGGTCACCATCATGGACTGTAATTAAGTAATGAGACATCTGGTTGGGCTTGCAGACTTTCCTTACTGGTCACTTGCATCTAATGGGGTATGATCTCACCAGAAAGGGAGGGCATAGAGTCTAGTAGATAGAAGGCAACCATCCTGCAAATTGTTTCTTACTCTTATTCCATCTACCTTTGAATCTACTCTTATAATAAAATTCTATTTTAACAGCCTTTTATCTCTGGCCAGGGAGTGACATCCAATACCCTTCAGGATGGAGCTAAGGGCGGTGCAGGAGCAGCAAAACTGAAAAAAAAATCAACAAACCATAATTCAGAACATCAGAAACTCTATATCAATCACCTGGAACCAGGCCAGCCTAATCTCTTCCCATCCTAAAGCTCAGGGAAATTTGTGGAAGAAGGGGCGATACGATTGTAAAAGCCTAACGATGGGAAGGAGCAATGATATGCAAGATACTCCATACAAGTTAGGGCCCAAGTAATCATAATAGGACTTTGCATGACCTGTGCAATGACCAACATATCATTGAACCCCCAAAGTCTAGCATGGATCACAGGCACTATGATCCTTAGAGACAAGGGATTAACAGCCACAATAGTGTTCTTATACTAAAGGGGAACACAAACACACAAAGAGCTCTAGGTAATGCCACTGAGTCCTTATACCTCATCAGAGAGGAGGACCCAGAGGGAAGTTTGACATTCACACTAAAGGATGCTCCAGGAATGGGGGAAGGGGACACTGGGAGAAAGGGAGGGAGGGGGGAAAGGAAAGGGAAAGTTTGGGAGGGAGTAAGGATTTCCAGGCAGGGGTGGAGGGAGGGAGGGGAATGGGGTACTTGCCAACTTTGTATGAGTGGAAGAAATTTTTAAAAAAGAAGAAGAAATAGGGAGATTGTAAATAAAGCACAAAGACAACTCACAGAATGGGAGAGAATCTTCACTCACCACACATCTGATAATATGTAGAGAGTACAAAGAACTTAAAAGTTAAGCACCAAGGAGATGAACATACAATTAAAAAGTGAACCATAGAACTTAAAAGAAATTATTCTTAGGAAGAAATTGAAATGTCCAACAAATACCTTAAACAATGTTCCACCTCCCTTGCCATCAGGGAATGTAAGTCAGAAGTATCCTGAGATATCAGAATAGCAAAAATCCAGAAGACATGCAACAATACATACTGGAGTGGATTTTGGGAGAAAGGAATCTTCATCCATTGCTGGTGGGACTTGAACTACTATGGCGATCAGTATAATGGTTCCTAAAAGAGTTACAAATTGAAATACCATCTGCCCCTGCTGTACTACTGCTGGGAATATTCCAAAATATGCTTCATCATACTGTAAAGACATATGTACATCTCTGTTCATTGCAACACTACTCAAAATAGCAGTCATGGAATCAAACTAGATGTCCAAGAGTTGATGAATGGATAATGAAAATGTGGCACATATACACAATGAAATACTACACAGCCATCAAAAAATTAAAGAAATTTTTCCTGTAAATAAATGTAGTTGGAACAAATCTTCCTGAGTGAAGTATCCTAACCACTGAAAACCACATGTTGAATGCCCTGCCTTGTAAGTGGAACCAATTCCAAGCCCTCTAATGACATACTCAAGGGAAAATTTTTTTATTACACTTCACAACCATGAAGGGTTCGAAATAAGAAGGTAGGGCAAAGAAGACCCAAAGATAATAAAGACAAAGGAGCAAAGATCAATAGAGAAATAAGGCCACTGATCCAATACACAGTCAGTCTCCTTCCTGATATCTGGTACTTGGAGTTGTTTGATGCACTGGACTTGTGTTCCTTTCCATGGGGGTGGGGAGTTAATGATTCGCAGACAACCTGATGATGTCCTGGAAGATGACACCACCCTGATTACCTCTCTCCTATGCCCTCTCTTATATAAAGAACTGTATTTAACAGATTCTTTATTGTTGGGTAGGAGAAGATCTCAACACCTAGTAGAAGACTTGTGTGGTGCAAGAATAGCAAAATGAACAATTAAAACATCCTGAATACAGAACACCAGCAACCCTACAATGTTCACCTGGAACCAGGCCACCCAAATCTCCTTCCATCCAGAGGCTCAGGGAACTTTGCTGAAGAGGGTATGTTAAAAATTTTCCTGGTACGTCATCGGAGAGGAGGACCCAGAGGAGAGTTTGGCATGCACATTAAAGGATTCTCTAGGGATTGGGGGAGGGGAGGCACTGGGGGGTGGGGAGGGAGGGGTGAAGGGAGGGTGAGCAGAGGGGTGGGGGGAGGAGGAGGGAGGGAGGGAACCAGTGTACCTATTAAGTTTGTATGAGCAGAGATAATAAAAATGTTTAAAAAAAATTTTAAGAGACTAAGGTTTGGAGAGTTCCAATGATGGACAGGTCACCCTACACAAGATAGGACAGCTGCAGCCAGGAACTCATAGCAATGGGACTTGAACTCATCAGACCTGCGCAGTGGTGGGACATGTTAACATGCCCTCATGGACTTTTGAGAATCTCAGAAGAAATAGTTTCAGGAGGTAGGATACTTAGGTGCAAGGGGTCAGACAAAGATAAGGAAGTACCCAAATTAGTGGACCACACAAAAAAGGTCTCTCTGTCTGCCATAGAGGCCTGAACCTCCACGAGAACAGAGGATACAAAGGAAAACCCAGAACCCATAGGATCAAAGGATAGGAGAGTAAGACAGAGTCGACTGGGTCCACATAGAGATGGGAAGAAAGATAGGATAGAGTGAGAGAAAGGAGAGGGGAATGAATGAGGCAAACAGTTTATATAAAAATGTAAATTTAATAGCCCTTTGCTGCTCCACCTGCTCACCCAGCCCGGATGCTCCCGGTCACTCTGAGTCTCAGGTAACCCCCACCACCCCTTCCCAGCTCCTCCCGCCGGCCAGCCTGAGCAGCATCAAGCCTGCCTGGACCTGGCTGGAACTCTAGGCCACTCCCCGGATCCCAGGTGAGGTGCGAGCCACCAGCCCCTTTGCTGTTGCACCCGCCCACACAGCCCAGATGCTACTGGTCACCCTTCGTCTCAGGAAGGGCACACTGCTCCTCAGAAACCAACAAAATCTAAAGAAAACCCAAGCAAAGCTCTAGGAAAGGAACACCATACATCTGAAGTCCTCTAAAATTATCCTGTCACATGGGAGAGATTCTTTACAGCCAGCCCAAAGATAAGTAAACCCCTTTTTACCATCCTGCTTCTTTCAATTATTAATCATTGTAGATTAAATTTTCCATATAGCCACTGCCAAACCATACAAAACTTCAGGGACTATACCACTCACCCTCACATATCATCAAGGTACTAAATTGTAAAAGTGCACTATCACATTATATTCATCTCCTGTCTATTAAACTTGTCTTAATTGATGTACTAACAGTCCAATACTCCCACCGGGAAAGAATAACAACAGACAAACATACCCAACTCCAAGGCAATCACTAGCAAAAACTGCCAGAGAATATTAATATCAACTAGATCAGTTCATTCAAAAACACACAGAATCTGAAAGGTCCTAAGAGACAAAACAATAATGCCCAAGTCAAAACACAGATCCATGAGAAACAAAACCCAAGAAGACAAATCTCCCACTGAAAGAATTAACTCCGAAGGTGAGAGAGAGAGCCCAGCCCTGCCCTACCACCCCGGAGCCCCACGCGTCCCAGCGGCGAGCACCCCAGCCGACTCCGGCTTGGCCTGCGCCGTGCGGCCCGGACGACCCCAGCCCCCTCCGCGCCGCGGAGCAGGCCCCGCACCGCCCCCGCCAGCTGCCCAAGGTGAGTGAGAGAGAGAGAGCCCAGCCCTGCCCTTCCCCCCCACCCGGGAGCCGCCTGGCCAGCAGCACCGCACACCGTGGCCCCTGGCTTTGCCCCTGGGGCCCCGCCCCCCTCCGCGCTGACCTTCCCAGGTTGCAGGTGAAGAATTCTGCCATCAACATCAGACCCTCTGCCTCTCTGGCCCACCGGGGACCTATGCACGTGGTCCACGGAAGACACACTGCTACTCAGAGTTCAATAGAGCCCAAAGGAAACTCAAGCAAAATTCTAAGGAACAAAGGGAACACAGGCCATACATCTGGACTCCACTACAATCAGTATATCACGTGGGCGAGATTCTTCTGATCCAACCCAAAGATAAGTAAACTTTTTCTTTTCACCTTACTGATCCTTTAAAGTATCAATGCTGTAGATCAATTTTCTCATACAGCCACCCCACAACATACAACTATAGGGAGTACACCACTCACCTCCACATTACACCAAGATACTAAATCGTAAAAGTGCACTACCAAACTAATATTCACCCCCTGGTAACATAACCTGACTTAACTGACGTACTAACAGCCTAGTAGCCTCATCTAGGATATAACGATAACAACACACAAACATACCCAATCCAAGGCAAGCACTAGTAATAACTGGCAAGTGTAACAATACCAACTAGGTGGATTCAGTGAAAAACACACAGAAACTGAAAGGTCCTAAAAAACAAAACAACAATGTACAAGTCAAAGTGCAGATCCACGAGAAACAAAACCCAAGGAGAACAATCTCCTGCTGAAAGAATCAATCCCATAATGAGGGATTCTGACCATAACAAATCCACAGAAAATAACCATGAAAGCCAGACCCAACATAAAGGCTTTCAGAGTATGCTCATTACCATGATTAATACTATGAAAGAGGAAATCAGAGAAGAGTTAAACAACCATATCAACCACTTCGAACAGGAACACAACAGGCACTTGGAGGAGTTGAGATAAACAGTTCAAGAAACAAAAATAGGTATAGAGCAATTAAAACAGTCTCAGGCAGAGTTTAAAATTGAACTAAAAGACAAATTATCTTCAACCCGAAACTCAACAGAGAGTCTTATCAGTAGAACAAATGAGGCAGAAAACAGAATTTCAGATCTTGAAGACAAAGTGGGAGAATTAACCAGCCCAATGGAAGAGATTGTTAAAGCCAAAAAGATACTGGAGAGGAACATTCAAGAGATATGGGACACCCTGAAGAAGCCTAACATGCGCATTCATGGGATACCAGAACAAGAATCTCAAAATACCACACCGGAGAAAATATTTCAATTCATCATGAATGAAAACTTCCCAAAACTAAAGAATGAGAGGTCTATCCAAATACAAGAGGCATTTCGCACTCCAAACAGATATGACCAAAATAGAAAATCGCCACGGCAAATAATAGTCAAAACACTCCACATTCAAGACAAAGAAAAGGTGCTGAGAGCTTCAAGAGAAATAAAGCAACTCACTTTTAAAAGTAAACCTATTAGAATAACAAATGACTACTCAATGGAAGCAGTAAAAGCAAGAAGAGCTTGGAGAGACATACTTTAAGTATTAAATGAGCAAAAATGCCAACCCAGACTGATAAACCCGGCAAAACTATCTGTCATGATTGAGGGAGAAAGAAAAGTTTTCCAGCACAAAGACAACTTGAAGGGATACATGTTTACCAAACCAGGCCTTCAAAAAATCCTAGAAATGATACTCAAGCTTGAAGAAAAGAACAAGCGTATCCAGGAGGACAGAAGGGAAGTATAATACCACCAAAATATAAACATCAAACAACATGCTTACAAAGTCTACTAAACATAAAAAAGTCCAGAATTAAAAATAATTTCTCCATTATAACATTAAATGTCAATGGTATTAACTCACCAAATAAGAGACACAGATTACAAATTTGGATTAAAAACCACAATCCAACAATCTGCTGCCTTCAGGAAACTCATCTCACCACAAAAGATAGGCACATCCTAAGAATGAAAGGCTGGTCCAAAATCTTGCAAGCTAATGGAACCAGGAAACAAGCAGGGGTAGCAATTATGCTTTCAGACAAAGTGGACTTCAAACCAAAGAAAATCATAAGAGACTCAGATGGATACTACATTTTAGTCACAGGTACAATTCACCAGGAAGACTTCACAATACGGAACATTTATGCACCCAAAACGGGCCCCTCCACATTCGTTAAGAAAACCCTACAGCGTCTAAAGCAAGAAATCAACCCCCAAATGATAATTCTTGGGGACTTCAACACTGCCCTCTCAACATGGGATAGATCAACAGGTCAAAAGCTTAACAGAGACACTTTGGAAGTTAATCAAACCCTGAAAGAAATGGACCTTACAGATCTCTATCGAACTTTTCACCCACGCACCAAAGAATACACATTTTTCTCAGCAGCACATGGAACTTTCTCCAAAATAGATCACATATTGGGCCACAAAACGAATCTACACATATACAAAAAAGTTGAACTTCTAACTCGTGCCCTATCAGACCACCACGGACTAAAGCTGGACATCCACAACACAACAAACAAGAGAAAATACACTAGCTCCTGGAAACTTAACAATATGATGCTGAATGAGAACTGGATTAAGGAAGATATTAAAAAGGAAATTCGTGATTTCCTGAAAGTGAACAATAATGAAAATACAACTTACCAAAATCTCTGGGACACAATGAAAGCTGTTCTAAGAGGTAAGTTCATAGCTCTTAATGCCTACATCAAAAAATGGAAACATCAGAAAAAAACAATGATGCAGCTTAAGGCTTTAGAGAAACGTGAGCAATCTGATCCCAAAACTAGTAGAAGAGAGGAGATTAGAAAAATAAGGGGAGAAATATCTGAAATCGAGACTAAGAAAACGATAGAAAAAATCAACCAGTCAAAACGCTGGTTCTTTGAAAAAATCAATAAGATTGATACACCCCTAGCTAAATTAACCAAAAGCAAGAGAGAGAAAACCCAAATTAACAAAATTAGAAATGAACATGGAGTTATCACTACTGATACCCAAGAAATCCAGAGAATTATAACATCATATTTCAAAAACTTATACACAGTGAAGTTTGACAACACATAAGAGATGGATGAATTTCTAAGTAAACACAACCTACCTAAATTGAATCAGGAAGTTGTGAATTACTTAAATAGCCCTATAACATATAAGGAAATTGAAGAAGTAATCTCAAATCTTCCCACCAAAAAATGTCCTGGACCAGATGGATTCAGCACAGAGTTCTACCAGACATTTAAGGAGTTAATAACACCAATACTCCTTAAACTGTTCCATCAAATAGCAAAGGAAGGAACACTACCAAATTCCTTCTATGAAGCTAATATCGTCTTAATCCCAAAACGTAATAAAGATTCACTTAAAAAAGAAAACTATAGGCCGATCTCTCTGATGAACACAGACTCAAAGATTCTCAACAAAGTCTTAGCAAATCGGATTCAAAAAAATATCAAAAAGATCATTCACAGGGACCAAGTAGGCTTCATCCCCAGCACACAATAAATGTAATTCATCATGTAAACGAGTCCAAAGACCAAGACCACATGATACTCTCGATAGATGCAGAAAAAGCTTTTGACAAGACCCAACAGCCTTTTATGATCAAAACGCTAGAGACAGTAGGAATGGAAGGAACCTTTATCAATATAATAAAAGCTATATACAACAAGCCCACAGCAAGGATTATGCTCAATGGGGAACAATTGGAAGCATTCCCACTTCGATCAGGAACTAGACAACGCTGTCCACTCTCACCACTTCTATTCAATATTGTACTTGAAGTCTTAGCCGAAGCCATAAGACAAGAAAGGGACATAAAAGGGATTCAAATCGGCAAGGAAGAAGTCAAGCTATCCCTATTTGCAGATGACATGATCTTATACCTGAGTGATCCCAAAAACTCCAGCAGGAAGCTCCTGGAACTAATTGAGAAGTTCAGCAGGGTGGCAGGATACAAAATAAATGTGCAAAAATCAGAGGCCTTCCTATATGCCCAGAATGAAAGAAGTGAAAAAGCCTTGAGAGAAACAATCCCATTTACTGTAGCCCCTAAAAAAATGAAATGCCTTGGTATAAACCTAACCAGGGAGGTAAAAGACCTTTACAATGAAAACTTTAAAACCCTGAGGAAAGAAATTGCAGAAGACACCAGAAGGTGGAAAGACCTCCCATGTTCCTGGATTGGCAGAATCAACATCGTAAAAATGACCATCCTACCAAAGGCAATATACAAATTCAATGCTATACCAATTAAAATCCCAAAGCAATTCTTTAAAGAAGTTGACCAAACAATCTCAAAATTCATATGGAGGCACAAAAGACCCAGGATAGCAAAGACAATCCTGAGTAACAAAAACACTGCTGGAGGTATTACCATACCAAACCTTAGTCTATACTACAAATCCATAGTTATAAAATCAGCCTGGTACTGGCTCCAAAATAGACACACAGATCAATGGATAAGGATTGAAGACCCAGATATAAGCCCACACAACTACAGGCATTTGATCTTTGACAAAAGGGCACAAAGAATCCAATGGAAAAAGAACAGCATCTTCAACAAATGGTGCTGGCAAAACTGGATCTCCACGTGCAGAAGATTAAAGCTGGACCCGTACTTGTCACCACGTACAAGACTTAATTCCAAATGGATCAAGGACCTTGATATCAGGCCAGAGACTATAAAAATTGTAGTTGAAAGGATAGGGAACTCCCTTGAGCTGATTGGGCTAGGCCAACATTTCCTAAAGAGACATCCAATGGCACAGTCACTGCTACCAACTCTCAACAGTTGGGATCTTGTGAAATTAAAGAGCTTCTGTTCAGATAAAGAGATTGTAACACGAGCTCAAAGGCAACCCACAGAATGGGAGAAAATCTTCACTAACCACATGTCTGATAGAGCTCTACTGTCCACAGTGCACAAAGAACTTAGAAAATTAAACACCAAGGAAACCAACGGCCCAATTAAAAAATGGGCCCTGGAACTTAAAAGAAATTTTACCAGAGATGAAATTAAAATGTCTAACAAATATCTGAAAAAATGCTCCACTTCTTTAGCCATCAGGGAAATGCAAATCAAAACTTCCCTGAGATATCATCTCACCCCGGTCAGGATGGCAAAAATCCACAATACAATCAACAACAAGTGCTGGAGAGGATGTGGAGAGAGGGGAACTCTGCTGCATTGCTGGTGGGAATGCAGGCTCATACAGCCACTCTGGCGAGCCGTCTGGAGATTCTTAAAGAAATTAAAGATTAAAATGCCATATGACCCAGCTGTTCCACTTTTGGGAATAACCCCCCATGCAGCAGAGGTTCACCTCAATAGCACATGCGCGACCATGTTCATAGCAGCACTGTTTACAATAGCAAAGTCATGGAATCAACCTAAATGTCCAACAGTTGACGAGTGGATAAGGAAACAGTGGTACATCTATACAGTGGAGTACTACTCAGCCATCAAAAATGATGAATTACTGGAATTTGCCGGGAAATGGATGTCATTAGAAACAATTATATTAAGTGAAGTATCCCAATCCCAGAAAGTTAAGTGCAGTATGTACTCCCTGATAGGTGGCTCCTAGTACCAAACTCACCCAGCCCACATTGAGACACTCAAAGGTAAACCTATGTAATACAGTAATTGCAAGGATTGTGAACAGGAGGGATGGGGTTGGAGGGCCACACCAGACACAAGGAGAGAGGGGACCATGTTACAGAAGAGAAAATCGGCCTCCAAGGAATGCAAGTAAGTAATGTGACACCTGGTTAAGTTCACAGACGTTCGTTCCTGATCATGTACAAATGAGGGGATATGATCTCACCAGAAGGGGAGGGCACATAGTCTGGCAGATGAAAGGTGATCATTTTGCAAATGGGTGACTGACCCCTCCCTCACCGAGGTTTCCTACTTTTATTACATCTACCCTTCAATGTGCTATTATAACAAGACTCCAGTTTAACAGTTTTTTGTCTCTGACCAGGGGGTGACATACAGTGCCCAGCAGGATGGAGTGAAGGGCATTGCAGGAGCAGCAAAACTGCAAAAGAAAATCAACAAACCACAGTCCAGAACTTCAGAGACTCTATATCAACCACATAGAACTAAGCCAGCCTAATCTCCTTCCATCGTGAAGCTCAGAGACATTTGTGGAAGAGGGGGCGGTAAGATTGTAAGAGCAAAAGGATGGGAGGAGCAATGATCTGAAGATTCTCTACAATAGTTAGGGCTGAAGCAATCATAATTGGACTTTGCATGCCCTGCGCAATGTGCAACACAGTATTGACCTCACAAAGTCTAGCATTTGCTAAAGGCACCAAGATCCTTGGAGGCAAGGGATTGACAGCCACAGTAGTGTTCCTATGCTTAAGGGGAACACGAGAAAGGGTTCAGGGAAATGCCACTGGGTCCTTGTATGTCATCGGAGAGGAGGACCAAGAGGAGAGTTAGGCATACACAATAAAGGACTCTCTGGGAATTGGGGAGGGAGGCACTGGGAGATGGGGAGGGAGGGAAGGGGAGCAGGTGGTTCAGGGGGAGAAGGAGGGGGGAGGGAACTGGTCTACCTATTAAGTTTGTATGAGCGGAAATAATAATAAAAAATGTTAAAAAAAAAAAAAGAAATAGCTCTGACTTTGTAGGTTGGGAGAGTACCAAGTATATAATGCTTCATTGATAAAACCACATTTTAATAAATTATTGTAAGCTATTGATTGTTTAAGAGAAAAAGAAAGAAGAGTTCTTGAATCTGGAAAATAAAATAAACAGTGTTCAAAAGCAAAAAAAAAAAAAAAAAAAAAAAAAAAAAAAGAATTAACTCCATAATGATAAGATTCAAACCAAGACGAATTCACAGAAAATAGCCTAGAAAGCCAGGACCAGGATAACAACTTTCAAAGCATGATCATTACCATGATCAATACTATGAAAGAGGAAATACAGGAGGAGTTAAACAACCGCATCAACCACTTTGAACAGGAAAACAACAGACACTTGGAGGAGTTGAGAAAAACAGCTCGAGAAACAAAAATAGACATAGAGCTGTAAAAACAGTCTCAAGAAGAGTTTAAAATTGAACTAAAAGAAAAGTTATCTTCAACCCAGAACTCTACAGAGAGTCTTATCAGCAGAAAATAGAATTTCAGATCTTGAAGACAAAGTGGGAGTATTAACCAGCTCAATGGAAAAGGTCAATAAAGCCAAAAAGACACTTGAGAGGAATATTCAAGAGTTATGGGATACTCTGAAGAAGCCTAACATGCGCATTCATGGAATACCAGAGCAAGAATCCCAAAACACCACCTGAGGAAATTTTTTAAATTATCATCAAGGAAAATTTCCCTCAACTAAAGAATGAGAGGCCCATCCCAACACAAGAGGCATTCCGCACTCCAAACAGATATGACCAAAATAGAAAATCACCATGGCAAATAATAGACAAAACACTCCACATTCAAGACAAAGAAAAGATACTGAGAGCTTCAAGGGAAAAAAAACAAGTCACTTTTAAAGATAAACCTATTAAAATAACAAATGACTTCTCAATGGAAACAGTAAAAGCAAGAAGAACTTGGAGAGATGTACTTCAAGTATCTAATGAGCAAAAATATCAACCCAGACTGATATACCCCCCAAAACTATCCGTCATGATTGAGGGAGAAAGAAAAGTTTTCCAGCACAAAGACAACTTGAAAGCTTACATGTCTACCAAATCAGGCCTTCAAAAAATGCTACTAATGATACTCAAGTTTGAAGAAAAAAATAAGCATATCCAGGAGGAGAGAAGAGAAGTATAATAACACCAAAACCTAAAAGCTAAATAATACACTTACAAAAGCCACTAATCATAAAAAAAGTCCAGAATTATAAATTTCTCCATTATAACATTAAATATCAATTGAATTAACTCACCAATCAAGAGACACAGATTACACCCGCCCACCTGCCCACCCGACCAGAACAGGACTTGCTCTGGTCCTCCATCCCAGGGCAGGACTTGCTCACATTCCTCCATCCCTGGAGCTTGGGTGGGTCACTAAGCCAAGTCCCAGGTCCCAGGTGAAGAATTGTGCCATCACCATCAGCCCCTCTGCTCCTCCAGCCCACCGGGGTCCTTCGCTCGAATTCAATAGAGTCCAAAGGAAACTCAAGCAAAGCTCTAAGGGTCAAAGACCATACATCTGAAGTCCTCTAAAATCATTCTGTCACATAGGAGAGATTCTTCACATCCAGCCCAAAGATAAGTAAACCTCTTTTTAACCATACAACTCCTTTCTAGTATTAATCACTGTAGATTAACTTTTCCATACAGCCACCCCAAAAACATATACAACTCCAGGGATTACACCACTCACCCTCACATATCACCAAGATACTAAATCGTAAAAGTGCACTACCACACTAATATTCACCCCCTATCTACTTGACCTAACTGATGTACTAACAGCCTAATAGCCTCATCTGGGAAATAACAATAACAACAGACAAACATACCCAACTCCAAGGCAAGCACTAGTAGTAACTGCCCGAGAGTAGTAATACCAACTAAATCAGTTCAGTCAAAAACACACAGAAACTGAAAGGTCTTAAGAGACAAAACAATGCCCAAGTCAAAGTGCAGATCCATGAGAAACAAAACCCAAGAAGACCCAATCCCCCATCGAAAGAATTAATCCCATAATGATGGATTCCAACCAGAACAAATTCACAGAAAACATCCAAGAAAGCCAGACCCAAGATAACGACTTTCAAAGTATGATCATTACCATGATTAATACTATGAAAGAGGAAATCCAGGAGGATTTAACAACCACATCAACCACTTTGAACAAGAACACAACAGGCACTTGGAGGAGTTGAGATAAACAGTTCAAGAAATAAACATAGGCATAGAGCAATTAAAACAGTCCCAGGCAGAGTTTAAAATCGAACTAAAAGACAAGTTATCTTCAACCCAAAACTCAACAGAGAGTCTTATCAGCAGAACTAACGAAGCAGAAAATAGAATTTCAGATCTTGAAGACAAAGTGGGAGAATTAACCAGCCCAATGGAAGAGATTGTTAAAGCCAAAAAGATACTTGAGAGGAATATTCAAGAGATATGGGACACTCTGAAGAAGCCTAACATGCACATTCATGGAACACCAGAGCAAGAATCCCAAAATACCACACCTGAGGAAATTTTTCAAATTATCATAAATGAAAACTTCCCTCAACTAAAGAATGAGAGGCCCATCCAAATACAAGAGGCATTCCACATCCCAAACAGATATGACCAAAATAGAAAATCGCCATGGCAAATAATAGTCAAAACACTCCACATTCAAGATAAAGAAAAGGTGCTGAGGGGCTGGAGAGGTGGCTCAGGGGTTAAGCCTCTGTCTTGCAAGCAGAAGGTCCTGAGTTCGGATCCCAGATCCCAGGTGTAGACGCCTGGTGGAAGCGGGGGCGGCCTGCGCTTCTGGTCCTGGTAGGGCGGAGCCTGTGAATCCCGGGGCAGAAGAAGGTGGAGGCATCCGTGGTGGTTCCCGAGTTCGTCCGTGGTTCTACACACACACAGACACACACACGCATGTGCTCACACATACATATGCACACACACAATTGAATAAATAATAATAAAAAATTTTTTTAAAAAAAGGTGCTGAGTGCTTCAAGGGAAAAAAAAACAAGTCATTTTTAAAGGTAAACCTATTAAAATAACAAATGACTTCTCAGTGGAAACAGTAAAAGCAAGAAGAGCTTGGAGAGGGAACAGGGGGCTGGTAGTTAGCTGGTAGCCAGTTGACAACTGGGAGACTGACCCTACTTGCTGTTTTGTCCTACTCCTATTAGTCCTGTACTTTTCAGCCTCTTATTATATTAAGACCCTCTTTTAAACAGTTTTTTGTCTTTGTTAAGGAGAAGATCTCAACACCAAATAAGATGCAGCCAAGAAACTGCAAAACTGAAATCAACAATCAACTATAATTCAAAATACCAAGAACTCTACAATGTTCACACATTACCAGACCAGCCAAACCTCTCCCCATCCAAAAGCTCAGGGAACCTTGCAGAAGAGGGGGTGGCAAGACTGCAAGAACCTAAAGATTGGGAGGGTCCACTGATGGTCAAGATACTCCACCCAAAACTTGGCTGCATCAGCCAGGATCTTGCTGCAAAGTTATTTAACCTTTCCTGACACAATAGCTGATATGTCAACAAACTTCTATACCTAGAGAGGTTTCAGGGGAGATGGTTTCAGGCAGTAGTATCCTTAGGGGCAAGGGATTAGACTGATATAATGGAGATCCCATATTAGTTGGTAGCCCAAGAACGGGCCCCAAGGTATGCCACTAAGTCCTGAACCCTCAATTGGTGTAGACAATTCAGAGGGAACTTCAGGGCTCATACAAACTGAGGTTCTTGAGGTTGGGAAGGGACAAGTGGGAACATCAAGAAAGGGAGGGAGAAATGGGGATGAGAGGGACCAATAAAGGAGAGAGAGTGGGGAGACAGAACAGGGAAGGGAGCAAGGAGGGGACAGAGGAAGGAGGGGGTGATAAGGGTACCTTCCATTGAGCTTGTATAACTAGGTAAAAAATAATAATTAAAAAAGAAGGGGAAAAAAGAAAGTGTCAAAGAATAAAAAATTAAAATTAAAAAAGGACTACCTCTGGTACACGGTGTATTTGGAACATCAAGTGCATAAGAATCTTTATCATCAAGTTCCAGTTTAAGTGCTGTTTCATGTATCCTGCAAATGAAGATCAAACATCTATGAATAGTTATCCAAACCTCCACACTAGAGAAAAATGCCCCTACCGAAAGGGGACTCTGTGGAAAGGAAGATTTAACATTGTTCTCCCTGTGTGCCTTCCTATACTTCTCACTACTTATTAAAGACAAAGTCACTTTTGGTTGGTTTTTTTAATTTTTTCTACTTTTACAAGCATATTGAGTATTACCCTCCTTCTTCCCCCCTTCCCATCACCTTCCTTTCCTTCACTATTCCCCCCACTCCCTGCCACCCTTCTGCCCACATGCTGCAACGGACCTCAGGGTTAACTCTGGCTTGTCTACTTTTGTGGGGGTTCTGACTCTGTAGTGTAACAAGTTACCTCTCATCAGGCCACATCACTGATGTGTGTGTTTCCTTTCACGCATCCAGCTTTAGACCCAAAGGTTACCACTGTGAGTTCCCATTCTAGGAGTATAATAACAGCTACCTATAGGACAGTTTGATGTAATGTCTTCCTATCTATAGGTTTATTGGCTGTCTTCTCTATTGATCTAATTCTTTCCCTTTTTTTGTTCTGGTAGATTTAAGGATATTTTTGCATTGCTTAGAATTGTTTTTGCTTTCTTCTTCAAATATAGACCTCAGTGAGCATTATAGCACATAGCCCAAATTTTGAAGTAAAACAGTCCTTTTATATGGATTACTGCAAGTCTATGGTTTTAGGACTGAATGGACACTTCAGTTATTTGGCCAAAGTTAAAAAGGACAGGCCCTTTGAATTACAAGCAGTGTAAGAGCAAAAAATTCGAAAAAGACATATAAGTGGGAAGGTGGAAAGGGATGGTTAGGGTGAAACCTGTTAAAGGGGGATTTAGTATCCCAGGACAAGGGTAAGAGATGGAATAAATGGAAAAAATATATAGAAGGGAATGAGGGGATGGGAGATAGGAGGGACATGAGAGATAGGAGGGACAGAGGGATTTACAGAAAAAGCCTAAGATTATGGGAAGTAATCTCAAAGGAACATCCTATGATAATAATATGAAAAGAAAAAACATGTCTCTTAAATGGTCAGTCTCTATGTAGAGAAGCACAGAGTGAGGAGAACGGGGGGAAGAAAGCCTTGAGCTGATCCACTTAGGACCCAGAGACAAAATTACACCAGGAATGTGGCACTTACTGATAAAATGGTCAGAGAGGTCTTAAAGGCCCCCAAACATTACAGGTTTTTGCCATTGCTTTTGGTTGCTCTCCAAAAACTGTCAGTAATACCCTATTACTGAAGATGCAACACAAATGGGTCACAGAACATGAGCAAAATATATCACCTGGAACTGGTCTGAGGACTTTCTCCTTGCTGGATAGCATACAGTACTAAGGAATATTGTAGAAGCTTTTGAGGGAGAGAAATAATCACAAGCCCCTCAATGGCATGGATTCTATAAGTTACAATATAAATCACCATGGCAACAGGTGACCACCAGTGTAATAGTGACATGAATATCATATCAAGGAGATAACCAACACCTTTTTTATTGGATTCAAGACCCACTTGTCAGAAGGGTACCCATCCTTGTTACTGTAAACTAAGATGAGAACCTAAAAAAAAAGGGGGGG
Organism: Typhlomys cinereus; assembly: GCA_023101885.1. Lineage (NCBI taxonomy): Eukaryota > Metazoa > Chordata > Mammalia > Rodentia > Platacanthomyidae > Typhlomys > Typhlomys cinereus. Next base: position 1,054,758 of record JALPQD010000378.1, on the reverse strand, counting down.
AATGAAATAGATCTAGGTAAGACAGCCAATAAACCTGTAGGTAGGAAGACAGTATATCAAAGTGCTCTATGGGTAACTGTCATTACACCCATTGAATGGCCACTTACATTGGAAACCTTTGAGTCTAAAGCTGGATGAGTGAAGGGAAATGCCAATATCAGTGGGTGGCCTGAAGGGAGGTAACTTGACATACCATGGAAACCTGAGCCTCCACAGGAGTAGACTAACTAGAGTAAACTTGGGGGTTCCATAGAAGCATATAGGCATAAGGGTGAATGGGAATGGGAGGGAATGGGGAAAGAAAGATAGAGGATGGGAGACAGAGGGAGGGAGGGAAGATGGGATGAATATTCAATATCCTCGTAAAAATAGAAAAAAATTTTAATGACTTAAAAAAAGGCAGACCTAAGGCCCAGCACCCAAGGCGCTGATCAAGATACACTTTGCATTGTAATGCAACCCAGTAATAAGATAAAAGAGGAAACACCACTAACATACTACTATTGTACTCTTAAACTTTGTGTCTGTAAAATGTTAAAATTTAAACGTGTGAGATGGAACTATTATTAGACTTTTACTTCTGAGAGCAGAAAGACAAGCAATGTGAACAGTACAGCTCTAAATAATAGATGATAGCAGGCAAGGAATATTCTGCCCTCAAAGATGGGAGACTCTTTTTTTCATTGTACACTTTTGCTCTTTATTGCTCTCTAGTTAGCTGTCTGGGAGTGTTGACCATCTGAGTACTCCTCTGTCAGGAAACCACCTTCTCATCTATACTGAAAGAACCCTGGCTGATTTTTTAACCCCCCAATACTAATTACAGAAAAATTTTAAGGTACTTTTTATAGAAGAACAGAGAAACAGTTTATTTGTGATGTCACTTCAATGTTTGAATTCACCCCCATAAACATATCTAATTAAAATTAGTTGCTATTAAAGTTAGGGAAGGTTGTGGTTCCTTTAGGAGTTAAAACTTTGCTAAAGGAAGCCTTGAAGTTTGGTAGCTATTCCCAATTTCTGTCTCTCTCTCCTGTTTTCTCTGCTCCCCAATGTCTGTGGTTGCCTGAACCACCTCCTCTTTCTGCCGGCAAACATGCCTTATGCTCTGTGATTTCCTCAATAATGATCTATAAACATTCTGAAACCATAAGCTAAATAAATACCCCTCTTTCCTTTTTCCTTTTTTCTTCCTGGGTCTGAATGTTGCCTCACAACAACAACAAAAAAAAAACAATAAAAGTAACTGCTACAAATCCTTTAATAGAAAGAGAAAAGTTTTTCAAGGAAACACCTAGTAAAACTACATATTTCATTACAAGATATTCTGTAGTCACTAAAATTTTTTATAATAATTATTATAATAAAAACAGCCTGGTACTGGCTCCAAAATAGACACACAGATCAATGGATAAGGGTTGAAGACCCAGATATAAACCCACAAAACTACAGCCATATGATCTTTGACAAAGGGGCCCAAAAAATCCAATGGAAAAAGAATAGTATCTTCAACAAATGGTGCTGGCAAAACTGGATCTCCACCTTCAGAAGATTAAAGCTGGACCCGTACTTGTCACTATGTACAAGATTAATTCCAAATGGATCAAGGACCTCGATATAAGACCAGAGAATATAAAAACCATAGTTGAAAGGGTAGGGTACACCCTCGAGCTGATTGGGCTAGGCCAACAGTTCCTAAACGGACATCCAATAGCACAGTCACTGAAACCAACTCTCAACAGATGGGATCTTCTGAAATTAAAGAGCTTCTGTTCAGATAAAGAGATGGTAACACGAGCTCAAAGGCAACCCACAGAATGGGAGAAAATCTTCACTAACCACATATCTGATAGAGCTCTATTATCCAGAGTGCACAAAGAACTTAGAAAACTAAACACCAAGGAAACAAAGGGCCCAATTAAAAAATGGGCCTTGGAACTTAAAAGAAACTTTACCAGGGAAGAAATTAAAATGTCTAACAAATATCTTAAAAAATTCTCTGCATCCTTAGCCATCAGGGAAATGCAAATCAAAACTTCCCTGAGATATCATCTCTCCCCTGTCAGGATGGCAAAAATTCACAATACAAACAACACCAAGTGCTGGAGAGGATGTGGAGAGAGGAGAACTCTCCTACATTGCTGGTGGGAATGCAGGCTCATACAACCACTCTGGCGAGCCGTCTGGAGATTCTTAAAGAAATTAAAGATTGAAATGCCATATGACCCTGTTATTCCATTTTTGGGAATAACCCCCATACAGCAAAAATTCACCTCGATAGCACAAGCACGACCATGTTCATAGCAGCACTCTTTACAATAGCAAAGTCATGGAATTCACACAAATGTCCAACAGTTGACGAGTGGATAAGGAAACAGTGGTACATCTATACAATGGAGTACTACTCAGCCATCAAAAATGATGAATTAATGGAATTTGCTGGGAAATGGATGGAATTAGAAACAATTATATGGAGTAAAGTAATCCAGACACAGAAAATTAAGTGCCGTATGTACTTCCTAATAGGTGGATCCTAGTGCCAAACTCACTTAGAGACACTTAAGGATAATTCTCTGTAATACCTACAGTAATTGCAAAGATTATGAACAGGAGGGATAAGGAAGGAGGGCCACACCAGAAACAAGAAGAGAGGGGACCATGTTACAGCAGAAAAATAGGCCATCATCAAGGACTGCAATACCCATCAGGATGGACCCAGAGGAGAGTTTGGCATGCATACTAAAGGATGCTCCAGGAATTAGGGGGAGGGGGCACTGGGAGAAAGGGAGGGAGGGATGAAAAGGGGGGAAGGAGCAAGGGGATCCAGGGAGGGATGGAGGGAGGGAGGGGAATGGGGTACTTATCAACATTGTATGAGTGGAAGAAATAAAAAAATTATCATAAAGGAAAACTTTCCTCATCTAAAGAAAGAGAGGCCCATCTAAATACAAGAGGCATTCCACATCGAAAATATATATGACCAAAACAGAAACTCTCCACAGCAAATAATAGTCAAAACATTCCACATACAAGACAAAGAAAATATGCTGAGAGCTTCAAGGGAAAAAAAGTCACTTTTAAAGGTAAATCTATCAAAATAACAAATGGGACTTGGGGCATGGCCTAGGGTCCTTCCCCAGCACCAGAGCAGATTGGCTGCTGCTCCAGCTGGCTGGTGAGCTGGCTGGTGGGAAGAGCTGTGATGAGTGGGTGACCCAGGTCTTGGGGCATGGTCTAGAGTGTTTCCCTGATGAGCAGTGAATCCTCCCTGGACCCCACATCCCCGGCGGAAAGGACTGTGCATTTAGTTGTCTTGTAGATAATCTGGGACCTGGGACATGGCCTATGGTCATTCCCTAGCCCAAACCAGCATGCTTCAAGTATTGAATGAGCACAAATGTCAACCCAGACTGATATACCCAGCAAAACTATCAGTCATGATAGAGGATGAAAGAAAAATTTTCCAACATAAAGAAAACTTGAAGGTTTACATGACTACCAAACCAGGCCTTCAAAAAATGCTAGAAAAGATACTCAAACTCGAAGAAAAGAACAAGCATATCTAGGAGGACAGAAGGGAAGTATAATACCACCAAAACCTACAAGCCAAATAATACACTTATGAAAGCCACTAAACACAAAAAAGTCAGGAATTAAAAGTAATTTCTCCATTATAATATGAAATGTCAATGGACTTAACTCACCAATCAAAACACATAGATTACAAACATGAATGAGAAATGACAACCCATCCATCTGCTGCCTTCAAGAAACACATCTCACACAAAAGATAGGCACATTCTAAAACTAAAAGACTGGTCCAAAATTCTGCTAGGTTGTAGAACCAGGAAACAAGTAGGGGTACCAGTTATGATATCTGACAAAGTGGACTTCAAACCAAAAATCATAAGAGACACAGAAGGACACTACGTTTTAGTCACAGGTACAATTCATCAGGATGACTTCACAATATTAAACATGTAAGCACCTAATATGGACTCCTCCACATTCATTAAGCAAATGCTACAACATCTAAAGCAAGAAATCAATTCCACAACCATAATACATGGGGATTTCAATACTTCCCTCTCAATGTGGGATAGATCAACAGGTCAAAAACTTAACAGAAACACATTGGAACTTAATCAAACACTTACTGAAACAAACACTTACAGATCTTTATCGAACTTCCCATCCATGCACCAAAGAATACACATTTTTCTCAGCAGACCTTGAAACTTTCTCCAAAATAGATCACATATTGGCCAAAAAAATGAATCTCCACATATGTAGGAAAGTTGAAATTTTAGCCTGTGCCCTATTAGACCACCACGGTCAAAAGCTTGATATACACAACATAGAAAACAGTAGAAAATATACTAACTCCTGGAAACTAAACACTATGATGCTGAATGAGAATTGGGTTCAGGAAGAAATCATAACAGAAATTCAAGATTTCCTAAAAGCAAACGATAATGAAAATACAGCATATCAAAATCTCTGGGACACAATGAGAGCTGTCTTAAGAGGTAAGTTTATACCTCTTAATGCCTACATCAAAAAAAAATAGAAACAACGCAAATAAATAACAATACAGCTTAAAGCAGTAGATAAACAAGAGCAATTCAACCCCAAAAGCAGAACAAGAGAGGAAATTAGCAAACTAAGGGGAGAAATATCTGAAATTGAGGTAAGGAAAATGATATAAAGAATCAACCAGTCAAAAAGCTGGTTCTTTGAAAAAAAAACAATAAATTGATACACATCTACCTAAATTAAGGAAAATCAAGAGAGAAAACCCAAATTAACAAAATTAGAAATGAGCGTGGAGTACCGAGGTACCTATTAAGTTTGTATGAGTGGAAAAAAACAAATAAATACATTATTTTAAAAAAGGAAAGAAAGAAATTAGTACTAGCATCTCTATTTCACATTTTCCTAGAACAGCTCATCCCTCATCCTCACTCAGTGGGGCTATTGGTCTCTTTGTAATAGGCTTCAAATTCTAGCTATTCACTAATAACAAATAAAGGCAAGAGAGGGAAGGAAAAACATTCTTTAAGAGCAACATTAAGTATGACAATATTTGATTTTTTTCCAGGCTTCAACTCAGAACCTCTATTGCAAATTGTATCCTTTCAGGACCTTCTTGACACGTACAATACACACACACACACACACACACACACACACACACACACACACAAAGCTAATAAATCCTTTAATATTTGTTTAAACTATTAATTGAATTGTCCATAGATAATAAAAATATTTTCATCTCTTGGAAATGGAGCTGTTCAATGAATACAGTTAACTCTCCAAGCATCATATTTCTGGCTAATATTAGACACATAAGATATATATTACCTCAAAAGTCTAATGAAAATACAATTTTTCTATATAACAACACTTTAAAGAACAATTAGAAAAACATGACTCCTGTTAAAGAAGTTGGATCAGTGGTTAAGTTCCTCACCTACAAACAAAAGGACTAGAGTTCAGATCCCAGATTCCATGTAAAAATGTCAGACCAATGCCTGTAATTCCCACCCTTGAGGAAGAGAAGGGTGATCCCCATAGCACTGAGGATAGCTAAACTATCTGTATCTATGAGCTCTGGATTTAGAGAATCAGATTCAAAAGAATAAGATGGGAGTGCAATCAAAGTAAATACCAAGTATCAACTTTGGACCACCACACAGGTACACACATGAATTCAGATGCCCACACCATATGAGCACATATTCAAACATATAGTACCTGCACACATATACACATAAAATGAAAACATAAAAAGATTATCTCTCAAGTTGAATATGTATCTTTAGTGCAGTATTTCTTGGCTTCCATAACACTTTGTTATCTCTTTCTTTAAAGAAAAAAAAAAAGAAAGAAAAAGAAACCAGAAAAAGAAAAGATAAATGCTAGTCTGAACTTTGACCTTATTGGATCTGGGAAACAAGGAAAAAGACAAAAGACTTTGTCTGAAATCCATTGATCTGTTTTCAATTATTCAGACATTTTATAAGGATTTTTTCTAATATTTAACTGCAAAGTAATATATTATCTCTCAAAAATGTAAAAAGAATAGGTAAACAGAATCAACAAATGTATTGTAAAATAAAATGCATGTGACATAGTGAACTCTAATTAGACAAGTCTTGTCCATGAATAACCCTCTATAAAATGTGACAGGGAATATACAATCTCTTCTATTCCCAAAGCACCAATGGGAATAAAGAAGTTCTTTTATTTAATCTAAACTCAAATAAACAATACATATTAATAGAGAAAAACATTAAAAGATGTCAGCATACAGGCATTGATTAACATTCAATGTTCTAAAATGAGTAAATTTCTTGCAATTGCTATAGCAGTCAGTGATGTGAGAAAAGAGATAATCATGACAATGACAATAATTCAGATTAAAATGATGTTGGTGTCTGGCAAGATGGCTCACATAAAAATGCCAGGCAGAAATGGCCACAGCCTGCATTTCCAACTTTGATGAGCAAAACCTGGGAAGTCCCAGAACAAATCAAAAAGGAGGAAAAGCAATCCAACATGATTCCCAAAGTCACCTTTGGTCCTCCACAGGATGGAGTATGCACTACACACACACACACACACACACACACACACCAGAATGATCTGACCATGTGCTTTCTATAAGAGACAGATAACCTGAAAATGAAGTGACAGATGAAATTCTGGCCTGGCATGGAGGTTCAGGCCTGTAATCCCATCTCTCAAACTGGTAGAGGCAATAAGCTCACCAAAAGGTGGAGGTCAGCATGGTACACAAGCAAATTCTAGCTACCAGAGCTACATAGTGAGAATCTGTCACAAATTACATACATTTTTTTCTGTAAGAGTTACCACAGGGTAGATGGATATCAGATACACTCCAATACAAGACTTTTACTAAAAACAAAGATCTTACAAAATGTAAAACAGTCAATACAGTGTTTAAGATGTCACTTATAAGCCACGAACCCACTTTATTCAACAAGAAAAATCACAACTTGAATTAAAATCTGTGAGAATAAAAAGGAAAAATAGATGATTTAACATTAATAGTTGGAGATTTCAAGACCTTAACTCTCAGCCTATCACCTTGTAAGCAGCAAACGGAACCCAACAAACCAAGAGGAATTACCTCACTAACAAAACAGTCCTCAAATAGTAGCAGAAAAAAATATTAAGTGAATTTGGAAGATTATTCAGAATAAAGGAAAATAACAAAGTCAACAAATTTCCATATGTTCTTAAAAACTCAAATCATGGAAAGTATGCTGATTACAATGAGTTAAAACTAGCTATCAAAAACAGTAGAAATTTTAGAAATATGTGGAAATTAATAATAAAACTAAATAGCCACAGTTTAGAAAATAAATAATACATATTATAAAATACTTCCCATGAATGAAAACAAAAATGTCACATACCAAAGCTTATGAGTCACAGTATACACAATATGTCAAATACAGATTTATAGTTGTAAAAGACTATATTTTTTAAAAAAAACTAAACGTTTTAACTTATTAACCTAAACTTCAATTTTATACTAAAAACATTTCAACGAATAAAGAATAATCAAAAGAATCCAGTCTTCTCACCCAGGGATGAGTGCAGGCTGATTCCCTAGCATCCCTGGACGAAGTCGGACCAAAGGGACACGACCTCCAAGGAGGACGATGCTAGGCACCCTGGCAACGGCTCTGCAACTGCCAGGAGTGGTGACATTACAATGGACCCCCCCCCTTGACGTCAGAACCAGAGAACCTGCAGCGATTGGATAGTTGCCTGTGAAGCAACCAATCAGTAACAATGAGGAGGATCCGGCCCCTAGCAGCCCCCACCCTTTCTGAACACAACCAGTTGCGGTGCTTATCCAGCGTTGCAGAGTGTGGGTCCAAGGCTGTGATAGCCTGAGTGTGTAGAGTAGGCATGAGAGAGTGGGAGCGGGAGTGCTGTAGATGTGCCTTGAGCGCGGCCACAGGAGACTGCTTGTGGGTGGAGGTGAAGAGTTGTACATTTTACTATGTATTCCCAGGACCCTCATTTAGTTTTGAGCTGCCCTTTCTCCCTAATCCCTCCTCCCAGGTTTTGGGGATCTTTGCACCTTTGGGAACAGCATCCTGATATCCCAGGCAAAGAGGAGCTGCACCTTACCCTCAGCAACTGATTGCCTTCCTTCCCAAACTCCTGATGGCTGTCAGCTGGGAGTCAAGGCCACTGACTATCAGCTCCTGGGCTTTGGCAGGGACTTAGCTCCACGTTACTAACCAGGGAACCCACTTTCTGTTCATTTGCTTTTGCAGAAGTAGTACTTGCTTGTTCCCAAATAGCTGTCAGTCACGAGCTTTTCAATAGAGCAACCAGTTGGGGGTAGAAAAAAGATGAGAAAAATAGAACAAGGGAACCTTGGGCTTAGATGAGTAAATCACCTGCCAAGTAAACAGGAAGTCCTGGGTCTGAAAAACAGATCAATAAAGGCACATATTGGGATTGAAAAATCATAAACAAAAAATTCAAAACAAATAAACTATTGTGTTGATTAACCAAGAAAAGAGATCAATCAATAAAATGAGTAACTAAAGAAAGAACATAACAACATCAATGAATAAACAAGACAATACTATGAACAATCACATTTCTTTTTTTATTTATTTTTTCCACTCATACAAATTTGATAGGTACCCTCCACCCCTCCCTGGATCTGTTTCCCCCCCTTTTCCCCTTCCTTTTCCCCCTTCCCTCCCTTTCTCTCATTGCACCCCCCCCCCATTCCTGGAGCATCCTTTAGTGTGCATGTCAAACTTCCCTCTGGGTCCTTCTCTCTGATGAGGTGTAAGGACTCAGTAGCATTGCCTAGAGCTCTTTCTTATGTTCGCCTTTGGTACAGTAATACTATTGAGGTTATTAATCCCTGGCCTCTAAGGAACTCAGAGCCTGTGATCCATGCTAGAGTTTGGGGTGGGGGGTCAATGACATGCTGGTCACTGCACAGGTCATCAAAGTCCTATTATGATTACTTCAGCCCTAACGTGTGTGGAGTATCTTGCATATCATTGTTCCTCCTCATCTTTAGGCACTTACAATCTTACTGCCCCCACTTCCACAAATTTGGGGAGAGATTAGGCTGCCCTGGTTCCTGGTGGTTAATGTAGGGTCCCTGATGTTCTGAATTATGGTTTGTTACTCTTTCTTCTTCTTCGTTTTGCTGTTCCTGTACCGCCCTTGGCTTCATCCTCATGGATATTGGATATCACCTCCCAGCCAGAGTAGATTATAACAGTAGATTCAAAGGTAGATGGAATAAGAGTAGGAGACCGCTGTGAAGGGTTCAGACTCCCACTTGCAGGATGGTTACCTTCTATCTGCTAGACTCTATGCCCTCCTTGGCTAGTGAGAACAAACCCCATCATTTGCAAGTGACCAGGAAGGAAAGTCTGTGAGCTTCACCAAAAATAGCATTACTTACTTACAGTACTTGATGGTGGCCTGTTTTCTCTGCTGTAGCGTGATCCCCTCTTTCCTTGTTTCTGGCGGGGCTCTCATTCCCCTTCTGTCCTGCATACAATCTTTGCAATTACTTTAAGTATTACAGAGATTTATCTTTGAGTGTGTCACTAAGTGGGTTTGGTACTAGGATCCACCTATTAGGGAGTACATACGGCGCTTAACTTTCTGTGTCTGGGATACTTCACTCAATATAATTGTTTCTAATTCCAACCATTTCCTGGCAATTTTCATTAATTCATCATTTTTGATGGCTGAGTAGTATTCCATTGTACAAATGTACCACATTTTCCTTATGCACTCATCAACTGTTGGGCATTTGGGTTGAATCCATGACTTAAACAGTGCTGCTATGAAAATGGTTGCACTTAATGGGTGATGGACCCCTCCCTCAGTGAGGTTTCCTACTCTTATTACATCTACCCTTGAATGTGCTATTACAACAAGACTCCAGTTTAACAGCTTTTTGTCTCTGGCCAGGGGGTGACATACAGTGCCCAGCAGAATGGAGTGAAGGGAATTGCAGGAGCAGCAAAACTGCAAAAGAAAATCAACAAACCACAATCCAGAACTTCAGAGACTCTATATCAATCACATAGAACTAGGACAGCCTAATCTCTCCCCATCCTGGAGCTCAGGGACATTTGCGGAAGAGGGGGCGGTAAGATTGTAAGAGCAAAAGGATGGGAGGAACAACGATTTGCAAGATTCTCAACAATAGTCGGGGCCAAAGCAATCATAATGGAACTTTGCATGCCCTGCGCAATGTCCAGCGCACTGTTGCCCTCATAAAGTCTAGCATCTGTTAAGGGCACCGAGACCCCTGGAGGCAAGGGATTGACAGCCATAGTAGTAATCTTATGCTTAAGGGGAAGAAGAGAAAGGGCTTATGGAAATGCCACTGGGTCCTTATATGTCATCGGAGAGGAGGACCCAGTGGAGAGTTAGGCGCACACAATAAAGGACTCTCTGGGAATTGGGGGGGAGACACTGGGGGAAGGGGAGGGGGGAGGGAGGGAACTGGTAAAAAATTTTAAAATGTATAATTAAATTTTTAATAAAAAAAAAATAAAATAAAATCACTTTAAACTAAAAAAAAAAAAAAAAAAAAAAAAAAAAGAAAATGGTTGTGCTTGTGATTGGTTTTGCTGTCTGGGGGATTATTCCCAAAAGTGGAATAGCAGGTCATATGGCATTTTAATCTTTAACTTTTTTTTCTTTTTCAAATTTTTATTAAGAATTTTTCTCATGTGTGGATGAAAAGTTCAATACGGATCTGTAAGGTCCATTTCATTAAGGGTTTGATTAAGTTCCAAAATGTCTCTGTTAACCTTTTGACCTGTTGATCTATCCCATGTTGAGAAGGCAGTGTTGAAATCACCAATAATTATAGTTTGAGGGTTGATTTCTCACTTTAGATGCTTCAGAGTTTGCTTAATGAATGTGGAGGAGCACATATTATGTGCATATATGTTCAGTATTGTGAAGTCTACCTGATGAATTGTACCTGTGACTAAAATGGAGTATCCATCTGTGTCTCTTATGATATATTTTGGTTTGAAGTCCACTTTCACCGACAGCATAATGGCTACCCCTGCCTAATTCCTGGTTCTATTATCTTGCAGAATTTTGGACCAGCCTTTTATTTTTAGGATGTGCCTATCTATTGTGGTGAGATGTGTTTCCTGAAGGCAACAGATTGATGGGTTGTGGTTTTTAATCCAAGTTTGTCATCTGTGTCTCTTGATCAGTGAGTTAATTCCATTGAAATTTAATGTTATACTGGACAAATTATTTTTAATTCCAGACATTTTTTATGTTTAGTGGCTTTTGTAAGTGTATTGTTTGGCTTTTAGGTTTTGGTGGTATTATACTTCTCTTCCGTCCTCCTGGATACGCTTGTTTTTTTCTTAAAACTTGAGTATCATTTCTAGCACTTTTTGAAGGCCTGGTTTGGTAGCCATGTAAGCTTTCAAGTTGTCTTTGTGCTGGAAAACTTTTCTTTCTCCCTTGATCATGACAGATATTTTTGTTGGATATATCAGCCTGGGTTGACCTTTTTGCTCATTTAATACTTGAAGTACATCTCTCCAAGCTCTTTTGCTTTTACTGTTTCCATTGAGAAGTCATTTGTTATTTTAGTAGGTTTAAATTTAAAAGTGAATTGTTTTTTTTCCCTTGAAGCTCTCAGCACCTTTTCTTTGTCTTGAATGCGGAGTGTTTTCACCATAATTTGCCGTGGCAAGATTCTATTTTGGTCATATCTGTTTGGGGCACGGAATGCCTCTTGTATTTGGATGGGCCTCTCATCCTTTGTATGAGGAAAGTTTTCATTTTATGATGGTTTGAAAAAATTCCTCAGGTGTGCTATTTTCAGATTCTTGAAATTCTAGCCTATATCCTATCAGACCACCATGGTCTAAAGTTTGACATCCACGACACAATAAACAACAGAAAATACACTAACTCCTGGAAACTAAACACTATGATGCTGAACGAGAATTGGATTCAGGAAGAAATTACAAAGGAAATTCAAGATTTCCTGAAAGTGAACGACAATGAAAATGAAACTTTTCAAAATCTTTGGGACACAGTGAAAGCTGTCCTAAGAGGTAAGTTCATAGCTCTTAATGCCTACATAAAAACATGGAAACATCACAAATAAATAACAATGCAGCTTAAAGCTTTAGAGATGCTAGAGCAATCTGATCCCAAAAGCAGTAGAAGAGAGGAGATTAACAAAATAAGGATGAAAGCAATTGCGTTGGTGGTACAGTGGTGAGCATAGCTGCCTTCCAAAATAAGGATGAAATATCTGAAATTGAGATTAGGAAAATGATGCAGAGAATCAACCATTCTAAAAGCTGGTTCTTTGAAAAAATCAATAAGATCAATACACCCCTAGTTAAATTAACCTACACCAAAAGAGAGAAAACACAAACTAACAAATTTAGAAATGAAAATGGAGTTATTACTACTAATACCCAAGAAATTCAGAGTATTATAACGTCATATTTCAAAAACTTATACTCTGTGAAGTTTGACAACACAAAAGAGATGGATGAATTTCTAAGAAAACACAACTTACCTAAATTGAATCAGGAAGTTGTGAATTATTTAAATAGTCCTATAAAATATGAGGAAATTGAGGAAGTAATCTTGAATCTTCCCACCAAAAAATGTCCTGGACCAGATGGATTCAGCACAGAGTTCTACCAGACATTTAAGGAGTTAATAACACCAATATTCCTTAAACTGTTTCATCAAATAGCAAAGGAAGGAACACTACCAAATTCCTTCTATGAAGCTAATATCGTTTTAATCCCAAACCTAACAAAGATTCACTTAAAAAAGAAAACTATAGGCCAATCTCTCTGATGAACAGAGATGCAAGGATTCTCAACAAAGTCACCAGACATTTAAGGAGCTAATAACATCAATACTCCTTAAACTGTTCTATCAAATAGCAAAGGAAGGAACACTATCAGATTCTTTCTATGGAGCTAATATCATCTTAATTCCACTCTAAGCTTCTTTCATTCTGGGTATATAGGAAGGCCACTGATTTTTTAATGTTTATTTTGTATCCTGCCACCCTGCTGAACTTCTGTATTAGTTCTAGGAGCTTCCTGAAGGAGTTTTTAGTATCATTTAGGTATATGATCATATCATCTGCAAATAGAGATAACTTGACTTCTTCCTTGCTGATTTGAATCCTTTTTACCTACCTTTCTTGTCTTATGGCTTCAGCTAAGACTTCAAGTACAATATTGAATAGAAGTGGTGAAAGTGGACAACCTTGTCTAGTTCCTGATCAAAGTAGGAATGATTCAAATTTTTCCCCATTGAGTATAATCTTTGCTGTAGGCTTGTTATATACAGCTTTTATTATATTGATAAAAGTTCCTTCCATTCCAACTGTCTCTAGGGTTTTGATCATAAAGGCTGTTGGATCCTGTCAAAAGCTTTTTCTGCATCTATTGAGAGTATCATGTGGTCTCAGACTTTGGATTGGTTTATATGGCAAATTACATTTACTGATTTGTGTATGTTGAACCAATCTGTGTGCCTGGGATAAAGCCTACTTATCAGAGTGAGTGATATTTTTATATGTTTTTGAATGTGAATTGCTAAGATTTTGTTGAGAATCTTTGTATCTGTGTTCACCAAAGAGATTGACCTGTAGTTTTCATTTTTAAGTGTATCTTTATTAGGTTTTGGGATTAATATATTAGCTTCATAGAAAGAATTTGCAAGTATTCCTTCCTTAGCAATGTTTCCGGGGATGAAATTGAAATGTCTAACAAGTATCTTAAAAAATGCTCCACATCCGCAGCAAAACTGCAAAAGAAAATCAACAAACCACAATTCAGAACTTCAGAGACTCTATATCAACCACCTAGAACTAGGCCAGCCTAATCTCCTCCCATCGTGAAGCTCAGGGATATTTGCGGAAGAGGGGGCGGTAAGATTGTAAGAGCAAATGGATGGGAGGAGCAATGATATGCAAGATACTCCACACAAGTTAGGGCCGAAGCAATCATAATTGGATTTTACATGCCCCATGCAATGTCCAACACACTATTGACCCCACAAAGTCTAGCATTTGCTAAAGGCACCAAGATCCTTGGAGGCAAGGGATTGACAGCCACAGTAGTGTTCCTATGCTTAAGGGGAACACAGGAAAGGTTTCAGGGAAATGCCACTGGGTCCTTGTACATCATCGCAGAGGAGCCCAGAGGAGAGTCTGGCATGCACATTAAACGATTCTCCAGGGAATGGGGGGGCACTGGGAGATGGGGAGGGAGGGCTGAGGGGAGGGGGAGCAGGGGGGTTGAGGGGAGGGTGAGGAGGGAGGGAACCGGTGTACCTACTAAGTTTGTTTGAGTGGAAATAATAATAAAAAATGTTAAAAATGTTTCACATCCTTAGCCATGAATGAAATGCAAATCCAAACCTCTCTGAGATATCCTCTCACCCCAGTCAGGATAGCAAAAATCCATAAGGCAAACAACAAAATGCTTGAGAGGATGTGGATAGAAGGGAACTCTCTTACATTGCTGATGGGAATGAAGGCTTATACAACCACTGTGGCGATCAGTCTGGCGATTTTTTAAAATGTTAAAGAGTTAAAAGAAACTTTACCAAGGATAAAATTAAAGTGTCTAACAAGTATCTTAAAAAATGCTCCACATCCTTAGCCATCAGGGAAATGCAAATCAAAACCATCTCACCCCAGTCAGGATAGCAAAAATCCACAATACAAACATCACCAAATGCTGGAAAGGATGCCTAATCTCTCCCCATCCTGAAGCTCAGGAAAATTTGCAGAAGAGGGGATGGTAAGATTGTAAGAGAACAAGGATGGGAGGAGTCATGATATGCAAGATACTGCACACAAGTTAGGGCTGAAGCAATTATCATAGGACTCTGCATGATCTGTGCAATGACCAACATATCATTGACCCCTCAAAGTCTAGTATGGACTAAAGGCACTAAGATCCTTAGAAGCAAGAGATTAACAGTCACAATAGTGTTCCTATACTTAAGGGGAACACAAGAAAGAGTTCTAGGAAATGCCACTGAGTCCTTACACCTCATCAGAGAGGAGGACCCAGAGGAGAGTTTTGCATGCACATTAAAGGATGCTCCGAGGATTGGGGGGGGGCACTGGGGGATGGATATGGAGGGGAGCAGGCGACAAGTGGAAGTGGAAGGAGGGAGGGGACCGGTGTCCCTGTTAAGTTTGTATGAGCGGAAATAATAATAATGAAAAATAAAACATTTTTTGCCAGCCTTTATTCCTGGCATCATTTAGGTGCCCCACTTATTGAATTCTCATCAACAATAAATAGTATCATTTTTCAAAAAACAAAAAGATTGAAATGCCAAATGACCCTGCTATTCCACTTCTGGGAATAATCCCCCATAAAGAATAGATTCACTTCAATGACACAAGCACAACCATGTTCATAGCAGCACTATTTACAATACCAACATCATGGAATCAACCCACATTGCCAACAGTTGACTAGTGGATAATGAAAATCTGGTACATTTATACAATATAATACTACTTAGCCATCAAAAAAGATGATTTAATCAAATTTGCCAGAAAATGGATGGAATTAGAAAAAAATATATTAAGTGAAATCCCAGACAGAAAATTAAATGCCGTACATACTCTCTCTCTAACAGGTGGATCCTAGCACCAACCCCACTTAGTGATTCTGTAATACCAGTAATTGCAAAGATTATAAACAGGAGGGAAGGGGAAGGAAAGCCCCTGCAGAAATAATGAGATAGGGGATCATGCTACAGCAAAGAAAATAGGTCACCATCAATCAATGCAAGTAAGTAGTTAATCATTTGGTTATGCTCACTCACTTTCCTTCCTGGTCACTTGCAATTGGGGAGTTTCATCTCACCAGTCAGTGAGGTCTTAGAAACTAGCAGATATATGTAACCATCCTGCAAATGGGAGACTGAACCCCCCCCCCCCCCGCCTCACTGCAGTTTTCTACTCCTATTCCATCTACCTTTGAATCCAGCCCTATAGCAAGACTCCATTTAAACAGCCTTTTATCTCTGGCCAGGAGGTGACATCCAATACCAATCAGGATGGCGCCAAGGGCGGTGCAGGAACAGCAAACCTGAGAACAACAATCAACCATAATTCAGAACATCAGAGACCCTTCATTAATCACCTGGAACCAGACAAGCCAAACCTCTCCCCATCCTAAAGCTCAGGGAAATTTGCAAAAGATGGGGCGGTAAGATTATAAGAGCCTAAAGAATGGGAGGCGCAATGATATGCAAGATACTCCACACACGTTAGGGCCTCGGTAACCATAATCGGACTTTACATGACCTGTGCAATGACTGACATGTCAATGATCTCACCCCAAAGTCTCTCACGGATCACTAGCACCAGGATCCTTAGAGGCAAGTGATTAACAGTCACAATAGTGTTCCCATACTAAAGGGGAGCACAAGAAAGGACTCTGGGCAATGACACTGAGTCCTTAAACCTCATTAGAGTGGAGGACGCAGAGAGAAGTTTGACCTTCACACTAAAGGATACTTCAGGGAATGGGAGGAGAAAAGATGGGGGCACTGGGAGAAAGGGAAAAGGGGGTAAAAGGAAAGGGAATGGGAAGGTGGGTGCAAAGGGGACTGTGGCGGGGTAGAGAGAGGGAGGGGTGGGGTACCTATTAAGTTAGTTTGATTGGGAAAAAACAAATAAACATAATAGAAAAAAAGAACAATATCTATCCTAAGATACAATCCAGAAATACATCACACAAAAAATACACACCAATATATCCAACTGAAGTTACAAACTATTCAACAAAATTCTGCCAACTAAATATACCAACATACAAAAAGAATTATATGCCACAATGAAGGAGGTTTTATCAGGGATGCAAGGTTTGTTTAATATACAAAAATAAATATCTGAAAAGAAAAAAATCTTATACCATAACAAAATGAAGAACGTAGGAAACATGCCATCTTAATAAATATGAAAAACATTTGATAAAATCAAACACTTCTGCACCTAAAAATAAGACTTAACAACTTATAAATGAAGGGAAATTTCTAAAGATTGAGCAGATCCATCCATACAACCTCCCCCCAGTGAACAGGCTAAAAGTGACAGAAGGCAGAGCTCTGCTGCTATGGACAAGAACAGATGTCCACATTTGTCCACTGAGCAGAAACCCAGTAGTCTTTCTAGATTCCTCTCTCTTCCTCTTCCCTTCATGTCCCTTCACATCTATCTATAGATAATAAAGCTATATCATCTTAGAGAATATTTCCTAAATCTTCCTCTTTGTGTTTCCTTCAAGTGGTTATTGTCATAGTGGTAGTTTTGTATTTTTCCCTAAAGACATCAGGATGCTAAGAAGCAAAACTCCATCTTAATTCATTCAGCATCTCATGAAGTTACATTCATTCTCTATCCAAGAGTTTTCATTTCTCCCTTAACTGATTTGAGTTTTGTTTTCCTAACATCTATCCTACACAGGAGAATCAGGAAAATCTGAAGAAAGAAAAAGTCTAACCACAGAAGTTTCAATGGCTCCCCAGTGCCCTATGGAACCCTATGTCACCTATTGTCCCTAGTAAGCATCATTTCAGGTCACAGACTGAGCCCACCCACTCCTATAAGAAATGGAACTTCAGGTTTCATACACATACCAGGATGTTTTCACACCTGCATCTCAAACTCTTTCCTTAGCCTGGAAAGACTTTCCCAAGCACTGAAAAGAGGGCTCATCTCTCCCACCTGTTGCTTTGTGTATATGATTCTGTAAGCATTTACTCACTTTCTACTTTGAACTAACATTTTTGTCCTCTTTCCTTTATCAGACAGCATGATGCTCATGAGTACATTCAGATACAATGTAGAGATGTTCCTTCATTCATGTGTGGAGGTGGTACATACTCTGTGTTTGAATAAATAAATGAACAACAAGGCAAGGATTAGTTTTAATTTGAATAACAAGACAATCATAACTACCTCAATATTTAAATGTTTTTTAAAATATAATGCAGTTTTTAAAATACAACAAAATATATGCCCCTAAGCACATTCCCAAAAAAGACACCTACAAACATTTAAGGAGAAAAATCTCTGCCAATAGATTCTAAAATGAAACCGAAAAGAGCAATACATTAAAAATCAAGAAGTTTACCCCTTCCCCCACTCCACCGCCCAGGATGCACGCGTGGTCCAGCCGGGCCTCACTGCGAACCTAGGTAAGCTCCAAGCCTCCCCCCACCCCCCCCGCCCACCCCCAGAACCCCAGGCAGCCCAAAGGACCCAGCTCCTCCTGCCATCCAGCCTGAGCCTGGCAGGGCGTGGGAGGAGGACAGCCCCTCTGCGCCCTGGGCGCCGCCCCAGCTACCCCCAGGTTAAATAGCGCTCCCCGCCTACACCCCATCCTCCCTTCCCCCACTCCGCCTCCCAGGACCCGCGCGCGGTCCAGCCGGTCCTCAACGCGAACCTAAGTAAGCTCCAGCCCCCCCCCACCACCCCCCACCCACCCCCAGAACCCCAGATCAAATAATTCAGTTTAGTGAAAAACACACAGAAATTGAAAGATCTTAAGAGTTAAAACGACAATGCCAAAGTCAAAGTGCAAATCGATGAGAAACAACACTCAAGTAAACAAATCTCCCACTGAAGGAATATAATCCCATGTTAGATGCCAACCAGAACAAACCCATGGAAAATGGCCATGAAAGCCTGACTCAGGATAACGACTTTCAAAATATGATCATTACCATGTTCAATACTATGAAAGAGGAAATCCGGGAGGAATTAAATAATTGAATCACTCGCGCTTTAAAGAGGAACACAACAGACACTTGGAGGAGTTGAGAAAAACAGTGCAAGAAACAAAAACTGGCATAGAGCAGTTAAAACAGACTCAAGCAGAGTTTAAAAATGAGCTACAAGGCAAGTTATCTTCAACCCAGAACTCCACAGAGTCTTATCAGCAGAACTAACGAAGCAGAAAACAGAATTTCAGACCTTGAAGATAAAGTGGGAATATTAACCAGCTCAATGGAAGAGGTTGTTAAAGCCAAAAAGATACTTGAGAGAAATATCCAGGAGTTATGGGACACCCTGAAGAAGCCTAACATGCGTATTCATGGAATACCAGAGCAAGAATCTCAAAATACCACCCCTGAGGAAATTTTTCAAATGATCATCAAGATATACTTTCCTCATCTAAAAAGGGAAAGGCCCATACATACACAAGAGGCATTCCACACCCCAAACAGATACGACCAAAACAGAAGCAAGCCATGGCAAATAATAGTTAAAACACTCCACATTCAAGATAAAGAACTGGTGCTGAAAGCTTCAAGGGAGAAAAAACAAGTCACTTTTAAAGGTAAACCTATTAAAATAACAAATGACTTCTCAGTCGAAACAGTAAAAGCAAGAAGAGCTTGGAGAGACATACTTCAAGTATTGAATGAGCAAAAATGTCAACCCAGGCTGATTTACCCTGCAAAACTATCCGTCATGATCGAGGGAGAAAGAAAAATCTTCCAGCACAAAGACAACTGGAAGGGATACATGTCCACCAAACCAGGCCTTCAAAAAATGCTAGAAACGATACTCAAGCTTGAAGAAAAAAAAACAGGCATATCCAGGAGAGCAGAAGGCAAGTATAACACCATTAAAAGCGAAGCAATATACTTATAAAAATTACTAAACATAATAAATGTCTGGAATTAAAAATAGTTTCTCCATTATAACACTAAATGTTAATGGAATTAACTCACCGATCAAGAGACACAGATTACAAATTTGGATTAAAAATCACAACCCATCAATCTGCTGCCTGCAGGTAACCCATCTCACCACAAAAGATAGGCATGCCCTAAAAATAAAAGGCTGGTCAAAAATTCTAAAAGCTAATGGAAGCAGAAAACAGGCAGGGGTAGCCATTATGCTATCAGACAAAGTGGACTTCAAACCAAAGAAAATTATAAGAGACACGGATGGATACTACATTTTAGTCACAGGTACAATTCACCAGAAAGACTTCACAATACTGAACATATATGCACCCAATACGGGCCCCTCCACATTCATTAAGAAAACCCTACAGCGTCTAAAGCAAGAAATCAGCCCCCAAACGATAATTCATGGGGACTTCAATACCGCCCTCTCAACATGGGATAGATCAACAGGTCAAAAGCTTAACAGAGACACTTTGGAACTTAACCAAACCCTTAAAGAAATGGACCTTACAGATCTCTATCGAACTTTTCACCCACGTACCACATTTTTCTCAGCAGCACACGGAACTTTCTCCAAAATAGATCACATATTGGGCCACAAAACGAATCTACACATATACAAAAAAGTTGAAATTCTAACCTGTGCCCTATCAGACCACCACGGCCCAAAGCTGGACATCCACAACACAACAAACAAGAGAAAATACACTAACTCCTGGAAACTTAACAATATGATGCTGAATGAGAACTGGATTCAGGAAGAAATTAAAAAGGAAATTCAAGATTTCCTGATAATGAAAATACAACTTACCAAAATCTCTGGGACACCATGAAAGCTGTCCTAACAGGTAAGTTCATAGGTCTTAATGCCTACATCAAAAAAATGGAAACATCAGAAATAAATAACTTAACGATGCAGCTTAAAGCTTTAGAGAAACTAGAGCAATCTGATCCCAAAAGTAGTAGAAAAGAAGAGATTAGCAAAATAAGAGGAGAAATATTTGAAATTGAGATTAAGAAAACGATAGAAAAAATCAACCAGTCAAAAAGCTGGTTCTTTGAAAAAACAATAAGATTGATAAACCCCTAGCTAAATTAACCAAAAACAGGAGAGAGAAAACCCAAATCAACAAAATTAGAAATGAACATGGAGTTATCACTACTGATAGCCAAGAAATCCAGAGAATTATAACATCATATTTCAAAAACTTATACTCTGTGAAGTTTGACAACACAAAAGAGATGGATGAATTTCTAAGTAAACACAACCTACCTAAATTGAATCAGGAAGTTGTGAATTATTTAAATAGTCCTATAACATATAAGGAAATTGAGGAAGTAATCTTGAATCTTCCCACCAAAAAATGTCCTGGACCAGATGGATTCAGCACAGAGTTTTACCAGACATTTAAGGAGTTAATAACACCAGTACTCTTTAAACTGTTCCATCAAATAGCAAAGGAAGGAACACTACCAAATCCCTTCTATGAAGCTAATATTGTTTTAATCTCAAAACCTAATAAAGACTCACTTAAAAAAGAAAACTATAGGCCAATCTCTCTGATGAACACAGACACAAAGATTCTCAACAAAGTCTTAGCAAATCGGATTCAAAAACATATTAAAAAGATCATTCTGAAGTATCCCAGACCCAGAAAATTAAGCACCATATGTACTCCCTAATAGGTGGCTCCTAATACCAAACCCACCTAGCCCACCTAGAGACACTCAAAGAAAAATCTCTGTAATACCTACAGTAATTGCAAGGATTATGAACAGGAGGGATGGGGTAGGAAGGCCACACCAGAAACAAGGAGAGAGGGGACCATGTTACAGCAGAGAAAATAGGCCTCCATCAAGGACTCAAATATGTAATGAGACATCTGATTAAGTTCACAGACTTTCCTTCCTCATCATTTACTACTGAGGGGGTATGATCTCACCAGAAGAGGAGGGCATATAGTCTGGCAGATAAAAAGTAACCATTTGGCAAATGGGTGATAGACCCCTCCCTCACTGTGGTTTCCCACTTTTATTACATCTACCTTTGAATGTGCTCTTGTCACAAGACTCTAGTTTAACAGCTTTTTATCTCTGGCCAGGGAGTGACATACAATGCGCACCAGGATGGAGTGAAGGGCATTACAGGAGCAGCAAAACTGCAAAAGAAAATCAACAAACCACAATCCAGAACTTCAGAGACTCTATATCAACAACCTAAAACTAGCCCAGTCTAATCTCTCCCCATCCTGAAGCTCAGGGACATTTGCGGAAGAGGGGGCGGTAAGAGTGTAAGAGCAAAAGGATGGGAGGAGCAATGATTTGCAAGATACTCCATACAAGTTAGGGCTGAAGCAATCATAATTGGACTTTACATGCCCTGCGCAATATCCAACACACTATTGACCTCACAAAGTCTAGCATCTGATAAAGGCACCAAGATCCTTGGAGGCAAGGGATTGACAGCCACAGCAGTGTTCCTATACTTAAGGGGAACACGGGAAAGGGTTGAGGGAAAGGCCACTTGGTCCTTGTACGTCATCAGAGAGGAGAGCCCAGAGGAAAATCAGGCATGCACAAGAAAGGACTCTCTGGGAATTGGGGCCGGAGGCACTGGGGGATGGGGAGGTAGGGGTGAGGGAAGGGAGAGCAGGGGGTACAGGGGGAGGAGGAGGGAGGGAGGGAACTAGTTTACCTACTAAGTTTATATGAGCTGAAATAATAATAAAAAATGTATTAATAGTAAAAAAAAAAAAAAAAAAAGATCATTCACGAGGACCAAGTAGGCTTCATCCCCGGCACACAAGGTTGGTTCAACATACGCAAATCAATAAATGTAATTCATCATGTAAACCAGTCCAAAGTCCAAGACCACATGATACTCTCAATAGATGCAGAAAAAGCTTTTGACAAGACCCAACAGCCTTTTATGATCAAAACGCTAGAGACAGTAGGAATGGAAGGAACCTTTATCAATATAATAAAAGCTATATACAACAAGCCCACAGCAAGGATTATGCTCAATGGGGAACAATTGGAAGCATTCCCACTTCGATCAGGAACTAGACAAGGCTGTCCACTCTCACCACTTCTATTCAATATTGTACTTGAAGTCTTAGCTGAAGCCATAAGACAAGAAAGGGACATAAGAGGGATTCAAATCGGCAAGGAAGAAGTCAAGCTATCCCTATTTGCAGATGACATGATCTTATACCTGAGGGATCCCAAAAACTCCACCAGGAAGCTCCTGGAACTAATTGAGAAGTTCAGCAGGGTGGCAGGATACAAAATAAATGTGCAAAAATCAGAGGCCTTCCTATATGCCCAGAATGAAAGAAGTGAAAAAGCCTTGAGAGAAACAATCCCATTTACTATAGCCCCTAAAAAAATGAAATACCTTGGTATAAACCTAACCAAGGAGGTAAAAGACCTTTACAATGAAAACTTTAAAACCCTAAAGAAAGAAATAGCAGAAGACACCAGAAGGTGGAAAGACCTCCCTTGTTCCTGGATTGGCAGAATCAACATCGTAAAAATGACCTTCCTACCAAAGGAAATATACAGATTCAATGCTATACCAATCAAAATCTCAAAGCAATTCTTCAAAGAAGTTGACCAAACAATCTCAATGTTCACATGGAGGCACAAAAGACCCAGGATAGCAAAAACAATCCTGAGTAACAAAAATACAGCTGGAGGTATTGCCATACCAAACCTTAGTCTATACTACAAATCCATAGTTATAAAGACAGCCTGGTACTGGCTCCAAAATAGACACACAGATCAATGGATAAGGATTGAAGACCCAGATATAAGCCCACAAAGTTACAGCCATTTGGTCTTTGACAAAGGGGCCCAAAGAATCCAATGGAAAAAGAACAGCATCTTCAACAAATGGTGCTGGCAAAACTGGATCTCCACATGCAGAAGATTAAAGCTGGACCCGTACTTGTCACCATGTACAAGACTTAATTCCAAATGGATCAAGGACCTTGATATCAGGCCAGCGACTATAAAAACCATAGTTGAAAGGATAGGGAACTCCCTCGAGCTGATTGGGCTAGGCCAACAGTTCCTATACAGACATCCAATGGCACAGTCACTGCTACCAACTCTCAACAGTTGGGATCTTGTGAAATTAAAGAGCTTCTGTTCAGATAAAGAGATTATAACACGAGCTCAAAGACAACCCACAGAATGGGAGAAAATCTTCACTAACCACACATCTCATAGAACTCTGCTGTCCAGAGTGCACAAAGAACTTAGAAAACTAAACACCAAGGAAACCAATGGCCCAATTAAAAAATGGGCCCTGGAACTTAAAAGAAATTTTACCAGGGATGAAATTAAAATGTCTAACAAATATCTGAAAAAATGCTCCACTTCCTTAGCCATCAGGGAAATGCAAATCAAAACTTCCCTGAGATATCATCTCACCCCGGTCAGGATGGCAAAAATCCACAATACAAACAACAACAAATGTTGTAGAGGATGTGAAGAGAGGGGAACACTCCTACATTGCTGGTGCGAATACAGGCTCATACAGCCACTCTGGCGAGCCGTCTGGAGATTCTTAAAGAAATTAAAGATTGAAATGCCATATGACCCTGCTATTACACTTTTGGGTATAACCCCCCATACAGCAGAGGTTCACCTGGATAGCACAAGAGCGACCATGTTCATAGCAGCACTGTTTACAATAGCAAAGTCATGGAATCAACCCAAATGTCCAACAGTTGACGAGTGGATAAGGAAACAGTGGTACATCTATACAATGGAGTACTACTCAGCCATCAAAAAATGATGAATTAATGGAATTTGCCGGGAAATGGATGTCATTAGAAACAATTATATTAAGTGAAGTATCCCAGACCCAGAAAATTAAGCGCCGTATGTACTCCCTAATAGGTGGCTCCTAGTAACAAACCCACCCAGGCCACCTTGAGACACTCATAGGTAAATCTATGTATTACCTACATTAATTGCAAGGATTATGAACAGGAGGGATGGGGTTGGAGGGCCACACCAGAAACAAGGATAGAAGTGACCATGTTAGAGTAGAGAAAATCGGCCTCCATCAAGGACTGCAAGTAAGTAATGTGACACCTGTTTAAGTTCACAGACGCTCGTTCCTGATCATTTACAACTAAGGGGGTATGATCTCACCAGAAGGGGAGGGCATATAGTCTGGCAGACAAAAAGTAACCATTTTGCAAATGGGTGATTGACCCCTCCCTCACTGAGGTTTCCTACTTTTATTACATCTACCCTTGAATGTGCTCTTATAACAAGACTCCAGTTTAACAGCTTTTTGTCTCTGACCAGGGGGTGACATACAGTGGCCAGCAGAATGGAGTGAAGGGCATTGCAGGAGCAACAAAACTGCAAAAGAAAATCAACAAACCACAATCCAGAACTTCACAGACTCTGTATCAACCACCTAGAACTAGGCCAGCCTAATCTCTCCCCATCCTGAAGTTCAGGGACATTTGGGGAAGAGGGGGCGGTAAGAGTGTAAGAGCAAAAGAATGGGAGGAGCAATAATTTGCAAGATACTCCACACAAGTTAGGGCCGAAACAATCATAATTGGACTTTGCATGCCCTGCGCAATGTCCAACACACTATTGACCTCACAAAGTCTAGCATCTGCTAAAGGCACCAAGATCCTTGGAGGCAAGGGATTGGCAGCCACAGTCGTGTTCCTATGCTTAAGGGGAACACGGGAAAGGGTTCAGGGAAATGCCACTGCGTCCTTGTATGTCATGGGAGAGGAGGGCCCAGAGGACAGTCAGGCATGCACATTAAAGGATTCTCCGGGGATTGGGGGAGGGGAGGCACTGGGAGGTGGGGAGGTAGGGGTGAGGGGAGGGTGAGCAGAGGGTTGGGGGGAGGAGGAGGGAGGGAGGGAACTGGTGTACCTATTAAGTTTGTATGAGCGGAGATGATAAAAAATGTTAAAAAAAAAATGATAGTGGAAGTGGCCGTGCAGAGGTGCGCTCGGTCCGGGGGCCGTGTTAGCTCCTGCTCGGGGCGAACCGGGCGGGCTCAGCGCTATGACCAGCGAGCTGGACATCTTTGTGGGAAACACGACCCTTATCGACGAAGACGTGTATCACCTTTGGCTGGATGGTTACTCGGTGAAAGATGCGGTGACTTTACAAGTGCTCTCGGGAATCCTGGAGCAGACGGGCGCCACGCCCGGAGTCCTGCAGAGTGACACCATTGACCACTACCGCACCTTTCACATGCTCGAGTGCCTGCTGCACGCGCCCCCCAAGCTGCTGCACCAGCTAATCTTCCAGATCCCCCCTTCCCGGCAGGCGCTCCTCATCGAGAGGTACTACGCTTTTGATGAAGCCTTTGTTCGAGAAGTTCTGGGCAAGATGTCCAAAGGTACCAAAAAGTACCTGGATGATATCAGCACCAAAACGGGCATTACCCTCAAAAGTTGTCGGAGACAGTTTGACAACTTTAAGCGAGTCTTCAAGGTGGTGGAAGAAATGCGAGGTTCCCTGGTGGACAACATTCAGCAACATTTCCTCCTCTCTGACCGCTTGGCCTGGGATTATGCAGCCATCGTCTTTTTTGCCAACAACCGCTTCGAAACAGGGAAGAAAAAACTGCAGTATCTGAGATTCAGTGACTTTGCTTTCTGTGCTGAGCTCATGATCCAGAACTGGACCCTCGGAGCCATTGGCTCCCAGGCAGACGACATGGATGTGAACTTAGACAATGAGTTTCTCCAAGACCTGAAGGAGCTCAAGGTTCTAGTAGCTGACAAAGACTTTCTGGACTTGCACAAGAGCCTGGTGTGCACCGCCCTCCGGGGAAAACTCAGTGTGTTTTCTGAGATGGAAACCAACTTCAAGAACCTGTCCAGGGGACTGGTGAATGTGGCCGCCAAGCTGACCCACAACAAAGATGTCAGAGACCTCTTTGTGGATCTTGTGGAGAAGTTTGTGGAACCCTGCCACTCTGACCACTGGCCACTGAATGACGTGCGGCTTTTCCTCAACCAGTATTCGGCGTCCGTCCACTCCCTGGATGGCTTCCAGCACCAGATCCTGTTGGGACCGCTACATGAACACCCTGCGCAGCTGTCTCCTGCGCCTCTACCATGACTGACGCCGTCCTTCCCGCCGGCAACACTGACAAAAAAATTGCCATGATTTTGGGAAAAAAAAAAAATGATAGTCCTGCCTTGCGTTTGAGTGCTAAGAATGTAGACTTGTGAATACCACTGTGTCCAGCTAATATGTCTCACAGTAAACAAGGCTGTAATGTTACTCTTCACTGGGAGAAAATGCCCAAAATCAAATAAGGGAGAAAAGGAAATTTATTTTGTCTTATGGTTCCAGAGTGGAGAAACAGTTTTTCATAGGGGAGGCGACATGGATGGAGGCAGGCTATGTCACTGCAGACATCCAGAGGGCTAGTGGGTGATGGCTGAAGGTTGGAGGATTCCTGGAGAATCTCTTTTCTTCCCAGTCTCCTATTCTATGGTTTCTTTTAACTGGTCCACTACTGGAAGATTCCAATGAATTCTAGGAGATTCCCACTGGATCTAGGGCTGGTTTTTGTATTGTCCAGATAATCTCTTCAGTGGTCTCAGCTGATCTTAGTTAATGCCAGGTATGTCAAGTTGACACCCAGGATTAACTATCACAAAGACAGAGTTCTACTATTATTCTGAGATAGTGAATCTTTAATGTAGTCATCAATTCAGAATATTATCTTATGCCAATTACCAATCAATTTTTTCCTGTCCATGTGACCACTATGACTCTTTATTTTTTGCTATTGTTTTTGGTGTTGTATTTTTGTTTTGTCTTGAGACAGGGTCTCATGAAGCCTTTGCTGGCCTTAAGCTTGCTTAGTAGCTGAGGCAGGCCTTTGAACTACTACTTCTACTTCCCAAATACTGGGATTAGAGTCATGTACCACCACAGCCTGCTGTCATTTGATTTTTTTCATCAAAGGTGTTTTGTTTTCTTTTGTTTTATCAGAGTTTTAGCTTAAACCTGTGTATTAGGCTTACCATTTCATCACTCACAATGAAGATTATGAGATTCCTAAACTAATTTTCTTCCTTTGGTTTGTTGTGTTCCTGCTCTTTGATTGAGTTCAACTCCCATTTGATGGACTATGTAGGAGGAACACGACGAGACAGGCTTGTATTGTTTGAAATGGACCACACATGTTCAGGTACAACTTCCTCATGAGCTAAGCTAGAATCTGCCGCTTCACCTGGTGCTGACGTCAAATTGCCTGACTGAGAGGACCAACCCAGACAGGACAATGCTGTTAAAGCTCCCGCTGGAACTTATGGGATGTTAGGTGGGGAGTATATAGGCATACCCAATATACGCAATAAACAAACCTATTTTGCCACTTGCCTGACTCCCTGAGTCTGTGTCATTAACTCCACGCCTTCTTACCCCAACCCCCAGGGTCTCCATGGTGCCCAGACTGCAATATCTTTACATGATTATATTGTATGCTTATGGACTTTTTGCATCTGTAGGTGGTGTGTGTGTGTGTGTGTGTGTGTGTGTGTGTGTGTGTGTGACTGCATATGTGAGTTCAGGTACAGATTCGCATACATATTACAGGCTACAGTTGAGGTCAGATACCTTTCTAGATCTCTGTTTATCTTTTTCATTCAGTTCGGGTTTCTCAGTTAAGCGCAGACCTCACCAATTTGAATAATCTTAGCTTGCAATTTACTCTGAGGAACACTTTGTGTAGCTTCCAGGTGAAAAATCATGACTCCCTACATATATGTGAATCTGGGGGATTCACACTCCAGCTCTTAGTCTTGCCTGGCAAGTGTTTTATCCACTGAGTCATCTCCCTACTTTAAGTTTTATGGTTTTTGATTGTTATGATTCAAGAGCTACTAACATTCCTTAACATGTTTGTCATATTGGTTTTCTTTCTTTTTTCATTCTTTGTTGTTTGTTGTTTGCTTTCTTTTCTCATTTTCGTTTTGCTTTTTTTTTTTTCATACTAGGTCTCTTGTACTAGAATCTGGACTTCAACATCCTGTGTAATAGAAACTGTCCTTCACCTCCTGGGCCAGCTTACAAATGCTTCATCTTACCAAATAGAAGTACAGCCTGGCTATGGCAGAGTCAGGTGGGCACAGGAGGGTCTGATTGTTTCCACCGCTGTCGATCTTCTCTGGAAAAGGGATTCAGGTTTCCCACCCAATTCTTCGCCTGTTCTTTTCTTAAATGTTGAGTATCATCAGTTTTTCTGTCCTCATGGAAATTGTAAGAGACTGATTTCTGAAGGAGACTATCGGCTACATGGGCTTTGGAGTCTAGGTTCTCCCGTCTACGCATATGATCTCTTTTGTCTTGTGTTCTTTCTCCCCGTCATTCATTACATAATGAGAATTAAAATGTGCCATCTGGGAAAGGTTGACATCAACAATTAATCCTGTAGCACAATTGCCCATCAGAGAGGGTTTTTTTTTTTTTATTAAATCAGAGTTTATTAGAAGAGAGAGAACGGAACTCGCAGACTCCAGATGTGGAGTACCATGAGGGGAAAGGGTGCCCTGGAGAACTCATGGACTCTAAGCATAGAATCCATGAGGAGCAAGGAGCTGGAAAAGAACCCACTGACTCTAGATGTAGAGTGCCAGGAGGGGCAGGCACCCCAGACAGAAGTTTTGTAAGTGTCAGCACTTACAAATCATTGTGGGCTTCTGAATAGGAATGGCAGGAATTTAAACCAAGCCTAGATCGGAGGGATCTCAATAAGAGTAAAACTATACTGTAACAAATTTATTTTCAGCTACAGGTGCTTTATAAATATTAAACATGGGAGATCATCTGGAATCAGTAACTATAAATACAATGACAAGGAATAACAAAATCTTGTAAAAACAAGAAGCTCGAAAGTGAATAGCAGGAATGGGGAGCTCAAGAAGGGGTCCCGGACTATGCCACTGAGTCCTGAATCCTCACTACGGTGGAGGACTTAGAGGGAGATTAGGTGCTCCTGAGTTCTCCAGGGGATGGGAGGGAGGAAGGGGGAGGCACCGGGATAGAGGAAGGGAAGGAAGAGGGTGAAAAGAAGGGGGAGGGGGGAGGGGGGAAGTGCAATAGGGGATGACTGGGGAGGGGAGAGGGGAGAGAGAGGGCGGGGTACCTATTGAGCTTGTATGGTTAGGAAAAAAATAAAATGTGGGAGAAAAAAAGTGAATAGCAGGGAAGCATGCAAGGAAATACATAAAGACATCAGCAATTGTAAACAGCCAAGAGTTGTAAACAGGAAAGCATGCAAGGAAGTACATAAAAACATATGTGATTTACTGTGTTCTCAGACAATCAGCAATTGTACACAGTTAGCGGTATCAAAAGAAACATGTTTTTTCTAAAATGCTAGGAACAATGGAGACCTTGAGTTTTTATAATTTTAGGGAAAAAGCATGTTGAGCTGTGTGATATCCATTTTCCCATCCGAGTAGACCAGGACAAACAACAGTCACAGGAAAGGGCCAAAGAGCAGGAGATAAGTCTCAACTGCTGACTGAGTTGAACAAGCCTGGCCTTTGAGCAAGAAGTTTTGGGAAGGCTAGCAGCAGCCCCTCCAAGTTTGCTTAAAGACCCAGGATTGTGGTGCCAGAAGAAGCTCAACACTGTTAGACTGGGTGTGTGGACTACCAAGTAGCCTTTCTGGCTTTCTGAGAATGCATGGAAGGTGGAATCAATCTTCTCAGGGTCTGGTCTGGTGAACTCAGGCACGGAAGGCTTCTGAGGAGTTGGGCATACTCCTCCAAGTAGATACTGAACAGACAACTGGTGTTTGCATCAGTGAGGTGTCACTGAAGTAAGAAGTCACCCAACAGACACATCTGAACCATATACAAGCTCAGTGTTTGCTGAGAAGAAGAAGTCCCAGGCTGGAAGTCATGGGGTACTTCTGTAGAATTCCTTGCTTCTAAGATTCATCTTGAATATGGGGAAGGAAAGCCCAGTTACTTTAGTCAGCCATGGAGAAAGGAGAAGGATTGCAAAAGAAGGTCATAGATGGACACAGGAGCAATTATTTCTTATTCCAGCATCCAGGAAGCTGCAGGCTATTGCAGTACAATTTCTGCAAGTTTGTAGATAACCCAGGCTATGTAGATAGTACCAAGTCCATCTGCTTATGGTAAGACTCCCTCTAAACTCTACCATCCCAGCAGAAAAAAAAAAAGGTTTTGGGCAGAGCAAGTTGGCATACCTGTAATCCCGGCACTTGGTAGGATGAAAGAAGTTTACTTTGAGCTCAAGGATATACTGTGAGACCCAGAGAAAAAAGATGTTTCTGTTATCATCATTAACCAAAGTAGAAATCTTTTGTGCCAAGGTGTGTGAGTGTGTGTATGTGTGTGTATGTGTGTGTGTATGTAATACACATGTGTATTACAGTTTCTGTAACACATTCCAGGAACTACACGTCACTGTGTACAAGACAAAACAAGTTTCTAATATGTGGTGTGCTTTAATTAATTAATTTGAGCAAGGAGAAGACAGAAAAGTCATGCTTGTGCATGCTATGATACATGGGTGGAAGTCAGACAACAATTTTCAAAAGTCAGTTATCTTCTTCCATTATGTGGATATATTAGTCAAGGTTCTCTATAGGAACAGACCCAATAGCATTAATATATATTATATATGTGTGTATGTCTATCAAAAGACAATTTAGTGAATTGGATTATTGAGAAAAGGTCTAGGTAGTGCTTTAATGGCTGTCTGTAACTGCTCAGTTCAGGAACTGAATAGCTCAGTAGTCCCAATGTGGTGCTGAAGGCCAGAGAAATCCTGGATACTCTCTGAACTTCAGTCACCTTTAAGGGTTGTAGAGCTGGATTCTGATGATGCAGCAGAAAAAAATGGTTTGCCAGCACAAAGCGAAAGAAACAGAAAGAGAGAGAGCAAAAGCAAGAGAGAAAGAGAGAGAGATCTTCTTTTCTTTTTAAAACATTTTAACTTTATTTATTTATTTATTTATTTATTTATTTATTTATTTACTTTCTGTGTGTGCCCTCTGACGCATACAGATGTACAGGCACACACATGTGCATGCAAAAAAAAAAAGCAGAAAAGAAAAAGTCTAGTCTAATGCACAAGTAAAGAAACAATCAAATTATAATACCATTATGAAAAGCAAAAGCCTGACATCTCACATAGAATGACAGCATTTGCATAAAGTGTGCAAAAATGCACAGGAATGGTATTGCACACTTGGAACCCTAGCTCAGAGGAACCTAAAGATGTAATAGGAAGATGGTTTTAAGTTTGAGGTCAGCCTGAGCTATATAGTGAAAGCTCATCTCACAAAACCCAAAATCAGGGCAGAAGAAGATGGTTCAACCAGTGAAAGTTCCTGCCCCACTGACATGATGACCAGTGTCTGACTTACAAAATACACATAAAAGTGGACAGAGACCCCCTACTAATAATAATCATTGAATAAAATAAAAAATTAATAAATGAAGTGGATACCTTAACTCATCTCCTCATAGGATGAATTTTAATGCTTTAAGGTAATTATTAATGATCTCTTAAGTCATCAGGTATGTGATTCATGGCAGAATGCTTACTTAGTGTCATGGTTTGAAATGTGTCCCCCAAATGTTTCCCAAATGTTTGGCAAGGTCATGGCACCTTTGAGAGGTGGAGCCTTCCTGGAGGAAGGTGGTCACAGGGGTGGGCCTTGAGGTGGATTAGTCCCACTCTACCTCCTGGAGAAGTCTGCTTTGCAGCAAGGAGTCTTCCTGCTCTCAGCCTGCAAGATGTTTGCTTGTTTGTGCATGCTATGATACATGGGTGGAAGTCAGACAACAATTTTCAGAAGTCAATTATCTTCTTCCATTATGTGGATATATTAATTAGTCAAGGTTATCTGTAGGAACAGACCCAATAGCATTAATATATATTATGTATGTGTGTAGAAGTCTTTTTTTTTTCGAAAAAGACACCACTTGCAAGTAGTTATATAGCTAGGTAGCGAAAGATGATCCTGAGTTCCTGCTTGACCTGCCTTTACTTCTCAAGTGCTGGAATTTCTTATGTGTGTTGTCACTACACTTGATACCTAACCCCCTACTCTTGGAGATTCTAATGTGCAGCCAATATTAGCCCTATGAGTTTCAGCGTTCTGGATGCATTAGCTGTACACAACACCTGTATGTGCTGTGTAGCTTTTCCAATGCAACATCTCAGTTCCAAGTGGGAGAAAACAGCTTTGCTGATCTAAAGTCAAAGAACAAAAATCAAAGTGGCTAAAGTGACTGTTTACAAATCTGGCAAACTGAGTTTGATCCACTAATGTCCAAAAGTTATGCTCTGACCTCTATTAGTATGCCACAGCATATGTATGTATCTCACATAAATGATATAGAAATATAACAATAAGCAAAATGAATGAAATCAAGGGTCAGTGAGTTGGGACAGAATGTAAAGGTGCATGTGCAATCTGGGACTGAGGTTCCATCTCAGAACTTTACAGAATGTAAGGGTAAAACCAACTTTTAAAATTAGTGCTCTCCATTAAAGGGTGCTCCGGGGATGGGAGGGGGAGGGATTAGGGGATGGGAAGGGAAGGGGGAGGGGAGGGGGGCACAGGGAGATAGGGGGTTGGAGGGAGGGGGGGGGACCAGTGTACCTGTTAACTTTGTATGAGTGGAAATTAAAAAAAAGAAAGAAAAAAATTGTGCTCTCTCCTCTAGGTAAACACTTCTATCTCTTTCTCTCTCTCCCTTCTTTCTCTCTGTCTCTCAAATAAATAAAATAAAGGATATTCAAAGAATCTTCCCTTGCCTATGTTGCTCAACACACAAATGCATTCACGGTGGATACCACATCTCTGATAATGTCAACTCAATTCATAGGGAAATGATTCTAATGTAGTCATATAATTTTTGTCTGTGGTGGAATTAAAAAAATACAAATATCCAAAAGAATTGAAATCATTTGCACGCATATGGAATGCATTATGTATGTTTTTGAACTTCTATGATGAAAAATGAAAAACATGCTATTGGTCTTCTATGTAGCTGTCATTATGATTTAATTTCATGTTTCTTTTTAATTTTTTAAAAAAATAATCACACATAAAAATAAACTTATCTGTCATGGAATGCATGTGACATGAAAGACAAGTGGGCATTATCAGGGGACCAGGCAGGGTGAGGCAGAGGAGAATGTGAAGGGAATGAGAACAAAATACGTTGACACATGTATGAAAATCTTAATGAAACCCGTTAACTTATTAAATATTTAATTAAAAGCACAGTTTTGTTCATACTTTGTGTTTATTGGACATTTCTGTCTTAGGAAATTGCTTCTCTCTTCATAAATCAGGTTGCCTCCCAGAAAAAGCACATTGGGAAAGATTTATTTTACTATTTACATTTGTGAATAAGATATATATGCAGGCAGTTGGTACATTCCTACGCATAGGGTAAAGTGAAAATGTTCAATAGCAGCCACTTTTTTTGAGGAAGTCCTAATTAAATTAATTGCCAGCCAGAAAGTGACATTTTTGCTTCCTTTGCTCACAGGTGCCTGCCATCCTCTGTCTCTCGGTGTCTGAGAGGGTGGGAACTGCAGCGCTGTCCAGTCGCTGGCGCTGTCGTGAGGCCTGTCAATCAGACTCACAGACCAGAGGGCGGGGCAGGGATTCTAGAGTGTCCCTGAGTCTCCGCATCTAACCCCGCAATCCGCGCGCCATCTTTGATCTGTTGCCCCTGTGTGTCGTTACTAAACATCCGCGACCCTCAGGCTCGGCGGCCCCGGGCCTCGCTGCCTCGGGAGAAGCGCGGGGAGGCGCGGGTTGCCCCCGCCGCCGGGATCGGTGAGCGCGGCGGGTCGGAGCGCGCGGGGCGGGAAGCCGTGTGTCCCCGCGGCGCCCCGGGTTCCGCTGTGGGGTGCGGGGCGGGGGCCGGGCCGGCTGCGGGCCCCAGGCGTCCTGTCCCAGCCTTGAGCGGAGGGCCGCGGAGCCATGAGCGCCGCTGAGCGCGGCCGGGAAGCTGCTGTGTCCGGGGCGCTCGGCGGTGGGGAGCGCGGGAGGCCGCGAGGAGGGGCTGAGGCCCGGGACTCCGTACCGGTACGGAGTCCCGGGCCCCTGGGTCCGGCGCCCCGCGGGGCATCTGGACGTTAGCGGTGGGTGCAGGGAGCAGGATGAAGGGGGAGGAGAGCAGCGCGACTTGGGGAGGCAGTGGGTCCACTGAGCGGGAAGCGGGGAGAGTGCAATGGGGGACAACGGGGGAAGGGAGAAGAAGGGGGATACCTAGGCACAAAATGGAATAAAAAACGTAAAAATAGGAGAGTAGGGTGGTACCTGTTGAGCTTGTATGATTAGGCAAAAATAAACCGTGCAGTCAGAAAATTTCAGCAAAAAAAAAAAAAAAAAAAAAAAAAAAAAAAACAACAACACATAAGTTAGAGTCTAAGGGATATGACTGCATGATAATGGAGGTGATAGTCTGAGGGAAGAGGTGATCCCCTGAGGTTGAGGGTCAGAGGGAAGAAATGACTGGGCGGTATTTGGTGAGGTTTTGAGGGATAGGACAGTCTGTCGAAATCTAGTGGATGTAGAGAAATGGTTCTGAGAGAGGCGAGTTAAAGGAACAGGTTCTGAAGGAGGAACAAATTAGGAGGGAATGGAAGGTGCAGGCCAGTTCTGAGGGAAGAGGGAGGTTTGAAGTTCTGAAGGGGGAAAGCCATGGTCTATGGAAAGATTAAGACAGGATACAAAGACCTTATGACGACCTGGGAAAGGAGATGAGTATCTCAGTCAGGTGTCTAACCTCTCTTGTCAACTGAGAGTCATTGTAAAGAGCTGCAGCATTAGTTGTGAAATTTGCTGGCATATAGGGAATATTCCTGCTATGCACCAAAGCTTCAAATTAGTGCATTAAAATAACCTACTTCAGTTTTTAAGTTCTAAGTGTATATGATGTTTAAATATGCTTTATTCTTTTTCCAGATATAAACTTGAAAATATTTCTTGGTTTTCCTGTGATATACTGCTGGGGAACATCCAAGAGAGGATATGTTACTATCCCAAAAACCTGCAATGGTAAGTTCATGAGCTAGGTCAGAAAAATCTTTAAAACCGGTATGTGTACCAAAGAATGCAGTCTCTTCCTTCCCCATTGTCTATGCTACTGTGTGGCTGACTGCCTTTTTGAATGTCCTACTCCAAGGACATGAAAACTACCTCTTGCTTATCTTTGCTGTCATTGAGCCACCTTTGTCTGGTGTCTCTCGACCTGTCTGTTTCTAGGGCATGGGCTGGAATCAGGATTTTTAGCTTGGTGACCTGGATTAGTCAGTTCCCCTTCTGAGCCATTTCACCACAAACACACAGGTGCATAAGTATATGAATATCGCTCTCTCTGTGTGTCTGGTAATTAGTAGAGGGGATAGGGAACACAATCCTAGAGATTTTTATATATTAGGCAAGCTCTGTGCCACTGAAAGTTTTTGTTTGACATTTTTAAAAAATTAACTTACACAGGGTATCCTCCTCCTTTCTGCCTTGATTTCCTACTTACCTGTCAGTATAGACCTTTACCATCAAAATGGGCTTTGTTCTCTTTTTTTCTTTTAGTGAAGAAAAGAGCCCAAGGTGATAACTCACTTGGAAGGAGGTTGTATCTTATCCTTTTCCTCCTGCCTTCTGGAGGTGGGGAGAGTTACAAAAGCACTACATGTGCTAAATGCCTCCTTGTCTTGCCCATGTACCCAACTAGAGCCCTTCAAGCTAGGGGAATCCCAAAGACACTTGAACACAGATGTCCACAGATGGTGAGGGACAGAGGAAGGTACAAGAAGAGACACAGACAGACAAGCAGGTGATAATTATGACTCATGGCCTGCAGACTTTTGAGAGGAGTTGCAGATAGATGCATTTTGCTCCCTCTCTCATTTTCATATATCAGTAAAGGGAGCAAGCAGGGAGCTTGGGAACATGAAACAGATTCTGAGGAACTGGAGCTGGAGAGGAAGGTTAGACAAAGGCTCCTTCTTGTGTCCTCTTTGAGGTGTGTGCCATGGACTCTAGCTTTCAATATCTTTCTGGAGTTGAGGCCTAGTTACTGAGTCACCTGGAGTGGAGCAAAGTAAAGGTTAAGCCTTTTGAAATCTGTGCACACAAAAACGGTAACTTCATTCCTAACCTTCCATGTAACATGTGAAATCCCTCTTTTCTCTT
Source organism: Typhlomys cinereus (assembly GCA_023101885.1). Classification (NCBI taxonomy): domain Eukaryota; kingdom Metazoa; phylum Chordata; class Mammalia; order Rodentia; family Platacanthomyidae; genus Typhlomys; species Typhlomys cinereus. The sequence continues at coordinate 1,017,740 of JALPQD010000378.1, read as the reverse complement.
CTCTGGCATGAGTGTCTCTTCAAAGCTGTCCTCTGTCCCTGGTTCCCTACTCTCAAACCACTTGTTTGATTGTTTTAAACAAGGTCTCAACTCTAACTCAGACTGATCTCCAACTTATGACAGTCCTCTTGCCTCAGCTTCTGAAGTGATGGGATTTGTAGGTGTGGGTCCCGGGTCCTGATTATCAGATTATCATTGCCTTCTGTTTCCCCATCTGAGTCTCTGGTGTGTCTCTGACATCCTGAAAGTTGGTGGGAATGTCTGACCCGAGAGTAGATTTTGGTCAGCTCTGAGCTAGGTAGACTGTTAACACAGGACACAGAAATCTGAGAAATGGATTCAGTCCTTCGTATTTCCTTTCCTCAATAGTTCTTTCGTGGTTTCCTAGTAAGGTAGGTTTGGGGAGGAGGAATGAAAACCTGTATTTAAATCCCTTCTGTAATCCAGGCATGGCTGTGTAGACCTGTAATTCCAGCTGCTGAGGAAAGTGAGGAGGAAGGATTAATAGTCCAGACCCAGTTAGGCTACAGTGTGATGTCTTGACCAACTTTGGCAACTTAATGTCACCTTGTATCAAGAAACATAAAGCCATAAAACATGTCTTACAAGTATATGGCCCAGATTTCATTCCCAATCACATCACTGTGAGATCTCTTGTTCCTTAATAAATGGAGAGATATAACCCTCTAAGAGTTAGTATGCTGATACCACAGGAAGACAAGGGTAAAGAATTTTCTTGGAAAGCCCTGGGCTACTTTGATATAATAACCCTTTCCTGGAACTCATAAACTTAGTGTAATCAGGAGCTCTGCCCACTGTAGAGAAAGGAAGCCTAGACCGGGAGAAGGATTTAAATGGTGTAACCTTCCTACTGCCTGCTACCGTGGAGCAGAAAGGGCAGTGGATTGGCCCTCAGTACAAGAAGAAATCTGCAGGTCCTGGGAGAGGCACCACTGATGATCTGCAGTCTAAGGGCTAAAGTGTCTGAGGGAGTGGGGTGATAGGCCTGAAACATATAAGGTGAGAAGACAAGTATAGAAGGGATGACCAGCGTATTACAAAGGAAATGAGGGCCTATGGGATGACTTCATTGGCTTAGGAAGGATGTCAGGTTGAAGGAAGGTGTGAGAGAAGGTGTGAGGATCAGGATGAGGAATCACCTTGTGCAGATACTAAAGACTAAGGTGAGAGAAGTAGGCTGCAGTGAGGAAACAGAATTTTGAGGCAAGAAGAGATTTTAAGGGATCTGAAAGGCATCACCTAAGGAAGGGATGAGGCAGGATCAGAAGGCAGAAAATTCAAGAGGCTATGACAAGGGAAAGGGATTCCTCACTGTGGAATCTGGTTAAAGTTTCTTACCAGATGAGAGAACTGAAGTACAATCAGAGAATTTCTTGTAAAGATGGACTATGTAGAGACATTCTTTCTATTTAGAGCTATTTGTAATAAGAATATTAATATAGTCATGATTCTTTCTTAAAGACTCAGCATATAATTTAAGTATGGCCATAGTCCTTTACCCACATGTAAATCCTTGCTAGAAGGATCAAAGTTTAAAACCGTTAGAGGAGGTAACATCCAATAGGCACATACAGGAAGAAAAGGCAGGGTAGGAACAAGAGGCCAAGATAAGAAACCCCCCATCCCATGGCTTCCCCTCTGTCTCCCATGTTATTTCCCTATTCTCTCCACCACGGGTTACTCATGTCTCTGTAGCTGACCTGTTGGCCTGGCCATTCTTATAGAGGCCTAGCACCAATAACCATCACTGTTGGGATTCACGATTGCCAAGGCCTAAAATATATAAGGAAACCCTATCTCAACTCAAAGGAAGGAGTTGATGATGTAATTCAGTGATAGAGTTCTTGATTAATGTCGGCAAGAGTGTGGACTTGACTCCAGAAACCACAAAACAAACAAGCAACACTACAAAAAAAACCCAAAACATTAAAAACAAGAAACTCCTTCCCAAAGACATTCCCCCCCCCTAAAAAAAAAGACTAAGATTTGGAACACATCTTTTTAAAATGAATTATTTTATAACAGAGTATTAGAGTGACTGACACAGAACATGCAATACCCTCCAAAAAGGACTTGCGTCTCAATTGCCGAGGGTTTAGGGATCAATAACAGCATCCAGCAGCCACTCCATCCATAGGCCCTTTGGCTTGGAAGTGGGGTACATCCTGTATGGCCTCTAGCCATGACTGAGATAGTTTGTTGTATGAGAGTCTAGTTGTACCAGTCCCCATGGGTCTTTTCTGCAGAAAAGATTTCTGTTATGACATAATGGTCCCCGATCCTCTTACCATCTTTTGGAGTGTTATACTTCATGTGTCTTTTATTCTTTTAGTGCCATATATGTATGTGAATTGCAAAGGAGACAAGCGTATGCCTCATATTGTTAGGTTCGTGAACAGGTCCCTTTACTAAACCATCTTCCTGGTGTATTTGTAGCATTGTGAAGCACAATTTTTTTCCCCTTTCTGAATGCTGCAGTAATGGAGAGGTTTTTTTGTTTTTAAATCTTTGTTTTTCTATCTTCCCTAGGTACAGACACCTTGTGAGTGTGAGTTTAGTTTGAGTTCACCCTTTGCAAACTACAATGTGATGTATCCTCATTCTCATAGGCCTCAGAATTCAGCATTGTCTGACACCAGTTGTCCAAAGCTGCCATGTCCCTGGGTCCTCTCCTCCATTCCACCCTGAGATTAGATGTGGAACCTCTCAGAAGAGTTGGATGATGTGGAACTAGAAGGGTGGTCCCCCTGTGACCTCATTTAAGTTGTACATCTTTTCTTTCCATCTCTAGGTAGTCACTGAATAGCATTACAATATACCTGGATGTCAAGGCATTTTTTAAATTATATTTTTATTTGATGTTGCATACATGAATATAGCAAATTTATACTACTTTCACTCTTGGCCCGAAGTCCTATTCTCCCTCCTTTTCCCCTTACAGCCCTTCATTTCCCCTGCCAGACTCTCTCCTATATTCATATCTTTTGTGCAGTCCACTGTGTTTTATCCAGTCTATCTTTAATGAGTGTGACCTGATTCATTCTACAGCAAACAACCTAGATTAATGTACATACCTTTGAGGAAAACATCCTCCTTTACTTCTCCATCAGCATTGGTCCTTGTCAGTCTCTCAAAGAGAGGTATGAAGTTTCTTGAGATCTTGCTGATGTTGTGGTGAAATGTTGGTAAGACAGTTTTTGTGTAAGTATACATATATGTGCCAAGGCATTTTTTTGTGGTTAGGATTTCTGTTCCTTTGAATACATATCAACAATGGAGATTTTCCAAACATATGGTAGTTCTATGCTTTTTAAATTTGTGTGTATTTACAGCAGAGGTTCGCCTCGATAGCACAAGCACGACCATGTTCATAGCAGCACTGTTTACAATAGCAAAGTCATGGAATCAGACCAAATGTCCAACAGTTGACGAGTGGATAAGGAAACTGTGGTACATCTATACAATGGAGTACTACTCAGCCATCAAAAATGATGAATTACTGGAATTTGCCGGGAAATGGATGTCATTAGAAACAATTGTATTAAGTGAAGTATCCCAGACCCAGAAAATTAAGCGCCGTATGTACTCCCTAATAGGTGGCTCCTAGTACCAAACCCACCCAGCCCACCTAGAGACAGGAATTCCAAGGATTATGAACAGGAGGGATGGGGTAGGAGGGCCACACCAGAAAGAAGGAGAGAAGGGACCATGTTACAGCAGGGAAAATAGGCCTCCACCAAGGACCCAAATAAGTAATGAGACATCTGATTAAGTTCACAGACTTTTGTTCCTGATCATTTACTACTGAGGGGGAGTGATCTCACCAGAAGAGGAGGGCATATAGTCTGGCAGATAAAAAGTAACAATTTTGCAAATGGGTGATAGACCCCTCCCTCACTGTGGTTTCCCACTTTATTACATCTACCTTTGAATGTGCTTTTATCACAAGACTCTAACAGCTTTTTGTCTCTGGCCAGGGGGTAACATACAATGCCCACCAGGATGGAGTGAAGGGCATTGCAGGAGCAGCAAAACTGCAAAAGAAAATCAACAAACCACAATCCAGAACTTCAGAGACTCTATATCAACCACCTAGAACTAGGCCAGCTTAGTCTCTCCCCATCTTGAAGCTCAGGGAAATTTGCGGAAGAGGGGGCGGTAAGAGTGTAAGAGCATAAGGATGGGAGGAGCAATGATATGTAAGATACTCTATACTAGTTAGGGCTGAAGCAATCATAATTGGACTTTGCATGCCCTGCGCATTGTCCAACACACTGTTGACCTCACAAAGTCTAGCACCTGCTAAAGGCACCAAGATCCTTGGAGGCAAAGAATTGGCAGCCACAGCAGTGTTCCTATACCTAAGGGGAACACGGGAAAGGGTTCGGCAAAGGCCACTGGGCCCTTGTACGTCATCGGAGAGGAGGGCCCAGAGGAAAATCAGTCATGCACAAGAAAGGACTCTCTGGGAATTGGGGTGGGAGGCACTGGGGGATGGGGAGGGAGAGGGGTGGGGAGGGGGAGCAGGGGGTACGGGGGGAGGAGGAGGGAGGGAGGGAACTGGTGTACCTAATAAGTTTGTATGAGCTGAAATAAAAAAAAAAATTTGTGTGTATTTACTACAAAGAGGAAGAAGGGGAAAGACGGACAGAGAAAGTGCGTTAATGTCCCCATAGAAGTCAGAGAGTAGCTTTCAAAAGTCAGCTCTTCTTCTGTCATCTTTATGCCAGGATTGAACTCAGATTGCATGGTTTCTTTTTTTTTTATAATACATTTTTTATTATTATTTCAGCTCATACAAACTTAATAGGTACACCAGTTCCCTCTCTCCCTCCTCCTCCCCCCCGAACCCCCTGTTCCCCCTCCCCTCACCCCTCCCGCCCCATCCCCCAGTACCTCCCGCCCCAATTCCCAGAGTCCTTTCTTGTGCATGCCTGACTCTCCTCTGGGCCCTCCTCTCCAATGACGTACAAGGACCAAGTGGCATTTCCCAGAACCCTTTCCTGTGTTCCCCTTAAGCATAGGAACACGACTGTGGCTGTCAATCCCTTGCCTCCAAGGATCTTGGTGCCTTTAGCAGATGCTAGACTTTGTGAGGTCAATAGTGTGTTGGACATTGCGCCGGGCATGCAATGTCCAATTATGATTGCTTTGGCCCTAACTTGTGTGGAGTATCTTGCAAATCATTGCTCCTCCCATCCTTTTGCTCTTACACTCTTACCGCCCCCTCTTCCGCAAATGTCCCTGAGCTTCAGGATGGGGAGAGATTAGTCTGGCCTAGTTCTAGGTGGTTGATATAGAGTCTCTGAAGTTCTGGATAGTGGTTTGTTGATTTTCTTTTGCAGTTTTGTTGCTCCTGCAATGCCCTTCCCTCCATCCTGATGGGCACTGTATGTCACCCCCTGGCCAGAGACAGAAAGCTGTTAAACTGGAGTCTTATTATAAGAGCACATTCAAGGGTAGATGTAATACTTATACCCAAAAGTGGAATCGAAGAGTCATATGGCATTTCAATCTTTAATTTCTTTAAGAATCTCCAAACGGCTCGCCAGAGTGGCTGTATGAGCCTGCATTCCCACCAACAATGTAGGAGAGTTCCCCTCTCTCCACATTCTCTCCAGCATTTGTTGTTGTTTGTATTGTGGATTTTTGCCATCCTGACCGGGGTGAGATGATATCTCAGGGAAGTTTTCATTTGCATTTCCCTGATGGCTAAAGAAGTGGAGCATGTTTTAAGATATTTGTTAGACATTTTAATTTCATCCCTGGTAAAGTTTCTTTTAAGTTCCAGGGCCCATTTTTTAATTGGGCCATTAGTTTCCTTGGTGTTTAGTTTTCTAAGTTCTTTGTGCACTCTGGACAGTAGAGCTCTATCAGATATGTGGTTAGTGAAGATTTTCTCCCATTCTATAGGTTGCCTTTGAGCTCGTGTTACAATCTCTTTATCTGAACAGAAGCTCTTTAATTTCACAAGATCCCAACTGTTGAGAGTTGGTAGCAGTGACTGTGCCATTGGATGTCTGTTTAGGAACTGTTGGCCTAGCCCAATCAGCTCGAGGGAGTTCCCTATCCTTTCAACTATGGTTTTTATAGTCGCTGGCCTGATATCAAGGTCCTTGATCCATTTGGAATTAAGCCTTGTACATGGTGACAAGTATGGGTCCAGCTTTAATCTTCTGCATGTGGAGATCCAGTTTTGCCAGCACCATTTGTTGAAGATGCTGTTCTTCTTCCATTGGATTCTTTGGGCCCCTTTGTCAAAGACCAAATGGCTGTAATTTTGTGGGCTTATATCTGGGTCTTCAATCCTTATCCATTGATCTGTGTGTCTATTTTGTAGCCAGTACCAGGCTGTTTTTATAACTATGGATTTGTAGTATAGACTAAGGTTCGGTATGGTGATACCCCCAGCAGTGTTTTTGTTACTCAGGATTGTCTTTGCTATCCTGGGTCTTTTGTGCCTCCATATGAATTTTGAGATTGTTTGGTCAACTTCTTTAAAGAATTGCTTTGGGATTTTAATTGGTATAGCATTGAATTTGTATATTGCCTTTGGTAGGATGGTCATTTTTACGATGTTGGTTCTGCCAATCCAGGAACATGGGAGGTCTTTCCACCTTCTGGTGTCTTCTGCAATTTCTTTCTTTAGGGTTTTAACGTTTTCATTGTAAAGGTCTTTTACCTCCTTGGTTAGGTTTATACCAGGGCATTTCATTTTTTTAGGGACTATAGTAAATGGGATTGTTTCTCTCAAGGCTTTTTCACTTCTTTCATTCTGGGCATATAGGAAGGCCTCTGATTTTTGCACATTTATTTTGTATCCTGCCACCCTGCTGAACTTCTCAATTAGTTCCAGGAGCTTCCTGGTGGAGTTTTTGGGATCACTCAGGTATAAGATCATGTCATCTGCAAATAGGGATAGCTTGACTTCTTCCTTGCCGATTTGAATCCCTCTTATGTCCCTTTCTTGTCTTATGGCTTCAGCTAAGACTTCAAGTACAATATTGAATAGTGGTGAGAGTGGACAGCCTTGTCTAGTTCCTGATCGAAGTGGGAATGCTTCCAATTGTTCCCCATTGAGCATAATCCTTGCTGTGGGCTTGTTGTATGTAGCTTTTATTATATTGATAAAGGTTCCTTCCATTCCTACTGTCTCTAGCGTTCTGATCATAAAAGGCTGTTGGGTCTTGTCAAAAGCTTTTTCTGCATCTATCGAGAGTATCATGTGGTCTTGGACTTTGGACTGGTTTACATGATGAAGTACATTTATTGATTTGCGTATGTTGAACCAACCTTGTGTGCCGGGGATGAAGCCTATTTGGTCCCCGTGAATAATCTTTTTAATATGTTTTTGAATCTGATTTACTAAAACTTTTTTGAGAATCTTTGCGTCTGTTCCTCAGAGAGATCGGCCTATAGTTTTCTTTCTTAAGTGAGTCTTTATTAGGTTTTGGGATTAAAACTATATTAGTTTCATAGAAGGAATTTGGTAGTGTTCCTTCCTTTGCTATTTGATGGAAGAGTTTAAGGAGTAATGGTATTATTAACTCCTTAAATGTCTGGTAGAACTCTGTGCTGAATCCATCTGGTCCAGGACATTTTTTGGTGGGAAGATTCAAGATTATTTCCTCAATTTCCTTATATGTTATAGAACTATTTAAATAATTCACAACTTCCTGATTCAATTTAGGTAAGTTGTGTTTATTTAGAAATTCATCCATCTCTTTTGCGTTGTCAAACTTCACAGAGTATATAAGTTTTTGAAATATGATGTTATAATTCTCTGGATTTCTTGGGTATCAGTAGTGATAACTCCATGTTCATTTCTAATTTTGTTAATTTGGGTTTTCTCTCTCTTGCTTTTGGTTAATTTAGCTAGGGGTGTATCAATCTTATTGATTTTTTTCAAAGAACCAGCTTTTTGACTGGTTGATTTTTTCTATCGTTTTCTTAATCTCGATTTCAGATATTTCTCCCCTTATTTTGCTAATCTCCTCTCTTCTACTACTTTTGGGATCAGATTGCTCTAGTTTCTCTAAAGCTTTAAGCTGCATTGTTAAGTTGTTTATTTCTGATATTTCCATTTTTTTGACGTAGGCATTAAGAGATATGAACTTACCTCTTAGAACAGCTTTCATTGTGTCCCAGAGATTTTGGTAAGTTGTATTTTCATTATCATTCACTTTCAGGAAATCTTGAATTTCCTTTTTAATTTCTTCCTGAATTCAGTTCTCATTCAACATCATACTGTTAAGTTTCCAGGAGTTAGTGTATTTTCTCTTGTTTGATGTGTTATGGGTGTCCAGCTTTAGGCCGTGGTGGTCTGATAGGGCACAGGTTAGAATTTCAACTTTTTTGTATATGTGTAGATTCGTTTTGTGGCCCAATATGTGATCTATTTTGGAGAAAGTTCCGTGTGCTGCTGAGAAAAATGTGTATTCTTTGGTGCGTGGGTGAAAAGTTCGATAGAGATCTGTAAGGTCCATTTCTTTAAGGGTTTGATTAAGTTCCAAAGTGTCTCTGTTAAGCTTTTGACCTGTTGATCTATCCCATATTGAGAGGGCGGTGTTGAAGTCCCCAAGAATTATCGTTTGGGGGTTGATTTCTTGCTTTAGACGCAATGAATGTGGAGGCGCCCGTATTGGGTGCATATATGTTCAGTATTGTGAAGTCTTCCTGGTGAATTGTACCTGTGACTAAAATGTAGTATCCATCCGTGTCTCTTATAATTTTCTTTGGTTTGAAGTCCACTTTGTCTGATAGCATAATGGCTACCCCTGCCTGTTTTCTGCTTCCATTTACTTGTAGAATTGTTGACCAGCCTTTTGTTTTTAGAGTGTGCCTATCTTTTGTGGTGAGATGGGTTTCCTGCAGGCAGCAGATTGATGGACTGTGATTTTTAATCCAAGTTTGTAATCTGTGTCTCTTGATCGGTGAATTAATTCCATTAACATTTAGTGTTATAATGGAGAAACTATTTTTAATTCCAGACATTTATTATGTTTAGTAGTTTTTATAAATATATTGCTTCGCTTTTAATGGTGTTATACTTGCCTTCTGTTTTCCTGGATATGCCTGTTTTTTTTTCTTCAAGCTTGAGTATCATTTCTAGCATTTTTTGAAGGCCTGGTTTGGTGAACATGTATCCCTTCAAGTTGTCTTTGTGCTGGAAGATTTTTCTTTCTCCCTCGATCATGACGGATAGTTTTGCAGGGTAAATCAGCCTGGGTTGACATTTTTGCTCATTCAATACTTGAAGTATGTCTCTCCAAGCTCTTCTTGCTTTTACTGTTTCGACTGAGAAGTCATTTGTTATTTTAATAGGTTTACCTTTAAAAGTGACTTGTTTTTTCTCCCTTGAAGCTCTCAGCACCAGTTCTTTATCTTGAATGTGGAGTGTTTTAACTATTATTTGCCGTGGCGTGCTTCTGTTTTGGTCATAACTGTTTGGGGTGCAGAATGCCTCTTGTATATGAATGGGCCTCTCTTTTTTTAGATGAGGAAAGTTTTCCTTGATGATCATTTGAAAAATTTCCTCAGGGGTGGTATTTTGAGATTCTTGCTCTGGTATTACATGAATACGCATGTTAGGCTTCTTCAGGGTGTCCCATACCTCTTGGATATTTCTCTCAAGTATCTTTTTGGCTTTAACAACCTCTTCCATTGAGCTGGTTAGTACTCCCACTTTATCTTCAAGGTCTGAAATTCTGTTTTCTGCTTCGTTAGTTCTGCTGATAAGACTCTGTGTGGAGTTCTGGGTTGACAATAACTTGTCTTGTAGCTCATTTTTAAACTCTGCTTGAGTCTGTTTTAACTGCTCTATGCCAGTTTTTGTTTCTTGCACTGTTTTTCTCAACTCCTCCAAGTGTCTGTTGTGTTCCTCTTCAAAGCGATTGATTCGATTATGTAATTCCTCCCGGATTTCCTCTTTCATAGTATTGAACATGGTAATGATCATATTTTGAAAGTCGTTATCCTGGGTCAGGCTTTCTTGCCCATTTTCCGTGGGTTTGTTCTGGTTGGAGTCTAACATTATGGGATTAATTCCTTCAGTGGGAAATTTGTTTACTTGATTGTTGCTTCTCATGGATTTGCACTTTGACTTTGGCATTGTCGTTTTAACTCTTAAGATCTTTTAATTTCACTAAACTGAATTATTTGGCCTGGGGTTCTGGGGGTGGGCAGGGACGGAGCTTACCTAGATCGCGGATGAGGCCCGCCTGGACGGAGCACATCCCGGCCGGCAGAGCGGGGTGAGGAAGGGAGATTATATGGTTCCTACACTAACACCTTTACCTGCTGATCCATCTTACAAGTCTTGAGTTTCTTTTTAATTATGAACTGGCTTTTTTTATGAAGCACTACATGATAAAATAGCTGTACTAACTTTACATTGTAGGAACAAAGTACTATGGTTTAATTTTCCATGCCTTTTTCTTAAACAGTTGCAATTTTTTTCCTGATAGCTATTTTCACAGCTTTCCTGAGATTGCAAGAAGTCTGCAGCTTGAATCTACTGGAAGAGTATAAAAAAGTGTTCTTTGATAGATGGTTCTGTGATTTTTCCCCTATTCTTTTCTGCTTTATTCCTGGATATTTTGCATCATGGAGGTGGCACTATGGCCACTTAGAATTTGCTTTTGCCCAGTACCCTTGGTTCTTACAGCATGTGGATTTAGTCTGGATCTCCTGAATGTACTATGTGAAAACTGAAAGACTCAGTTCATGGGCCAACTCTATGGACCTGGAGACTCCAGAGTTCTCTGATATTTAATGAGGTATTTCTTTATAAAGAATGTTTTTCCATATTGTGTACATTCATATGGCTTCTCATCTATATGAATTCTCTTATGTACAATGAGCATTTGCTCATAAGAACAGCAATTTTGGTTTGTATTGAGTTTCTTGGAAGACTCTTTAATCGTGTCTTCTTGAATCCGTATATTGATATTTCCTTTTTCCTTTATGGATATCAAACCAAACCTTCAATAAAATGCTGGTAACATACATACACAGAGTGAACTCCCATTTTCTGTTTCCAAGGCTGAGGACTTGGATTGATGGGAAATATGTCATTGCAGGGGTCAGTAACATTTGAAGACATTGCTGTGGACTTCACCTGGCAGGAGTGGCAGAACCTGAATGCTCTTCAGAAGACCCTCTACAGGGATGTGATGCTGGAGAACTACAGCAACCTGGTGTGCTTGGGTGGGTCTATCTCTCCCGGAATCCTTAGGAACACTTACTGTCTTCATAGTTAATAAGTAGCTTCCATAGTACTCTGGTACTCCCCTGGTAGCTTCCATGGTACTTTGTAAGCTATCCAGCTAGGAGGAAGCTTCCAGAGGAGTTCCAACTGCTGTATTTGTCCATGTCTTGTGTTCCACATGTGTTGGATCTTCAATAATAAGGTTTTACTGTCAGTTACTAGAGAGCAACCAAGAGCACTGGCAAAGTCTATACTGTTTGGAGGGCCTTTGAGACCTCTCTGACCAACAATTTATCAGGAAGCATCACATGCCTATTACTTAGAGAATTGTTCAATTGCCTAAAGTTCTATTTGGAGCATTAGAAGGCATTTTTTTGTTTTGCCCTGTCTTCCTCTCTGTGTATTGCCCTATATAGAATATGTCTGTTTTGCTGTTTTTTAAAACAAAAATATTTTTTACTATATTGATAATACAAGAGGTTTCTGATTGTATCTTTCTTTTTTTTAATTTATTCAATTTGTATGTGTGTATGTGCGTGCACGCGCACGTGCGTGTGTGTATGTGTAGAACCAAGGATGAATTCGGGAATCATCGTAGACTGCTTCTACCTCCTTTTTGCTCTGCCCAGGGATTCACAGGCTCCGCCGGGTGTTTGTACGCTGGGTGTTTGTATGTGGCATCTAGGATCCGAACTCAGGGCCCTCTGCTTACAAGGCAGAAGCTTAACCCCTGAGCTATCTCTCCAGCCCCCGATTGTATTTTTCAATCTTCGTACTGTTATGTCCTCAACCTTTTCTGTACCTATACTCTCATCTCCTCCCATTAAGCTTACCGTCCCCCCATTATTTCCCTTTCCATCTTAATATCATGATCTGTTATATCTCTTCCTTTAAAGTCTTAACCCTCCCTTCACTCCCACTTAATGATATCTTTCAAGTTTTCCAGCTCTTATAGGAATTCCAAACTAAGTACGCCAATCTGCTAATGCTAGCATCCACATGTAAGAGAGAGCATGTGACATTTGTCCTGCTGTGTGTAAGATACCTAACTTAAAATTATATTTTCCAGTTCCGTCCATCTCCCAGCAAATTTCATAATTTCATTTTCTTGTTAGCTGAATAGTATTCCATTGTGTGCATCTACCACATTTTCATTACCCATTTGTAAGTTACTCTTAATTATTGCTGTGAGAGAACACTCAAAGTCAATCAACTTAAGGGAGAAAGGGAGGTTTATTCAGCTTACGGTTCCAGAGGGAAGGGACTGTCTCTCAAAGCAGAGGCAGCATGGCTGGCTGGCCAAAGCTGGAGGAGGCTAAGTCACCGCAGACATCTTGGAAGCTGAGAGCTACAGACTGCTTGCTGCAAAGGCAGACTTCTCCTGAAGGTAGGGTGGGATTAATCCACCTCAAGACCCACCCCTTGTGACTGCCTTCCTCCAGCGAGGCTTCACCTCTCAAGGTGCCATGACCTTGCCAAACACATGAGACTGTGGGGGTCACATTTCAAACCATAACACTTCACCCCTGGCCCCTACAGGCTCGTTGCCATCTCATTATGCAAACCATACTCAGTCCAACTTTAAAAGTCTTAATAGACTACATCAGTAGTCCCAACACAGTCCAAAACTCCAAAGTCCAAAACTTCCTATAAAATCAAAAGACAAGTTACATACTTACAACATACAATGGCACAGAATAAACATTCCCATTCCAAAAGGAAGGAATGGGGGCATATCCAGGAAAGATCGGTCCATAACAAGACTGAAAACCAGCAGGACAAACTCCAAATCTTGTAGCTCCAAGTCCAACAAGCAAGCCTCTTGTTGCAATCATCTCAGTTCCAAAGGGCTTTGGTTCCATCCCTCCAATGCAGCTGCCCATAGAATACGTTGAGCTGGCTCCTCCCAGGGTATACAGCTCTCCTTGGCAGGTGTCCCATGTTGTCTCTGGCATCTCTAACATCTTTACTTCTCAATGGCAAACCAGGCTTTAATTCCACAGCACAAACTGCCCTTCTTGGGCCTCTAAACTGCAGGCTTCTTGCCTCATGATGCCTGGATTCTGTCAATTTTTAAAATCTTGGAGGACAACTCCACGATCTCCTCCCTCTTGCATCATTGATGCCTCTAAAACCAGAACCACGGGGATGACTTTGCCAAGACTGACCTCCTTGAATCACAGCTGATTCTGCTTTCATATGTTGACCATCTCTTTCACTCCTGGGCAGTTGCTTTGTAAGAGAAACCAACTCTTGCTTTGGAACTCTACCCTTTAGCTCCAGTCTTCTGAAAGGATTTTGCATTCTTATGAGTGGGAGCCTTCCCTGAGGATCTTGCTCTCAAGCTAGGGCCTCTCCTATTATTCAAATTGAGAGCAGGCTTTGATTTACAAATGGAGCTAATCTCTAACAGCTATTTTGTTCTCTGCTTCTTCCTAGTTCAACTCTTTAAGTTTGCCATTGTATTTTTCATCATCAGATCTTACAGTTTTTGCTTTTTCCTGCCTGATTCTTTGCTCTTTTTCATAACTCTGAAGACAACTAAAAAGTAGCCATATCACATTGTCAAGATTACACTGCTTTGAAATTTCCTCTGCCAAGCACTCCAGTTTAACTTCAGGCAAGCTTTCAGGACGAGGGCAAAACTTCACTAAACTCTCGGCCCACACATGGCTCCATGTGTCACTTGTCCAGTTGCAAACACAGTCTCTGTTCTCCTCTGCACCATCACAAGCTGGGCTTCCACTGCCTTTATCTCTCACGCATTGCTCTCCACGGAGCTCTGAAGAGAAAGGCCCACTTGGCCCAACCGCCAAGATGCAAAGACTTTCCCTGCACAAAATCCCAAAGTTCTCCATATTTCTCCCAACAAACAGTTCTAAAGGCACACTAGCCACATCACAGCATTGGCCATACTTCTGGGTACCAACTTCTGTCAGCTTCACAAACAACTTCATGTTGTGGTACCAGCTGTTCTTAATCTCACAGCAATACCCCACTACCCGGTACCAATTTCTATAACAATTATTCTTAACTATTGCTGTGAGAGGGCACCCAAAGTCAAGCAACTTAAGGGAGAAAGGGAGGTTTATTCAGCTTATGGTTCCAGAGGGAAGGGACAGTCTCTCAAAGCAGAGGCAGCATGACTGGCTGGCCAAAGCTGGAGGAGGCTAAGTCACCGCAGACATCTTGGAAGCTGAGTGCTGCAGACTGCTTGCTGCAAAGGCAGACTTCTCCTGAAGGTAGGGTGGGACTAATCCACCTCAAGACCCACCCCTTGTGACTGCCTTCCTTCAGCGAGGCTCCACCTCTCAAGGTTCCATGACCTTGCCAAACACATGAGACTGTGGGGGTCACATTTCAAACCATAACACCATTTTCCACTGATGGGCATATAGGCTGATTTCATTTCCTTACTCTTATGAATAGAGCTGTAATGAACATGGATGAACAAGTGTCTTTGTTGTAAGATGCAGAGACATTTGGGAATATTCCCAGAGATGGTATAGATGGGTCATATCTTAGCTTCTGAGGAACTTCCATACTGATTTCCAAAATGGTTGTTATCAGTTTGCACTCTTACCAGGAATGAATAAGTGTTCTCTTTTCGTCACATCTTTCCACATCCCTTGTTGATATCTCAGAGTAGTTTTAATTTGCATTTCCCTGATGAGCAAAGAAATTAAAACAATTTTTAAGAAATTTCTTTTTGTGAAATGTCTTTTTTTTAGTTACAAGGCCCATTTTTTTAATTTGGTTTGTTTCCTTGATTTTTAATTTTTTGAGTTTTTATATACTCTAGAGATAAATTTCTCTTCTGTCAGGTACATAGCAAGCAAAAATGGTCTCCCATTACGTGAGCTATTTTTGGCTCAATTGACAGTTTCTTTTGCAGAGTAGAAGCTTTCTATTTTCATGAGGCCCTGCTTGTTGATTGTTGTTCTTATTTCCTGTGCCAATGGGATCCTGTTCAGAAAATCTTTACCTGGGTCTGTCAATTCAATTGTGTTTCTAGAAGTTTTAGAGTTTCAGGTTTAGCATAGAGATCTTTGATCTATTTGGAGCTAATTTTTGTGTCAGGTGAAAGGTAATGGCCAGTTTTCATTCTACATGTAGATACCCAATTTTCCCAGCACCATTTATTAAAGATCCTGTCTTTTCTCCAATGTGTATGTTTGGCACTTTTGTGAAATATCAAGTTGCTGTAGATATGTGAGCTTATATCTGGGTCTTCTGTTCTAATCTATTGATCAGTGTGTCTGCTTTTATGCTAGTACCATTCTGTGTTTATTACTCATGATGGTTGCCTTCAACTACATGGGCCTCTTGGGGTCCAGCTCAGTTCAACTAGCTGTGGAGAAGATGCATTAACCCCTCAGTTGTCTCATTGACAGTGATTAGTTCTTATTTATAATCACTTTCTCTTACTCAGTTTATACTAAGTTATCTAATGAAGTATCTCTTTAATTTCATTATGTTCCTTTTCTTCTGTTTACTTAAAGTTTATTACATCCATGATTTTGATTATTTGTAAAATTTACTGTCATTTTATAGTAATTTTCCAGTTAGTATTGAATGTGAGTATAAACTCTAATGAAAGACTATAATTGACTGATCATACCATAATTGCTGAATTGGAGGTGTTGTCTTTCAAGTGGAAGTGATTTAGCCCTCTGGCATCATTTGCATATCCTATTCTCCTTTATAGGGCAGTGTATGACCAAACCTGACTTGATCTCCAAGTTGGAGAATGGATTTCGACCATGGAGTGTAGCAGAAGCTTCAGTTTGGAGCCACCCAGGTCAGTATATATATACTGCACAAGAGAGCTTAAATGATGCTGGTTACATACAGTTGTTTTTAATCAGCTTCTCTCCAAAGCTATCTATCTATCTATCCAAATGAGTTACCTAAGTAACGGTGATGATAGCAATAACCTTCATCTCCTTCTCCTCTTTAAGCAATACGTTCATTGATAGAAAAGTGAAGCAATAATCTAATGCATCATGGTGAGATTAGAACTACAAGAATATTAACCAGGAGCAGAAGATCTATAAAGTGAACTATTTTTGCTAATATATAGGTAGTGGTTTGTGTGTATGTGGGAATATATGTTTGCATGTTCATATGCATTTGTGGGGTGCATCTATGAATGCTCCTATGTGTAAAAAGTCCTGTAGTTGACTTGGTATATTATACTGTCATTCTCAACCATATATTTTGTGGCAGGATCTCCTGCTTGACCCAAATCTCATCATTTTGGCTAGTCTGACAAGCCAGCTTACACTGGGAATCCCTCGTTTTTTCCTTTGGCACTATGGGATTACAGGCAGGCTGCAAGCTTTCCTATAGGTTTAGAATATCCTCGCATTTTAGTGACATGCAATTTCATATACTTAGCCATATCATCAGTCTCCGAATTCACTATAAAGAATTCATTTATATTCATTAGCTTACCTTTGAGTTGGCTATTTGCCAATATGGAGGATATAAACCCAAGACTTAATAGTGGTTCAAATACTGGTACTATTTTCAGTCTCCTCTTATAGGATGGCTTACTATTGATTGTGTTATGAAAGTACTCCAGAGATTATTCTAAGACAGTTGCTGTTACATCCAGTAAAATTTATAAGAAAATAAGAAGAGAGCATCAGATTGTTATGATGGCAGATGAGATGTCCATAAATGCAAAGAGTTACCGTAAAGGAAGGATAAAACATAATCCAAGGGGCAATAAAAAGGATGAGTAGTGGATATTAAGAAGAAGGTGTCAAGAAAGCTGAGAAGCAGAAAAAGAGAAAAGCAATACAGAAAAGAGTAGAAGACAGTCTGTCCCCTCCAACCTCAACTTGAAAGTGGCTATATTAGTCAGGGTTCTCTGAAGAAACAGGATCTATAGAATGATATATATATATATATATAAAGTTTATTAAAATAACTCACAATAAAAAAGTGTCCTTCAAAGTAGCCACCTGCGGCCGCCTTGCCCTTAACCAGAATGTGCCACAAAGCTAAAAGATCTCAAGAAGGTCTCAAGTCTTTACTTCTCTGGAGGGTTGAAGACACTGGGTTCCAATGTCAGCAAAGAACAGCTGCGCTCTAGTGTCAGCAATGAATAGCAAAGAGCAGCAAGGCCTAGATGCCAGGCTCCAAAGGCACTGGGAACAGCAACAGTGTGGTAGAAAAGATGAAGCTCTGAGTCAGCCAAAGACAGAGACAGCAGCAGCAGCAACAAAGAAGGCCACGATGCTCTAAAAGTAAACAGTGCTCACAGAGTGGGCTCCATAGCAAATTGACACAAGATAAGGGAAGAGCAAGTCCCTCCTCCTTGCCTTTCCTATTATCTGGTCCACTACTGGAAAGTACCACCCACTATGTGCTGAGTTCTCCACAGCAAATCAATCAAGTGTCTGCAGACTTGTTTAGGAGCCATTCCAACCATTAACCTTCCACAGCTGTGCCCCAAACAGTCTGCAACTGTCAAGTTGACACCAAAATACAACTGTAACAATGGCAGTGGAACCCAAACCTACCACAGTGTTAACATATTTCTTTTTGTTAGTTTGATTTGAATCATGTAGACTAAGCTGGCCTCAACTTCAATATGTAGTCAAGGATGACCTTGAACTTCTGAGCCTCATGCTATCACACCTTCTGAGTGCTGGAATTACAGGTCTGCTACCACCATGCCTGGTTTTATGTAGTACTGGTGATGAAACCCAGATTTTGGCCATTTCATGCTAGGTAGATGCTGCACCTATTGAACTACATCCTCAGCCCATCATCTAATTTTTTTCAAGTGTTAAATCTCCTATAGTGAATTTGTATGCCTGCCTTTATTTTGTATGGAGCAGCAGCTTTGGAGAGCAAGTTCATTGAATTTATCCATATAACCCTGGAGTGCTACAACAGGTTCATTCTACTCTTTAGATCAGCAACAAGGAATAGTCAGAAACCCAGGAAGCTGTTGACACACTGATAGAAAGTTTCTGTATAGAAAATGGCCACACACACACTACACATGGAAATGGACAAGATCAGATGTAAAGTCACTATGAAAGTTATTCAGTAGAGAGCTCAAGATATGAAGGATTTGGTAGGATATCCTCTGTGGTGAGGATTGAGCTCCATAGTTTATGAACTCTGGAAAAGATGTAAGTGCTGAGTTAAGAGTGAGTAGATTGCTTAACATTCAGACCTTCCTTCTATCTACATAGGGACCAAAAGCTCTGAATTCAGGTCCAACATATGACTATTTTCACAGTCTCCTCTTTATCACAGTGTGCCTTACTATTGATTGTGTTCTGAAAGCACTGAGATCTAGTGGCTTTGTCCCATATCCCTTATGTCTCCCACAGTTTAGAACTCTGCTACATCCTTTGAGTGGGACTTCTGCCATGCCTCAATATGTAAAATTAGTGGGCTCTGGATTAAGGAGCCCACAAATCACAAAGCATGTTGAACAGTGGCTCTTTGTATGCTAATAAGCAAGCTTCTTTTCTTTCTTTTCTTTTTTTTTTCTTTTGTTGTACCTATGCAAGCCACAGGTAAATGTCAACAACGATATGAGAACAGGCTCATGCTAGAAAGAACTCTTGATCTTGAAAAGCAGACAGGGGAGGTTTATAAGGGTCAAATCACAATTACATCATATCAGGTGTAAATCATTTGACAGAAATTTCAACGAGGCACAAAATAATTGTGCAGTATTATAAACAATATTTGAATTACATATAGGAGAAATATTTGAACTATATATAGGAGAAATGGTAAGGCATAGCACAAAACTTGTTGAAACAAAATGGCATTGCTTTTGATTTTTTTCACATGCATACATGTGTGTTTATTTGCACGTGTGCCTGTTTAGTTCTCTGGTGAATAGCTGGAGTGATTTTCCATCAAAAATCAACTTTCTTTATTAAATGCTCTCCTGTTGGTGATAGCATCACCTTGATTGTCCTGATCCTTAGCCAGCACACAGGACCAACTAGTTTGATGAGAATCAACTGACTGACTTAGACTCTGTCTACCACACAATAACCTTTAGGTGCTCTTGAGAGATACCAATACTAAAGAACAGAAGTGAAATTTTTCTTTCTTTTTTATGTCTTTTTGTACATTGTTAATGTTTGCACTTTAATTCTTTTTCTCAAGTGTGCTCTTTTTGTTCTTATATTTCTCTTTCATTTTTACGTTGTTTTTCCTTATTTTGTCTGTGGATTGGGTGGTTTGTTTTTCTCTTCCATTTTATTTTGTCAGTGGAGTCAATGGTTTGTTTTTCTCTTCCTCTTCCACGTGTTGCTTACCATTTTCATTTTTATTTTATTTTCCTGTTAATTAACCTTGGTTTTCTCCCTTTGCTTGCTTGCATTTATCTGTTTGTTCGTTTTTGTCTTCACAGGTGACTGCTGGTATGTTTTTATTTTTATTTTATGAATGTATCTGTTTTGCTTTGGTGTAATTGCTGGTGTGCTTTTTTCCGACGGGAATTGAGTGTATACATGAAGAGTGTTTATTAAGAAGAAATATTATACTGAATGGGACTGGCTGTCCAGCCCTACATTTATGCGCATTGCAATGTAGAAACCCAGTAATTCTATGTTAAAGCTGGATTAGTAAAGGGAAATGCACATATCAGTGGGGTGGCCTGAAGAGAGGTAACTTGATAAACCACTGAGGCCTGAGCACCAACAGGAGTAGAACCCTGGGATCCATAGAAGCCCACAGGCAGAAGGATGGGAGGGAGTGGGAGAGAATGATGAAGGGATGGAAGGGGATGAATACCCAATCTGCTTGTAAAAGTAGAGAAAATAGTCCAGTAAATTAAGCTCATTGGCAGTTATCAATATGATAGACTAGATAGAAAGAACACAAGGAATTTAAGAAATGTTGAAGACTCCAGTTACATAGCAATGAAAGAAAGATAGAAATCGTTCATTACCATAATACACAAAACTTCAGGATATGATTAGGCAACGCAATCTGAGAATCTATTTCAGAATGAGAAAATAAGAAGCTGTGTCTGTAGGTCTGTAAGTGCTTGCCTAACCCTGGGTTTGATCTTCAGTGTCATACACAAAATCTCAATTATCATTTAGCATCATACATAGAAAGAAACCCAATTATCATATGTAATTATGTAACATAGTGTTATGCGTTATAATGAAAGAATAGAAAGGGCTAGTGAGACTATAGTTGTACAAAATGTATCATCTAAAATTGTAGTATTGAAAATTCCACTAGTCTAGACATCTGTGTCTGATATACATTAGTATTTGAGTTCTTGTGCCATAAAATGAGCTTCAGGGATCGTTATAGTAAAAAAAATGCCAAGGGTACAGCAAAAAGGAAGAATACTGAAAACCGCAAAAGAAAAAGTTCTGAGTTTCTTATGAAGGAGAATGTGTTGGCATCATAGATCTCGCAGGAGAAATATTAAATAAAGAAAGCATAAGGACAGATATTTCATGCCTGGAAACAAAGTAACTACCAACCAACATTACTCCATTCAGCACAGTTAACCTTCAAGAACTAAATCACTGCATTTTATTAAGGCATTCATTATTGGGAAAGATGCTTGAAGGAATTCTGCACATAAATTAGGAAGAAGGACATCAAATCAAGAGAGTTTCATAAAAGCATTATCATTATTAGAACATTAAATAAAGCACATATTACATATGATTGATTTAGTAAACCAACAATCTTAATATGAAGGGAGAAGATTCATATTCTTCAATGACAATTCTAATATAAGTCATCTTAAATGTCTAGCAACAACTAACAGTGTCAGCATGAATTTTCTTAAATAAAATTCTACATATGCATGTGCTTAAAGAAACTTCACTGCTGAAGATATGAATGGGTATGAAAGATATTAGAAGCAAACTAAATGTGAAAGAAATAGGGAATGGCTATTCTCTTACTAGTCAAAGAATACTACTGCAAGGTGAAGCAAATCAGAGTACATTATAAATATTATTCTCTATTTAATAACAGAATCTCATTAGTAAGGCATATTGATTATAAATACATAAACATGGAATATTGGTGTGTACATGTTTTTATAACAGATATTGTAATTCAAAAAGACCAAAATGGGTCTGGTGATGATGATGATGATGGGTAGTGATGAATTATCAATAACCTGTTCATAGCTTTTTATCTCTGGCCAGGGGGTAATATCTAATACCCATCAGGATGGAGTGAAGGGCATTGCAGGAGAAGCAAAACAGGGGAAAAAAATGAACAAACCGTAATCCAGAACATCAGAGACTCTATATTAACTACCTGGAACTAGGCCAGCCTAATCTCTCCCCATCCAGAAGCTCAGGGAAATTTGCGGAAGAGGGGGCGGTAAGATTGTAAGAGCACAAGGATGGGAGGAGCAATGATATGCAAGATACTCCACATAAGTTAGGGCCGAAGCAATCACAATTGGACTTTGCATGCCCTGCACAATGTCCAACACACTATTGACCTCTCAAATTCTAGCACTTGCTAAAGGCACTAAGATCCTTGGAGGCAAGGGATTGACAGCCACAGTAGTATTCCTATGCTTAAGGGGAACACAGAAAAGGGTTCTGGGAAATGCCACTGGGTCCTTGCACCTCATCCGAGAGGAGGACCCAGAGGAGAGTCTGGCATGCACATTAAAGGATGCTCTGGGGATGGGAGGGGGAGGCACTGGGGGATGGGGAGGGAGGGGGGAGGGAGGTACAAGGCGGTGGGAGGTTGGAGGGAGGGAGGGGACTGGTGTACCTGTTAAAGTTATATGAGTAGAAATAAAAAATAAATAAATAAATAAATGACCTGTTCATGATGTGATTAAAAAAAAATCAGAAGTGAAAGGAGAAATAGTTAAAGTATGCCATAGTTTGAATGGACTTAACTTCCATTCAGAGTATTTTCTGCTCTGTAGATATTTAGAGTTTAAACAGTACACATTGATCCACCCATGGATCACTTAAGACATTACATATGGGGATAAGATTATGAAAACCTCCATTCTGGGAGTCTGTTACTCCCTCAAAGTTCTTGGCCAGTGTGATACTAAAGCATCCTAAATAAGACAGACTACTGTTGGTTGCTCAGAAAAATGATGTGATAAAACCTTGTTACTGAAGACACCACATTCTTGATTGCATGGCATAGAGTAATCAAGGTGAATCTGAGGTACAGACTTCCTGCTAGCTAGCTTTCATACGTCTGGAAGGGACCTTGCAAGCTAATGGGTGAACATTGTCAGCAGCCACACTCAGCTATGGATCCTTTGTGCTGCCCTTCCAACCAGTTAGATAAGATGCAATTTATGCTAAGAAAGTCATTGCATCTCAGAAAAAGGGCCTAATGTGTAATTCGGTGAGAGCTTGGAAGAGAGTAATGTTGAAAGAGATGCTGACAGTGGAGGCCAAACTTAGGATGGTCCCAACAACAAAAAAGACTGTTTTGACAAGTGGTCTAGGGGCAGCTTTAGTGATGCTTTGGCAAAGGGTTTGGCCACAATTTGCCCACATTCTGAAAGCTTTCCTGAGGTTGAAGTTTAAATGTACTGGAGAAGAAAAATGTGACTGGAAAGGAGATTGTATATAGTGGCAAAGGAAAAGGGGATGGGATTAGATAGTAGGAGTGAACAATGAGATAAATTAATTTTATTTATATTTAGAAGTGTCCAAGAATAAAAACCAAAAATTACATATATGTGTATATATAACTGACAAATACATACATCCACATGCTTTAATACAAAATGACATAGAGATGGTACTTAAATATCTATTTTAATTACTTGCACTAATCACTTACACATTTATTGTGTATACTTACAAAACAATATTTCAAAACTTAGCATGGAATAAGAAAGCACACATTTATGATTGAACTGTATAGAAAAGACTTAAATGTGATTCATAGATAACAATACTTAAAATATCATTTTAGATGTTCATAAAATGACTGCATCTTTTGAGACCAACCTGGAAAATCCAAAAGGACAACAAGTTCAAATATCCATCAACAACATATCACATGAAGAGATTGGTGAAGTAAGTACACATTGAATGGAATTTCTTAACATATTTTAAATCAGAATGTGAAGCATGATTAAACGGTTCACATAGGTCAGCTGAATCCTGGCACTGTATGAAAAGGTCAAAGTATTTTATGCATTTGCAAGAAAAGGGGTGGGGAAAAAGAGAGAAAAGGCAGACACGTATTTGTGGGGTCATAGTACAACTTTCAGAATGTGGTTCTCTCCATTCACCATGTAAGTTCTGATGTCAAATTCAGGTCATGAGGTATGCATGTAGTCATACCTGCTGGATCATCTTACCAGGCATTCTCTTTGTTTCTTTGAGTGTTTTCCTTTCTTCCCTTCTTCCCTCCCTAACTTTTCTCCCTCTCCTTCTTTCTCTTTCCTCCTTCCTTACAGTATTTTATTATTCTCTTGGAATTTCATTCATGAATGCAATGAATTTATGTCATTTACACCTCTTATCACCCAGTTCCATCCCAACTCAGTTTCCCAATGAAAATCTTCTTTCCATTTAGTTTTCCTCTAACTTTCTGTCCTTTTGTATGTGTGGTTCGTTTCATATGGATCACCAGCACTACCTTGCTCCTGATCCTTACTAGGGCAAAGCTGATATATCAATAAGTATACCATCAAGGAATTTACTCCCTATCAACCTCTGAATTAACCCACAGTAGTCTTCTAAAGAGGTGTAGTGCCTCTTGCCCCTTCCATAATGAATTACTGATATGTTGTTCAGATCTTAAGGAAGCAGACCCAGCTGTAATGAGTTCATAGATACAGTAGCATTCATGTGCAACACTGACAACACCTTTCCCACTTTCAGGCTCTTACATTTTTACTCATTCGATAATGGTTCCTGGGCTTTAGGGCAGAAGGTGATTTAGATGTCCTGTATATGGCCGAATAGTACACATTCGTTTATTTTCTGCAATTTGTTCAGTTGTGATTCTCTGTGTTAAACAACTTCCATTGTGAAAGGAAGAGTCTAGGTTGTGTACTGGGAGCTCCTCTAATCTATGAATATAATAAATAAATATTTATATGGCAGTTTAGTATCAAGTCCTTAGTGCTAAATCTTACTAGTATCTATTCTCTTGTCATATGTGTTCTTCCTTTCCCTAGGTTCTTTGCCTGATTTACAGTAGCAGATGTGTTATACATTCCCTCCTTGAAATCAGGCTTTAATTTCAATCAGAAATCAATGATTGCACCCTTAACAATCCTTCCACTATTGCACTGAAGGTCACCTCCTGCCAGGTGGTTATTATTCTAGCTTAAAGGTTCCATAGCTGGGTAAGACTTGATGGCTTTTCTCCCACCAGCAGCTTCCATCGGACATCATAGGAAAGCAGATGCTTCTAGATCGGTTGTAGGTTTTATTTGATTTTGTTTCATGGTCTATGAGCAACTTCTGCGGTATCCTCACAAATAGGATCTCACTCTCAAGGTGTAGGGGCCAACAAAGTACAGTGGTAAATGCCTATCCTGAATCAGGGGCCTTTGAGAACTCTGTGACTAACAGACTATGTAGCAGTTCACCTGAATGGTTGCTGATAAAAAGTCACCATCAGTCGGCCTAAGGAAACAAGTGATTTATTCTCGGTAATTACCAACACCAGGGCCTAGGGAATTGGCCACACCATCTCCATATAGGAGCTGAGAGAAGGACTGTTCTTACTTGTCAGACCATTAGGTCTGGCCACGTATACTCTCAAACAGCCACCTCTGTTTTATTCATGTGCCCAGGGACTAGTCCCATCCACCATGGGCTGGACCTTCCCTATCCACTGGACAATCTCCTGCAGGTTTGTTCTGGGCTTAACTCAATCACTAATTCTCTACTAATGTGTCTGGAGTTCAAACCCTCAACCATCAAGTTGACACCTGTACCTTACTGTGACAGCCCATGAGGAGATATGAAATAACCTGGTAGTGGCAATTGAGTTTAATTACCTCTGACTTCTGATAGGAGCATAACAGGGAAGTTTCTGTTATCTTCTTCTCTCTGTGTTCTCTCCTTTGTAGGGTATGTCTATTCACTTTTTTATGTTTTATATGTTGATAAAGTTTATTGTACAGGTTTATATCTTTAACAATATTCATGTCTGTGTCTTAAATGGTTAGTGCTATTTATTGGTCTCCCACTTGTTCCTAAATCCTCTTTTTTCATCTTCCTCCACATTTAAACCTTTCCCCCATTATTCAGGTGATGATCATCTAGGCTGATTCCATTTATTTTTTATTGTGAATATAGCCAAAATGAATATAGACATGCTGGTGTCACTATCATGTGATATAAAATCCTTTTGGAATATGTGCAAAGTAGTGTAGGTGGGCCACATGGTAGTTCAACTTTAGCTTTTTGAGCAATGTGCATACCAATTTCCAAAGTGGCTATACCAGTTTCTGCTCCCACAAAGTTCCCTTTTCTACCATCATTGCTAGCATTTGATATTTGTGTTCCTAACCTTCACCCTTACTCAGTGGTAAGATGAAATACTAAAGTTATTTTAATTTGCATTCATCTCATGGCTGGAAAAGTTGAGAAATTTTTAAGAAAATTTTAAACATTTTAATTTCTTCTTTTGAAAACTCTGTTTTTAGTTCCAAAGCCTACATTTTTATTTGTATTCTTTTGTATTTGTATTGTGTGTTTTTGTGATGTTCAATTTTTTTAGTTTTTAAACCATGGAAACTAATTTTCTGTCATATAAATAGTTAGTTAAGATTTGCTCTCTTTCTGTGGATTTCCTTTTTGATCAACTAACTTTCTTTTACAGAACAAAACTGTAATTTCATGAAATCTCATTTGTTAATTGTTGGCTTTATTATCTACATGTATGAAGTCTTATTCAGAATGTCTTTACTTCCACCTATCAATTTGTTTTCTGTATTCTTTCTTCTAAAAAGTTTGAAAGTTTCAGGTTAAACATTGATGTATTTGATCCATTTTGAATTGATTAATGTTCAGGGTCAGAGATAAGGTCAAATTTCATTCTTCTAACATGTAGATTTTCAATTTTTCCAACACTACTCTTTGAAGATGTTGTCTTTTTTATTTTTTATTATTATTTATTCAATTGTGCATGTGTGCGCATGTGTATGTATGTGTGTGTGTGTGTGTGTGTGTGTGTGTGTGTGTGTGTGTGTAGAACCACGGACAAATTCAGGAACCACCAATGGACCACCTCCATGTCCTCCTTGTTTACTCCGTCCTGGGATTCACAGGCTCCACCCTACCAGGACCAGAAATGCAGGCCGCCCTGCTTCTGCCCAGTGTCTATACATGGGGTCTAGGATCAGAACTCGGGACCTTCCACCTGCAAGGCGGAGGCTTAACCTCTGAGCCACCTCTCCAGCCCGAAGATGTTATCTTTTACCCAACATATTTGTTTAACAGATGGCTGTAGATATGTAAGCTTATATCTGAGTACTCAGTTCTAATCCCTTGATTGAAATAACTATTTTCGTGTCTGTAACGTGCTTTTATTTCTATGGATTTGTAGTAAAACTTGAAATCAGGTATGGTGATACCTCCAGCCGTGTTTTATTGATGACCGTTTCATCTTTCTGAGTATTTTTGGTTTCCATATGAAGTTTAATATTGTTTTTTCAATTTTTATGAAGAACTGCATTGGAATTTTGGTAGGGATAGTATTTGGTGGTTGTTGGGTAGGATGGTCACTTTCACAATATTAATCCAGCTGATCTATTAACATGAGAGGCCTTTGCACCTTCTTGTGTCTTTTTAATTTCTGTCTTCAGAGTTTTAGAGATTTCATTGTACTAAGTCTTTCATTCCTATGATTTATTGCAAAGTATTTTATTTTATACTTTGAAGCTATCCTAAATGGGGTTATTTCCCTCACTTCTTTCTATTTGTTCATCCTTGGTATATAGGTACTTTTCTCTTTGGGCCATATTTCCACCCTCCTTCTCTTTCTTCATCCTACATGTGAAATACTGAGCTATTTCAAGCTACAGCTGTGTGGTTTCTCAACATGATGCACTGTAAACTGGAACTCTGTGCCAAATAAACAACTTCTGCTTTAAGTTAGGTTTTTTCCCTTTCATTTTCTTTCTTTTGCATAAATGTGTAATGAAAGCAAAACACACTGTCTCAAAGGAACAAGGAAGAGAAGTGACATAGTAGAAAAATCAATGTTCTTTGATTTTTCTGCATTTACATGGTCACATGTGTTTCTTACAGTATACACATGTGCATGCACACACACACACAGAGAAATTATTACACTAGTCACTATCATTTGATGATACAGCTCTGAAATTTATCTGGCAGGAGGTGCAACAGTTAGATGCTGCTCAAAGAATCCTCTACAGGAATGTGATGCTAAAGAACTACAACAACTTGGGCTTCTTGGGTAAGTCCACCTTAATAGCACCAATTGACATCTAGGTTGATTTCTATAGGAAATTTTGTCTACTTTTAAAAAATATTTATGGGAGATAACAGAGTGAAAAAGAGAGCAAGAGAGATTGAGCACATAGAAGCACAAATGCCATGACATGTATGTTGAGATTAGAGGGCAACTGTTTTCAAAATCAGGTATCTTCTTACTTAGTTTTCAGAGATCAAACTCAGGTTGCCAAGTTCAGGGACTGTGCATGGTGAAACATTTTGCTGATTGTTGCTGACTTGAAATATCCATTCTATACTATACATTTTTAACTGAAAATGTTAACACACATTTATGAAGGACAGTATGATTTCCATGTATATAATATGTAATGATGAATTGGACATTGCTGATAAATCCATCATCTCATGCTTACTTCTTTATATGGGGACATTTAAAATATCATTTATAGCTATTTTGAATATTCACTTAATTGCTGTCAACCTTGTATTTATTACTGTTCTATAGACAAGATGAAGTTACAAATCACTCTACACCATGAAACTCATACAGGTGAGAAGCCGCATGAATGTGCAGCATGTAGAAAAGTTTTCTCTTGCAAGGCAGAGCTCATTCAACATCAGACAACTCACACACATGAGAAGCGCTATCATTGTCCAGCATGTGAAAAAACATTCTCCTACAAGTCAAGTCTCAATCTACATCAGAGAATACATACAGGTGAGAAAACTCATAAATGTACAGTATGTGAGAAAGTGTTTTCCCGGAAGGGAGCACTTACTGTCCATCAGAGAACTCATACAGGTGAGAAACCCTATGAATGTACAGAATGCGAAAAAACCTTCTCCTGCAAAGCACACCTTATTCGTCATCAGACAACTCATACAGGTGAGAAGCTCTATGAATGTGAAACATGTGGGAAAGCTTTGTCCTGCAAGTCACACCTCATTCGACATCAGATAACACATACAGGTGAGAAGCTCTATGAATGTGAAAAATGTAGGAAAGCTTTTTCCTATAAGTCCAACCTCATTCAACATATGAAAACACATACGAATAATAAGCCCTATGAATGTAAGATATGTGGGAAAGCTTTCATACTAAAAGGAAACCTTACTGTTCATCAGAGGACACACACAGGTGAGAAGCCATATGAATGTACAGAATGTTCAAAAGCTTTCTACTGTAAGGCACAGCTCACTGTTCATCAGAGGACACACACGGGTGAGAAGCCATTTGAATGTACAGAATGTTGGAAAGCTTTCTATTCAAAGGCACAGCTCAATGTACATAAGAGAACTCACACAGGTGAGAAACTCTATGAATGTGAAGAATGTGGGAAAGCTTTGTCCCGCAAATCACACCTCATTCAACATCTGAAAACACATACAAATGACAAGCCGTATGAATGTATGATGTGTGGGAAACATTTTTTAAGGAAAATACAACTTACTATTCATCAGCTGACCCATACAGGTGAGAAGCCATATGAATGTGCAGAATGTTTGAAAGCTTTCTACTCCAAGGCACAACTCACTGAACACCAGAGAACACATACAGGTAAGAAGCCCTATGAATGTACAGAATGTAGGAAAGCTTTCTTCTGGAAGAAAAGTCTCAATCGACATCTGAAAATTCATAGAGGTGACAAGCCCTATGAATGTACAGAATGTGCCAAAGCTTTTTGTTGCAAGGAAAGACTCAATCGACACCTGAAAACTCATAGAGGCTACAAGCCCTATGAATGTATAGAGTGTGGGAAAGGTTTCTTCTGCAAGGGATGGCTCAATCAACACTTGAAAACTCACACTGGTGAGAAACCATATGAATGTACAGAATGTGAGAGAACGTTCTGCTGCAAGGTATATCTCAATCGACATCTGAAAATGCATAGAGGTTATAAACCTAATGAACGTATGTAATATGGAAAAGTTTTCCATGCAAAGCAAACTTCATTCTACTTGAACAAATACTATCCCATGGATTTACATAAATACCAGTAAGTGGTCTCCCACTTCTCAACCAAAAACTGAGAACTCAGACTCAGACCCTTAAGAAGTCACCTCACTATATAGCATGTGTGAAATTTTTCTGTTAATTTTTGAGTCATGCTGCATGACGTCTTTAAAATGTGAGAATCCCTTCAAGTATACAGAATGTGTGAAACCTGTATCTTTTAATAATACCACATACAACTTGAAAGAACTCAAAAAGGTGAGAAACTCCATGACTTATTACAGAATGTGGATAACCTTTGTTCCATAAGTCAAAGTTACTGTACATCAGATAATTCATGGACGTGAGGTGTCCTATGAGGTTACATGACTTGAGATTGTTTCTCCCACAAATCCAACCTCCTTAAGTATCTTTGAATTCATAGTTGAACAGTCCTGTAAGTGTACAGAGTGTATGAGAGCTGTGTGGTACAACTCACAGCATTAGACTATATGCAAGTGAGTATCCCTATGAATGTACAAAATGTGAAAGTCTTTCTAGTAATAGTTAATCCTCACTCTAAAGATGAGAAAAGTCACTTAAATAAGAATTCAAGAAAAGCCTTTTTTCCTGCATGTCACAACTCATTGAAATCAGACATTTCATAGAGGCCTTACAAATATGAAGAATTCAGAAATGTTTTTAAGTCACCCCACTCAATATAAGAGAACTTGCAAATGAAGATGCATAACAATGTAAAGAATATATTAAATATTACTACTACTGGTCCTCCATTGACATGATAGAATTGAAATAGGTAAAGAGATTGAATTGTGCAGAATTTATAACACTATTTCATCATCAATGAGCACATAGATATGAGACATCACTGTTAAGAGATGTTGGAAAACTTTGTACTGCATTATCTCTCTGCATAAACTAACTCCTACATAAAAAGACCTCACAAAAGTGAATGTTAAATTTAAAAGGAATTAAATAAAAGTGTCAAACTTCAGTCATTATCAAAGAAAATATTAAGGTGAAAACCCCTGTTAAAGAATACAGGACTGTTTTTTGACAGAACATTCTATCATCACATAATACTGGAAGACTCATATGGGTGATAGATCCTTTGAAAGTAAGTAACAATGTAAATTTTGAAAGAGAATTTGGGCCTCCCTCGTTTGTGAAAGGTGTATATGTGATAAAGAATACAGGAGACAATAATGTTCTGTAAGACTTTCTTTCAATTCTAGTCCAAATTTATCATGGCTCCACCGGTTCACTAAGACTTGGTTGATGGCTATTCTGAGCAGTATTGCAAAGGTACCATATCAAAAAAGTAGCCAGACTTCTTACTACAAGTGAGGTTTGCCACTTAACAATTTCTAGAGATATTGTGTGGCCAGTTCCATCATCCCCTAGTGTTGGTATGAATTCTCCTGCCAAGCTGGTACTGAATGACGACAGAAATGGTTCAGGAGTTAAAACCATGTAGTTTCCAAAGCCATGTAAAAATCCCAGATAGAAATGGGAGTAGCCTGCACATCTAGCCCTGAAAGGCAGAACCTGCAAACAGAGCCTATGAAACCCCAATAAGAAAGTAGAGCAATCCAGGATAATTCCTGAAGACGCTCTTGAACCTCATGTATCTGATTAAAAAAAAACCAAAAAACTGTCACCAAGAATTATAAGAAAGAATAAACCCCCATGTCCCTGTAATCTTTTTAGTCATGAATTTATCTGCTGCAACATGCAGACAAACAGCAACAGAATTTTATGCCAGAGAGGTAGGGAGTTGCTGATTAATTTGATTCCGGCCTTTGTAGATTTAGAACTTTTTTTTTTTTTTGAGAAATAGGGAAATGCTTGGAGATTTCACAACTGTGGGCTTAAAAAAAAATACCTTGAGCAGAATTTAGTGGCGCCTTGGGAAAATACCAATGCTGAGAGAGTTCTGAATGGTTTGAACACACCTAGTGATCAGCTGTGATGTAGCTATGGTTGGAGTGGGCCAAACTAACTTGGCATATCATCTAGGTGGTACTAGTTTTGATGCAAGATTGAGGAATTCACGGAAAGCAACTGAGACTTGTCCCCAGGGGATAGGTTTGAAGTTCCTTCAAAATATAAAGGTGAAGCTTATAGTAGAAAACCCAGGTATCGAAGTTCTAGAACCAGGGGATGTGTGCTGAGGAAGGCTGCAAAAATGCCTTCCTTTGAAATGACCCAAAGGACAGCTGTTTGTCCCCCAAAAGAGGATGTGACAGAGTAACTCAGAGATTTTGAGCTGATAGGACTATATGGTTAGGAACAGAAGGTAGACATTGAACTATAGGATTCGGTATATACTTCACCAGAACTTACTCTTAATTTTTGGTTGAAATTTTGTTACAGTATTTTGATGCTTCCATTTTAATATTAATTCTGTTATGTGTTTATTTTGTTTTGATTTGACATGATCTTACAGGTAAAAGATTTGGAATTTTAAAAAAGATTCCTTTGACTTTTAAAATTTTGGAACTAAATTATTAATAATTGAATATTTTGAAATTATAATATGAGAACTTTTTATGTTGGACTTTTAGAACTTTTAAAATTGAACTGATTATTTTATGTCATAATATGAATAAGTGTAGCACATATGGGGACAAGGGTTAAATTCTTACAGTTTAAAAGTGTTGTGTTTCTGTGTCAATTTGACAAGGGGTGAAATGTGCTAATTACTTTACATACAGGTGACAACTTGACAATTAAAGGCTGAGCTTTGGGCACATCTGTGAAAGGTTAATAATTAAGCCAAACCCTAAACAAGCCTATAGAGTGTCTAAATTGATGCGGGAAGACCCAACCCATTGTGAGTGGGATCATCTCCTGGGCAGATAGACAAGGTGGTGAAAGATGTCTTAGTAGTTTGGCATTCTTTAGCATATTTTAACATTCTTTCAGAAACATTGCCCCTCTCTCAGCAATTTACGTGAATATGGTATGGCCAGCTCTCTCTTCTTCTGGTATAGGTATGAACCTTCCTGCCACACAGGACTAAGAGCTGCAACCATAAAATGGTACAGGAAGTATACTCTCTTTTCCCTTAAGCTCTTTGGTCATGAATTTGTCTTCAGTTTGCAGACAAACTGGAAGAAACTACAGCGGAAATGAAATCATTATTAGTTGTTGCTCAGTGACATTATGATTGCATAATATGTGTTACATGTTTGCTTTTAAAAGTCATTAATGTCATCTTTATTTCCAACATTTCAAACATAATGTGGAAAAATTGCAACAAGTTTAGGATGTATCCTTGGATGAGATTCATTTGTATTCTTGAAATAAATTTTTATAATTATTCATATTTAAGATGTTCTTGATTTGTTTCAATTCATATTATAGCCCAGGTTCTCACATCTATGTTCCTCTTTCATCCACTTTATTGGTTGAATTAGAAATATGTATTATGATACAGCAATTTAATGTGTGAAACTGTTCAGTTAAACAGTAACTTTTTTTTCAGTGAGAGTAAATGTTTGGTTCAGAATCTTGAAGACCTAGGTCCCAATACCAAGCACTTGCTTATACAAGCCAAGAATGGTGACCTGCGCCTCCTGGCCAGTAGTGGAGGCTGGATCTCTGGGGTTCACTGACTAGCCAAACCTAGCTGATAAATAGTGAACTCATTGAGATGCTACCACAAGGAAAGAATCCAATACAGGAGGACATCTTTCATTCTCCTCTGCCTTCTGCAGTTGTACAGGCTTGCAGAGCTACATATACACAAACTCAGATATGCAATCACCTTAGTCACACAACAATACAAATTTTGATGCTTAAGGAATTTGAAAATCCCTTAGTAGAAGTGTGATAATTTTCAAACGGAATTGTTAAAGAAGGTATTGTAAAATAAACCATTCAACAATAAGATAATACAGAACCCTATTTTTTTGTCTGTATACATTTAGCAAGATCTTTTTTTATATACATTTTTATTATTACCGCTCATACAAACTTAATAGGTAGACCAGTTCCCTCCCTCCCTCCTCCTCCCCCCCGAACCCCCTGCTTCCCTTCCCTCCCTCCCCATCCCCCAGTGCCTCCCCCCCAATTCCCAGAGAGTCCTTTATGGTGTATGCCTAACTCTCCTCTGGGTCCTCTTCTCCGATGACGTACAAGGACCCAGTGGCACTTCCCTGAACCCTTTCTCATGTTCCCCTTAAGCATAGGAACACTACTGTGGCTATCAATCCCTTGCCTCCAAGGATCTTGGTGCCTTTAGCTGATGCTAGACTTTGTAAGGTCAATAGTGTGTTGGACATTGTGCAGTGCATGCAAAGTTCTATTATGATTGTGCAAAAGAAAATCAACAAACCACAATCCATAACTTCAGAGACTCTATATCAACCACATAGAACTAGGCCAGCCTAATCTCTCCCCATCCTGAAGCTCAGGGACATTTGCGGAAGAGGGGGCGGTAAGATTGTAAGAGCAAAAGGATGGGATCAGCAAGATCTTTCTAACTCTGTTGTTATCACCAAAACTGTAGCTTGGGTGCTGAAGAGATGGCTCAGGACTTAAGATGCTTTGTAGAAATGACTTCCAACACTGGCACCTGGGAAATCAGAGGGAAGCAAAAAAGGAGCTGGAAGTAACCCAGGATTATTATCAAAGTCATTGTTTGTTCTCCTTAGGGACACACAGTCCCCTCTCTCCTCTCTCTCCTCACACATACACACACATACACACACTTAAAAATAAACTGTGGCTTGGTTATTGAAACTAAAACTATTAGAGAAAGGACCATCCATGCTGCAAAACATTTGTCAGTGCCTGAACCATCTTAAATAGATAATTTAATGAAAGGAAAATGTCTTTTTTACAATTAAGTGATGACATTGTATTTACATGTCTACTTTGTGTACAAATACAGTGTATGAAAAATGCAGCTACCTCAGTGGTAGGGTATATGCCTTCACATATCTGCCTTATGGTTGCAGTCTCCAGCATACACAAATGAGAGTGATGGGGAGAAGTAGAGGGAAAGAATTACGGTATTTATCTTTTTCTCACTGAGACTGAACAGGAGACAGAAATAAGGAAAGAAATAGTTTCACCAGTGGTTACTTGATCCCATTCACATAAGCAGAACATCGTGGTGTCAGCATAATATGAAAATGAAAAAATAGAATATGTCAACCGAGGTTTTGTCATTTCATGAAAGAAAGTAAGGGTAAACCAAAGACATATCAAATGTAATCTACAGAATTACTTCCCTAGTGACATTGGTAAAGTATACTGCAGCTCCAATAATGCAAAGTATATCCTTGTGTGGTATCAGAATTTGAGTTTAAAATATTAGCCTTTGTGGGACAAGCCAAAATATTAGTGCATTGCATATGCTATGTGTTGTTGTTAAATTTATTGTGTGTAGCAATATAAGCATAGTCAAGAAGCTAGCAGTTAGATGTATCTGACAGTTCATTGATTTATTAGTTTCCTAATGATTAGTTGTTTTCATGACACCAGCAGGTGATTTTAAACTACAGTCCCATTCAATGAAATTTCACCAAGAAGCCAGCTGCTCTGAGAAATTGTTGCTGTAGATAGAAGTGTCTGGAAGATATTCCATTCCAACCGCAGGAACCTCAACAGTTGTCAGGCCTGTTAGGTGTTTTAAGGAGACCCATCTTTTCCACAGTGTAAATCCACCTGCTGGGTTGTATAGAAGTTAGTCTTTAGTCCATAGGAAGCTTTTACTATCTGAGAATGGACAAATTAAGGA
The DNA here is from genome assembly GCA_023101885.1 of Typhlomys cinereus. Classification (NCBI taxonomy): domain Eukaryota; kingdom Metazoa; phylum Chordata; class Mammalia; order Rodentia; family Platacanthomyidae; genus Typhlomys; species Typhlomys cinereus. The sequence goes on along the minus strand of JALPQD010000378.1, from coordinate 982,389 downwards.
TGTAAAGTTCTGACAACTTCCTGTTACGACAAATTGATGCACAGAAAAGACAGCCATTATGAAATGATGTCATGCTGGTCATTTGACTTTTTTGTATCTATTTTAAATTTTCCTTATGTGTATGCTTCATTATAAATCTCTTTTACTTTCAATCATGGTTTTGTCTTTTGGATGTCAACAATGTCCTTAAAAAGCACCAGGATGCTAGATTATGTTCTTCCTCTTTTACCTCCCCTCTCCTTCCCTCCCCTCCCCTCTCTTTCCCTCCCCTCCCCTCTTCTTTCTGTTTTCTTTCTTTTAATGCTAGACTCCTTTCTTTGGTAATAGAGTGTGTATGTATGTATATGTATATCAGAAAACACTGTGTATGTATCTATGAAAGACCTAGGATGATTTTAGTAACCAAAAGATTACCTGCTTTTTGCTTTGTTCTGAGGTTTCCTGGGTTCTGCCTTCCAGGGCTGGAAATACAGGCTGCTGCCATTTCTGCCAGGCATTTTTACATGGGATCTGGGATCCAAACTCAGGTCCTTTTGTTTGTGAGGCATAGGCTTAACCAGCGAGCCATCTGTCCAGCCCTAATGCTACATTTTTATGTCATGATCCCAATGTATTATTCATCTTTAAACTTTGTTTCAGTCTGTATGTTCAAAATGACCAAATTTCTCTGGTACAATGTTCTGTTCCAGTTAATTCTCTGTTGTTGTTATAAAATACTCTGACTTAAGCAACATTAAGGAAGAAGAATGCATTAATTTGGTTAATGGCTCCAGAGCAGTGCTAAAGGGGTGGTGGGATAGAGTCCACCATGATGAGAAGGAATGGTGACAGAAACCAGAGGCTAGCTGTTAAATTGCAGCCAGAGAGGGAACAGGATGTGGGATGAGGGTATCAAACCACAACTTCTGCCCCCACTGATATGCTTCCTCCAAGAAGGCTCCATCCCAAACTACTCTACCAGTTGGGAAGTATAAAAGACACAGAATTTCCAATGTAATCATGAATAAGAATATTTAAGTTGAAATCATTGCAAGTTACGCCATTGTGCTAAAAACAGCATGATACTGGCACAAATGCGAATGTGAGTAGAATAGAATAAAGGACCCAAATATGAGAACCCATACAATCAAAATAACCTTATATTTTATAAAGATGTCAAAAATATACTCTCAGGTATATTTGGCATGTTCGGCAAGTGGTGCTGAGAAACCTGAGTATCTAACACAAAGAGGAATAAAACTAGGTCTACCTGTCTTGACTTACCTAAAACTAAATGGAAGATGGACAGTTAGGTAGATAAGAGCTGAGCAGTGTCTGATTTTTTTGCCAGAGCCTCAGATACAAAGATGCAGAGAATAAGGGGTTAGCATCATAACTCAGCAGGTAAGAGGCCATCCCTCGAAACCCACATGGTAGAAGGAAAGAAGTGATTTCTTAAAGTTATCCTCTAACCTCCATCCATTTGTCCTGGCCTATATGTGTTTGCCTTCTGTCCACCACTCGAGTTAAAATAAGTAAAATAAAACAAATATTTTTTTTTTAAAGGAAGGGAGAATAAAACAGTGTTTACTAGTGTGTGAAAAGGATATAGAGAAGATAAGGATGGCCAGCAAATGGGTATTGTTTTTCAGGGTAGGATATGGAAGTAATGAGTAATTCCTTCTTTTCTATACAACAGTAATAATAGACGTGTTTGGCAGCAGTTGAGTATTCTAAAATAGATACCAGAGATGTTTCCAATACAAACAACTAATTCCTAAGCTGATGCACTTAACAATTAGCTCCGAGTTGTCACTACTCATTATATAGTGTATTGCAAAACCACACTTTTGTCCATAAATGTGCCAGTACCATAGGTCATTTAAAATATATAAAGAATTGGGCTGGAGAAATGGCAAGCAGAAGGTCCTGAGTTTGGATCTCACTCAGGTCCTACGTAATAAAACAAACGCCAGACAGAAATAGTGGCCAGCACTTCCAGCCCCTGGTGGGAGGAGCCTGGAAAATCCCAGAGTGAAGCAAAAAAAGGTAAAAGCAATCCAGGATGATTCCGGAAGTCACCCCTGCTTCTCCGCAGGGACACATAGTGCCCTCTGATACACACACACACACACACACACACACACACACACACACACACACAAGACATGCTGGAGCCCAAGGGGAAAAGAATGGCAGAAAGATGCTCTCCAGAGGAAGATGCTAGTCTTTGATAAGTTTTTCTGGTTGCCTGCCTCTGTTCACAAACTGATACTTTGATTGCTAACTGAATGTTAATGGATTGCAGATTCATTGTCATGTGCTGGCTCTGAGAATGAGATCTGTCTTCAGACCCGTGCATGTTTGTTTCAAAGAATATTCCAAATCTTTGTTCTGGGCCACACTAGCCCCTTGGTTCTGTACCCAGAAAAAGGGAGACATAAACAACTCAAAAGCATTTGGTTCTGGAAGAACTAGAAGGTAAGCTGCTTTTAATAAATGGTAATATTGTTTATCCCACGATATCAAAATGCCTAAATATCTAACAAAAAAGTTCATTCATAATAAAGGTCTGAAGAAATCATTCAATTGATAACTTTTGTATAACAATTTTAATAGGACTTCCTCATTCAATTTCTGCTAAATGTTACAAATGTTTTGTTATCTATATAGATGTCCACTCACTGGACTAGAGAGAACCTAGTGGTAACAAATGTTCTTGGCTAACTTGTGCCATCAGTGAGGTTTGTCTTATGTATATATTTCGGTAACTTAACAACAGGGATCTCAATAAAATAGTTAGATTTTTCCATCATGGAAAATAAGGGACAAATCCAGGAAGTCTTAAGTATGTCATGAAAAGTTGGAATAAACTATGTAATAGGTAAAAAATATAAGTGATACAAAATTGGAGTAAATTATAAGATGAAGAAAAAGGAAGTCCTTTAGACCTAAAAAAAGGCCAGATGATATAAACTAGATATGTTCTGTACACAGTTGGGAAAAAGCTTTCTATGTCCAAGTTTTCCTGTTAAATGACAACCTCAATCTTGCTTCAATTTGGATGAAGCAAGGCAGGTTTGTCTTGTTACTTGTGTGCGTGCCATTAGGTTAATTCCATTTAGTAACAAAATTATGACTAGTAGAAGGTACTTAGACTGAAAGACCCCCGGTCTTTCAGTCAGGAACGAGGCCACCGAGAGAAAGACCAAGACCCTTCTCGCTGCAATAGCATGAGGTTTTATTTAACGACGAGCTGGACGGCTCCAGCAACTTCTCACGCAGGAGAGACTGAAGCGGCCCCTAGCGACTGAAGCAAGTGTTTTATAAAGGGGTTTTAGGTGGGGGTCTCGTGGTGAGGAATTTTTGCAATTGCTGGTCAGCAAGAGTCCAGGCCTCCGTGATTGATGCAGTCTACCTGCTCAATCGCAGGAAGTTTGCTCCAGATGGCAATTATGCTATTAACAGAATTTTCTTGCAAGACTTGTTTTCCCTAGGGCTGGTCATTCCCATCACCAAGGGTTACAGCTCCTTTTTTCCATCACCAGGGGTTTCAGGGCAGGGAGGGAAGTAGCAAGGTGCATAGTTTTAAACAATGGCTAGCAGTAGCTATGCTCGAATAGCTATGAGCAATAGCTAACTATAGCTATGCCTGATCAGCTATGAGCAAATATCTACACTGTGGGCCTAGACTGGCCCGTTCTGTGAATTTTCTTTTTTAGGACAAGGGTCTTTCAAGACAATTTAAATTTTTGAAATGTCAAAGAAGAAACTAAAAATAAAAAAGTGTTCTCTTAGCAGCTTCCTTATTTCAAAAATAAATAAGTCCCAGTGGTTTCAACATAATAAATAATGGAAACTTATCTATTTAAATATTTGTATGCCATACTGAGGACAAATGATCTAGATCTGGCCTGTATCACTGGATAACTTACTTTCTGTTGGTCCTTCAGGAAAAAAAAATGCTTGCTATATCCTAAATTCACTCAATTACAGCATCAAAGTAAGGATTTTTGGATTTTCTTGCTTCCAAGATAATATGCTAATCCAAACATTTCACACACACACACAAAAAAAAAAAAAAAAAAAAAACTTAGAACAATGCTTCCCAGGGATGAAATTGATTAACAAGTGTTGCCGAATCCCCAGCCAGGCCAGCCCAGGGGAAGAGAGGGCCTCGAGGCGAATGGGTGAGCCAGCTACCAGGAATCAGGTGAGAAGCAGCAGTGGATGAAATGCCAGCAGATTCAAAGTCATTAAGGGCGTTTTGGGCTTATATAAGGTCAGGGTCCAATCAGGTATTGCCATTTCTTCTGTGGGGGGGGGACAGCCACCAGCCATTTAACTGTTTACTAGGTGTCCTTTGCAGGGGCAGGTTAGGTAGCCACTTCCCATTGGTTGTTCATCCCTCCGCCTGCATGGTCCTCTGTTGGGACATGTCCGGGGCATGTCTGGGCATGCCCAGGCTTGTCAGTAGCTGGGAGCCCGGGCTTGGGCCTCCCTGAATCAGTAGTGCCACAAACAAGTGGAAAAATAAAATAAAAAAATCATTGTATTCATGTATGGAACGCTAAAATAATAAAAATAAATTGAATGACTAAAAACCAAAAAAATTTTGAAAAAATGAAAAGAGAAAATTTATCAATTGCCCTCGTTTAGTAGCTAATGAAACATGGGGTAGCTGATGGGCTATGGAGCTGTCCAGCACAAGAAGCAAGTAACCAGCAGTTGCCTGGTTTCACAGAAGAATATATGTTATTCTGAGCTCAAGGGTATATAATCTTGACATTATAAATTCAAGTCCTGGAACCATCCCAAGTGAAAGGAGAGAACTCACTTCTGAAAGTTGTCCCTGATCTCCATGATCTGAGACAGCTGGTGAATGCTTCTCTGCAAACTGGGGACCATAGTTCACACAGTGGGAGGAAAAAAACAGACTTCTGAAAGTTGTTCTTTGACCTCCACAGGCACACCTGTCTCTGTCAGTCTATTTTCATTCTCTCTCTCTCTCTCTCTCTCTCTCTTTCTCTCTCTCTCTGGCTTCTCAAAAAAGAAGCCAAATTCAAAACATCTTCCTTTGTTTGCCTGCATTGCTTACAGCAAATACATTCATGACAGATGATACATCTCTATTGATGTCACTTCAATTCATACAGAGATGACTCAAATACATTCTTTTTTTTGCCTTCATGGGAAACCAGCAACTACATGAAAATACCCAAGGAAATGGAAATAATTTACATGCATGTGGGGTGAACTACATATGTTTTTATATTCCTTCCGTGATGAAAAGTGAAAAAACATGTCATTGGTCTTCTATATGGTTCTTACAAATAGCTTCATGCTTCTTTTGAATTTTTTTAAAAAGGGATCATATGTAAAAAATAAACTTACATTTCTTGGAATGTATGTGTCAGCTAAGGTAAGTGGATACCATGAAGGGAATAAAAGAAACCAGCAAGAGTGGTTCAGAGGAGAAAGGGGGGTTATAAAGACAGAAAATACACTGGCATATGTACAAAAAGCCTAATGAACCCCATTAATTTATGTAGTAACTAAATATTTAGTTAAAAAGCACAGTTCTATCCATATTTTATGTGTGTTAGGAACTTGCTTCTCATTTAAAAACTCAGGTTGCCATCCCTGGAACAGCAAATTGGGAAAGTTTTATGGGGAATTTAACAATCATTTTATTATTTACAGTTGTGAATAAGATACATTTCTTATTCATAAGCTGATACAGCCTTACGTACAAAATTAAGTGAAGATGCTCAATAGAGACCAGGTTTGCCTGGAAATTCTGTTTAAAATAATTGCAGGCAAGATATTGGCGTTCCTGTTTTTGTAGAGGAAATAAAATCATGAAATTAAAAAAAGCCTACTGTTGAGCCTACAAAAAACAGAACCATCTAGCTGCTCTCCCTACCCCCCCCTCCACCTCCCTGCCCCCCAGATAACTAGGCATCAAATGTTACTAGACCTGCAGCTGCAAGATGAGAGATAATGATGGTTAGGAATGTCGCATACTGCTGATCATGTAGTTAAATTAGTGGGGGTCGGGAAGGTCACAAATCGCTGGAGTCATGGTCAGATATCTGTCACCCTGTATCTTGTGAAAGCTTTTGCAAATTCCCTCTGCCTGTTCTGTTCCTGTTGGCTAATGACTATATAAATCCACGCGCGTGCTTTGCGGAGAGATCCTCTCGTTCTTCTGCTAGCAAGCGATCAAACCTTCTCACTTCCATCTCAGGAAGGCAGTTCTGTCCCTTATTCTGGGAAAGAGGCGCGAACCTCAATTTGGGGGGACCCAAAATGTCCCAGTTCCTTCATTTACAGGTGCCGCCCATCCCCAGTCACTCAGAGCCTGAGAGGGTGGGAACTGAAGCGCCGTCCAATCCGAGGCGCTGTGTAGATGAATGTCCAATCAGACATACAGACAGCGAGGAAGGGGGCGGGTCTCCAGGGTCTCTTTGGGCCTTGACGTCAAACCCGCCATCTTTGATCTGTGGCCCCTGGATCTCCGCGGCCCCGTCCGAGCTGCCGCGGGAGAAGCGCGGGAAGCCGTGGGCTGCCCCCGCCACCGGGAGCGGTGAGCGCGGCGGTTATCAAGCGAGTGGGGCGGGAAGCCGTGGGTCCCCGCGGCGCCCCGGGTTCCGCCGTGGGGCTGCAGGGCGGAGGCTGGGCCGACTGCGGGCCCCGGGCCTCCTGTCCCGGCTGTGCGCGGGGCCTGGAGCCCCGCTGCGGCGCAGGGTCCGCGGAGCTGTGAGCACCGCTGAGCGCGGCCGGAAAGCTGCTGTGTCCGGGACGCTCGGCGGAGCGGCCTCGGGGCTTGGGGAGCTGCGGTGTGCTGGGACCATATGTGGGTTCCCGGGCTGGTGGTCCAGCGACCCGCGGGTCATGGGGGATGGGGGAGGCGCCGGAGCGTGGCGTGGCCGGGTATGATGGTGGGTCCAGGCGTCCTGCGATTGGCCCTATGCGAGGGGCTCTTATCAGCCGGGACGGGGACACAGACATCGAATCCTCTCGGGCGCTCTGCCTGCTTCATGTTTCTTGGACCTGTGCCACCCTGGCAGAGTCAGGCTTCACAGCACCTCTGCAGCGCCGCCAGCACCTCCGGGCTCCGGTGGCCGCCGGTCTATCCGAGTGTGTGTGTTACTGCATCTCAGTGAAGGTTTCTCTGGTTCTATGTGCGTGAGCAGCATGCGTGTCTGTCATCATTGCCCATGTTTTCTCAGCGTTTTTCGATCACTAGATGGATGATCATTAGATGGATTTTTGTTTGCTCTCTTTGCACTTCATCGCTGAGTACCTTCATTAGTCACTTCACTTGAGCCGTGTGTGTGTGTGTGTGTGTGTGTGTGTGTGTGTGTGTGTGTGTGTGTGTGTTTTACTGGGGATGAACCTTGAAGGTATTACTTTGTGGGAATTTTTTTTTTGTGGGAATTTTTTATAGCCTTTGGCTATAAACCTCTTCCCCTATTTTTTTTTTATATATTTACTTTTTATTTGAGACAACTCTTTACTTTGGAGCCCTGAATAGATTGATTTTATCACAGTGCTAGAATTTGTCAGCATGTGCTACCACCCACTGTGCCCTAGGCCTTTTTTTCTCCCCATGTTTGCCTCTGTGTGCTTAGTAACATCTTTGGAACCCTAAAAAAGAGAGTGTGAAAGTACCTGAACTGGAACAGGACTTCTGTTGGTTGAGCACACACATAGTATCATTGTTAGATATAGATGTCAACTTGACAGTTGAGGGTTAGAGCTCTGGGCACATTTGTAAAGAATTATTAGTTAAGCCCAGAGCTAACCTGCAGATTGTCTAGTTGATGGGGAAGGCCCAACCCAGGGTGAATAAAATGCAGAGAGCTGATTGAGGAAGTTGGCATCCTTTTCTATACTTGGCCAGACATGCTGGTCTGGCAAATAAGGATTGTCCCTCTCTCAGTCATTACATAGATACAGTGTGGCCAGTTCCCTTCATTCTTGGTGTTCCTAATGGGCTCCACTACCAAGCCAGATAAGTACCTGTAACTTGACTGTCATAAAAGAAAATAAAGTCGCTTGTTCCCCTAAAAGTACTTTGGGTGAATTTATCAGCAACAGTTGTGGAGTAACTGTGATACATGGGTAAGTAGTTAACTTTGGGCATAGGCAGCTTTGGGCAAGGGCCTTACCGTTTCTTTCCTCTTTTTTGTGTTTCTAGGTAGCCAGCCCCTCCAGTGCCTTGCTAAAGTGAATCAGGGGATGCATCCTAGACCTGGGTTCACATCTCACCTCCCAAGTCATTCATGGTGGTGTAGGCCTTTAATCCCTGCAATTTGGGAGTCTGAGTCAAGAAGGAGGATCACAAGGTAGAGAAAACAGGACTGTCAAATTCAAGACCAATCTGGGTAATTTTGTAATAGTCTCTAACCCCAACCCCACTCCCCCCCAAAATCAGGGAACAATAATGGCAGAATATGTATTTATGGGCTGCAGGATCTGAGTTCTATTCCCAGTCATATTCTCCCTGTACTTTTGTGACTCCCTTTGTTTTCCTGAAAAGTGGGATTATGTCAGGGGTGCTGGCCAGTGCAGTGACACCATACCGTGGCAAGAGAAAGTAAATGTCTTGCAGGTGCCCACATGTTTTACGAGCTCACCAGCTCTTCCTTTTGGGTCCCTGAAATCAGGAGATGGGTGTAGTGTGGAGCTTGGCTCATTGTGCATGAAGGGATGCCTAGGCCAGTGGACAGCATGTGTGCTGGTAGCTTCCTGTCTGCCTGTCACCAAGTGATAGGCAGGGCCATCACAGGACTCCAGAAAGCTCAGTGTGTGCCAGATTCAGAGGAAATGGAAGAGGCATCTGTTTTGGATCGACATTGTCTTTAAGGATTGATGAGGAGGGACTGTGGGAGAAGGATTTGTGGGAGGAAAACAGGGTGTGATGGAAAAGTAAGGAAGGGCCTTTTGGAGAGGCCATGGACTGAGGGTTGGAGGCAAGGGTCTGGTGGAAGAGGTCAATGTCCAAGGGACACTCAACTCCCTGATAGTGAAGATGATGGTCTGATGGAACAGGTCATCTCCTGACCAAAAGTGAGTGTCAGAAGGAAGAAGTGACCTTGTGAGGTATTTGGTGAGACTTTGAGAGAGAGGACACAGTCTGTCTCAATCTGAGGGCTGCATGAAGAGGAATGGTTCCAAGGGAGCAGAGTTGAAGGCACAGGGGCTGAGAAAAAAGCAGGTTAGGACGAAATGGGAAACCAGAGGCAGTTTTGAGAGAAGAGGAGGTTTAAGAAGGTCTGAAGGGGGAAGACACTGTCTGTGGAAAGATTGAAACAGGATAAAGGTATACAGTTTTCTTTTTGATGTTCTTGTAAATGTATATGACCTTTAAGTATAACCTTACTTCTTTCCTAGTATATATCTGTATATATTTGAATTTTTCTTGGGATTCCTGTGACACACTGCTGGAGATCCGGAAAGGGGCACATTTTGCTCCAGAAGACAGAAATGGTGAGTTTGTAAAGGGTGGGTTCATGGGTTGGCTTCTTGAGCTGGGTTAGGAAAGCTATAATACCAGTATCTATAATAGTTGGTATAATAGCAGTACACCAAGAGATGCTCTCTTGTTTCCACATTGTGAATTCTGCTCTCTGGTCATCTCCTAGGCATGTGTGCAGTACCTCCTCCTTTTCACTTGTTCCCATTGGCCCATTCTTGTCTGTTCCTTGGTCTGTCACCACCTCTGATATGGGTCTAGGAGTACATGTTTGTTTTCTTCACAAAATAAAGAATTATTTAGGAGGAAAAGAGTTGAACATGTGTACATTTATTTCAAAATATAAAGCAATAGGACCAGAGACTAGGATACAATTAGCAGAGAATCCTGAGGAGAGACAAGTGACCATGTGAGAAAGCTAGACAAGTGACAAAGCTAGAAGGTAGAGTCCTTGGGAACTGCAGAAAGTCTTGAATATTAGGGAGAACATGTTGAAGTTTAGAGGTTTAGACAAGAGTACAGAAATGAGAAAGTTTTGCTCTTTGAAAGCTCAAAGAACACATTGCTTACAAAACTTGGAAGTTCCATCCTGTTTCTGCTTGTGTCTTGTTGAGAGGAGTAAGAGAAGAGAGACATAGGTAAGATTGAGATGGTTTTTTGGGACAGACCCTTCCATCTCTCTAATCTGCCTCTACACGGATCACATTTTCTGGCACTTGACCTGGTTGATTTTACTTAAGGCTAGCAAGACTGAAGTAATATTAGGGAAATAGGATTTGGGGTCTAGCTGTATCCCCAAATTAACCCCCTTTGAAGTAGCTCTAAAATCTTTTAGACATTCTTTTTTTTTTTTTTTAATTTTATTGATTTATTTGTGTGTGTGTGCGTGTGTATCAGGGCACTGGGTGTTCCTGTGAAGGCCCAAGGGTGACTTCAGGAATCATTCTGGATTGTTTCTACCCCCTTTTTGCTTCACTTTGGCATTTCTCAGGTTCTGCTCACCAAGCCAGAAGTGCAGGCCTCTGCCGTTTCTGCCTAGCGTTTTTATGTGGGACCTGGTATCGAACTCAGGACCTTCTGCTTTCAAGGCAGAGTCTTAACCCCTGAGCCCTCTCCAGTCCCTACTTAACATTCTTATCATTAGTGACATGTGTAGTAGAGTTTATCTAATATATATAGTTCCCTTATAGCTTTTAGACAGGGGTGCTCATGTAAGAGAGATAATAAGAAATTAAGAGTTTTCTTTTGATATTTAGATAAGGGCAATACTTAGGGACTTTTTTTTTTTTTTTTTTTTTTTTGCTTTTTGCCAAGGATTAAAATAGAATCACTTTTTTTTGAGGGAGAAGGATGTGTGTGTGTGTGTGTGCTTATCAGAGGACAGTGTGTGTTCCTGTTGTAGACCCAAAAGTGACTTTGGGAATCATCCTGGATTGCTCCACCTCCATTTTGCTTTGCTCAGGGGTTTCCCAGGGTTTGCCTTCTAGAACCAGAAGTTCAAACTGCCGATGCCATTTCCACCTGGCGTTTTTAATGTGGAATATGGGATCTAAACTCAGGTCCTTCTGCTTGAGAGGGAGAGGCTTACTGAGCCATCTCTCCATCCTCTGACCTACCAGTTGCTATCTCTCATTTTTTATAATTCTTCTCTCTGAAGAGGTAATCCCTGTTTGCCAGAAGATAACTTGCTGCCACATCTCTTGCTTGTTAAGAGCTGAATGAGGTTTTCGTTGGTTATGTCGATAAGGATACCTCTCCAATAAGGGGGCCCTACTTGAGAGACCTCCAAAATTGTCCACATGGTTCTTTTTTTTAATCACTATTATTTTTAAATTTTTTTAAACTTTATTCATTCATTTTTTGTGTGTGTGTGTGTGTGTGTGTGTGTGTGTGTGTGTGTATGTGTTAGAGGTCACATGTGTCCCTGTGAAGGACCAAGGGCGACTTCAGAAATCATCTTGATTGTTTCTACCTCCTTCTTGCTTCACTTTGGGATTTCCCAGGCTCTGCCCACCAGAAACAGAAGAGCAGGCCACTGCTGATTCCCGCTGGCGTTTTTTACATGGGACTTGGAATTCAAACTCAGTACCTTCTGATTGTGAGGGAAAGTCTTAATCCCTGAGCCATCTCTCCAGCCCCTTTAATCATTATATTAATATATGTAATAATCAGGTGAAATGAGGAAAGGAAGTCCTTGATTGGTATCTGCATAGAGACATAAGAGAGAAGTAATAAGAGCAAGGGAATTACACAAAAATTTAGTATCGTAAGTTTCTAGCTCAGTTCCAACATGGTATTTCTGAATTATACATCCTTGTACATTGTCTTCAGCAATAGGGTCTTCACAACTCATTCTGGTGGGTAATCAAGAGGAATGACAAAAGCCGATATTGTTTTGGGGGCTTCTGGGTCCTCCTTGACTAACAACTCTGTTATAGAGTTTTTGTTTAGTGAGTCATTGTTTCTAGGATCCTTAAACAGTATTCTGGCCTAGTGGGGTATCTGCCTTCATACTCTTTTTTATGTATTTTGTTGTTGTTGTTAAGGGTTGGGCATTGCAGGCTAGCAGATTTCTATGTATTTTCTTAAATGTAGGATCTTCTTTAATTCTCCCTACTCCTGTCCCATCATCTACTTTATCTCCTTGTCTCCTCTCTACTTAAACCTTTCTGCTGCTATATTCATCCTTCTCACCATCATTTTGCTTATGTGCTGTTTTCCCCAATCCTTTAAAGTAAATGTCTCACCTGCTGCTCCATTTCTATGTTTCCTAGCTTCTGAAAGTAATCCAGTTTAACATGCAACTCTAAAGAGTAGAAGTTAGGATCTCCATCTAAGAGATAAAAGAGAACATGCAGTATTTGATTTTTGCTATGAGCTACCTGGCTCAGGATAGCCTTTCCAGTGCCATCCATTTCCATGAAACTTCATATTTCTTTATAGCTGAATAAAACATCATTTTGTATACTGCATTTTTATTCATATCAGTGATAGATTTTAGGCAAGTTCATTTCCTAATTACTGTGAAAGGAGCAAAAATAGACAAGAAATGTCCATATGTGCATGTAGTAGGATATGAATTTGTTTGTTTCTAATGTTTTGAGAAATGTCCAGACTGATTTCCAAAGTGTTTGCACTAGTGTGCATTTTCTTTATTTTTATTTTATTCTATTTTAATATTTTCTTGAAATTTCTATTTCTTTGGAAGAGGGAGTCTGAGCACGTGTACATGTGCCAGAAGCCAGAGTCAGTTCTCTCCTTTCATCATGTGGGTGTTGGGAATCGTAAGTTTCTAGCTCAGTTCCAACATGGTATTTCTGAATTATACATCCTTGTACGTTGTCTTCAGCAATAGGGTCTTCACAACTCATTCTGCTCACCAGCTTTGTCTCCAGCACCATTTGCTTTCCATTGATCCATCTTGCTGGCTGTGGGATTTTAAAGTAGTCTTAATTTCATTTCTCTGGTTGTTATAGATGTTGACAACTTTCAGATGTTTTTTAGGAGTTTGGATTTCTTGGGAGAATTATACTTCCATAGTTCATGCTTTAATTGGGTTGTTTATTTTCTTGAAGTTTAGTTATTTGAGCTCTTTGTATATTCTAGACATTACTGTCTGATACATATCTAGCAAAGATTTTTCTCCCTCTCCTCTCTACTCTCCCCTACTCTCCCCTTTACTCTCCTGTTGTCTACTATCTTTTTCTCCACTTTCCTCTTCTCCCCTCTTATTCCTTCCTCTCTTCTTCATTTTCATTGGGGAAAAGGATTTTACATGATGGGTTTATGTGTTTCTTCTATGTACTCACTTTGTGACGTGGGACATTGTCTTCCTTTCTGTGGGTTTACAGTTCAGGAAGACACAAGTCATGCCATACAGGATCACTAAGCACACTGGACAAATGTGCACAATGAATGTATTTTGTTGTTGTTGTTGTTAGTTCACTCCCCATTTACCACTTTCTTATGGTTTGTGATCATTAGGTACAGGTGTCAACTTGACAGTTACAGGCCAAATTTTGGGCACATCTGTGAAGAATTGATAATTAAGGCAAGCCCTAAGTAAAGCTGCAGGGGATTGCCTAATTGATGGTGAAAACCCAGCCCATGGTGGGTGGGACTCTTCCATGTGCAAGTGGATAACATGTAGAGAAGTGAAGGGACTAGTGAATTCCATGAGCACAAACCTACTGCCATACTTTTGCCAGTTAATTGACTTGGTGTTCTTTCAACGTACTTTGGCAGGCACATAGTCTGGCAAGTGAATTTTGCACTCTCTCAGCAAGTCCTGTGGATATGGTGTGACCAGTTCCTTTATCTCCTAGTGTTGATATGAGTTCTTCTACCAATCTAGACTAAGAACGTTAAATAGATAATTCTAAGCCACCCAGAATAAAACCCTCCTTCTCATAAGCTGTTTGGTTATGAATTTATCAACAACATGCACAGTAACTACAACAGGGTTGAAACCACAGCTATGCACATACTTGTTAAGTACTTTACTAATGAGCTATACCCCAGACCTATCTCTTAGGCTCTTTGACACAAGGTTTCACTCAGTCTGTCAGGCTAATTTCAAACTCATGGTAATCCCTCTGCCTTTGATTCTGATTAGCTGGAATTTCAGGCATCAAAACAACTCACTCTACTTATTTTTTTTAGATAGTGTCTCACTGTCATTCAGATCTGCCTAGATCTTACAGTGTAGTCCACTTGTGACTAACTGTAATGGGTTTACATCTAGTTGAGCGTACAGCTAAAATGAACACCACCAAGATATAAGAATGGGAATCATTTTCAAAGCAGTGCTCCCCCTGAACAGAGGAAACCTGGGTATTTCATTCAGGCATTCTAAATATTCTTATTGGCTGTACCAGTTTCTAAACATGCAAATTTCAGAAGTACATTGCCATGTATTCTCAGTTTAAAGTTAAGGATGATTTAAAAAGATAGGGCCCTGGGAGGCAGAGCCTGGGAAACCCCAGAGCAAAACAGTAAGGAGGTAGAGCAATCCAGATGATTCCTAAAGTCACTCTTGGGCTTCCCAGGCACACACACTCAAGTGCCCTCTTCTACACAAACACATATGTGCATGTGCAAAGAAAAAAAATAAGAAAAGGTAACAGTACTTATATAAATATTAAAGTGTTGGACAGAAATGCCTCTGGGCATGCTTAGCTTGCAGTATTATGTTTCAGTTAAAATTAAACAAAAGTGTATTGTAAAGATGGATTAAGATGGATCAATCCCTGAAGGTGCCTGTGTTATTTAGTCACCCACACTTGTTGGCTTTCTGGCTCAGTTCTATGAATATAGAACTGCCCTGCTCATTTTCATTGCTGGTCTTTTCCTTGAACCTAGCTCTCAGGCCACAAGTCCACATAACTTTTTTAAGTATACAGATGAGGGAAGGTCAGCCAGGTACCTACTAGACAGTTGATTTTTGTGATTATTTCCATACCTTGTGATAGGATAACCAACTAAAATTTCATCTGAAGTTTCCATCCTATTCCCTTATACTGTATCTGGAAGGATGTGGATTTTAAGTTAGATTCTGTGGCTCCAGCATCCTGTTTCTAACAAATAGCAGGACCCATTTGATCTCTATACACGAAAGCAGGGCAATACATATCAGAAAGGGCACTGAGCTGTCTATGGGCATTGTGATCTCTGTACAGGACTCTGATTCCTTTGGAGGGCACTGCCAACTATGCAGGGCACTGTGAGCTCTACACAAGGCAATAAGATTTCTTTCAGAGCATTGCGAGTTCTACGTAGAGTTTTTGCAGGTTTGTGTGAGGACTATAATCTCTGAAGCATACTATCCCCACATGTATGGCACTGAGATCATAATATAGAGCACTGTGAACTCTATACACATGAAATATCTGTATTTATGACACTTTGTTTTCTGTATAAGGCACTGTGATTTCTGCAAATGGAACTTTGTCTTCTATAGAGTGTTCTGTGAGCTTCATGAATGGGCTTGTGAGCAGTCTACCAAGTACTTGAATGCTATACAGGTATAAGAAACTTCATGCAAGATACTATATTCTGTTGTGATATCGTCACAGGTCACTATAATCCCTATGTGAGACACTGATATTTGTACAGGACATTATGAACTCTATACAGGGCCACTGAGCTCTATACACTGTAGCATGAGCTCTAAATGTGTGCAATATGAAATCTATACTTGTGAACTGGTAGCTATTACAGAGAATTCTGATTTCTACACAGGGCATGATGCACCCTAGAGATGGCACTCTGGGCTCTGTACAGAGTACTGTGATGTCAATATGGAGTTCTAGATTTCTACACAGGACACTACAAGCTCTACATAGGGGAGTATTAGCTCTACAGAGAGTATTGTCATCTACGTACATGGCTGTATGATCTTAGCACTCTGCATGCATGTGTATTGTTTGCTCAATAGGTATGCTCTGTAAGATCTAAACACAGGCACTAGGAACTCTTATTATACAGGATTATGTTCTCTATATAGGGCACAGTGAGTATAGGCACAGTAAGCTCTACATGGGGCAGTAGGAGCACTACACAGAGTACTATCATCTATGTGCACATCACTGTGATCTCTGAATAGAGCATTATGTACTCTGTTCAGGGCACTTGAATTAATATGCATGTGCACTATTAGTGCAATATGTATGCTCTCTAGAATCCATACATGGGCACTGGAAACAATTTTTATGTGTGTGTATCAGAGGGCATTGCATGTCCCTGTGGAGGACCATGGGTAACTTCAGGAATCATCCTGAAGTAGATTGCTTCTACTTTTTGCTAGCTCTGGGATTTCCTAGGCTCCGCCCACCAGGGTCAGAAGTGCAGGCCATGGCTGTTTCCACCTAGTGTTTTTACATGGGGCTTGGGATCCAAACTCAGGATTTTGTACTTTCAAGGCAGAGTCTTAAACCTTGAGACATCTCTTAGCAGATCACAGATAGATGATCTGAGTTAATTGTTTCATGTCCAAACTCAGGACCTTCTGCTTGTGAGGCAGAGTCTTAACCCCTGAGCCATCTCTCCAGCCCTAGCACTGGGAACTCTTACAAGGAAATATGATCTTTACAGAGCACTATGATCTTTATATAAGGCACAGTAAGCTTTATACAGGACACTGTGAACTGTGTACTTCATACTATAATCTTTATACACTACACTGTGCGCTCTATTTACCATGTTGTATATTTAGAGAATTGTAAACTCTGTACATTGCAATGTGAGCTCAGTCCGTGAGCAATATATCTATATTGAAAACCGTTATGTGCATACAGTGAATGGTGGGCTTTATTCAGGACTTGAGCTCATATACAGGGCACCATTTTCTATCCATAGGGCACTTTATTCATTATACACACCACTATCTTCTACTCACAGCACTGTGAGTTCTGTATGTGTGCCACGTGTCTATATGGGGCACCATGCTGTCTTTATCGGGCACTTTGAGTACTGTAGAGGACATTGAGCCCTGCATGGGGTACTATTAGATGTACACAGGGAACTATGATATTTGTACATCCATTATGAGCTCAGTACAAGGTATACAATCTTTGTGCCAGACATTTTTATGGGGTGCTGTGAGATCTAATAGAAGAAACCATGTTCTTTATATACTGTAGTATATATTTCTTCTGGATACTATGGGTTGTATATTTGACACTGAGCTATTTTCAGGGCCCTTTTATGTCAGTAGAAGCTCTATGCAAGGCACTATATGTATAGGGCTCCATGAGGTTTATCTGAGACAGTGATAGCTCTTAACAGTACTCTGTCATCTCTATACAATATTTTTATACAGGGCACAGCGAGCTCTATGTGTTCCTGTAAGATACATAGATATATACTAGGCAATGTGAGTGTTATACAAGTTACTATGACCTCTATACAGGGCACTATGAAGTATACTATATATATGTTTGTGTGTGTGTGTGTGTGTGTGTGTGTGTAATGATGTTGCAGTTACTCTATATTGTTGCTGTTAAATTCACAACCCAACAGTTTATAGGGGAATAAGGGATTTTTATTTTCTTTTATGATGGTCTGGTTACAATTCTTCATCAGCTTAACAGGAAAGTCTACACCAATACCATTGACCAAGGGAACTGGCCAAATATATCCATACATACATCCACAGGATTGCTGAAAGAAGGAACAATCCCTACTTGCCTGTCTGGCCAAGTATATTTAAGGATGTTAACTTCCTCAACCACTTCCCTCTATTGTGTTCTTTCCCCCATCAACTAGACAATCTCTTGCAGGCTTATTGGGGGCTTAATTCAACTACCAATTCAATTTCAAATGTGCCCAGAGCTCTGAGTCTTCAACTATGCAGTTGACATCTGTATCTAATATCACAGATTGCTGTATATTATAAAGTATAATTATACTATATACATTATAATGAACTGTTGCCCTATATGTTGTCAGTCTTCGATGTGTTATAAGCAACCTTACATGTTTTGCATTTTTAAATATTAATATCGAAAAAGTTAAATTTACACTTTTTTAGAATATATGTGACAGAAAGCTGGTATGGGTAGAAGTATCTTGAGAAGGAAATGAATGGGTCAGAGAGGGACAGAGGCAGATGGGAGTAGTGGAATGGAATGAATGAGGACAGAAATGAATCCATATGTTTGAAAGTATCATAATAAAACCCATTATTTTTTGCAAACTAGTTTAAAATTTTAAACACATTTTATTTTTGAAACAGGCGCACAGAGAGCTAACTATAAATAGAGAGCACTGAGCAGTTAGCTCAGGCCCACTTGGAGGTCAGGTGACAACTATCAAAAAGTCAGTGATCTCCTTCCTCCAAGAGAGCCCCTGGATCAGACTCCTGTGGCCAGGCTTGCACACAGGAGCCTTTACTCCACTTACGCACGGTGCCGCTCCAACCCAACATTTACTAGAGATATTAGTGTTCTGCGTCACATTTCATTTCTGTTGGTCATTGCCATTTTAGAGAATGGCCTCCCATTGCAACACTTAGTCAATCTGCTGCTCAAGAAGAACAGAGTAGACATTTACAGGACTTTTTTTTTCAGATTTTATTGTAATTGCAAATAAAATTTATATTTATAATTCATTAGCTGATGTAGACTTACATTCAACTGAGCTAGGCTGTATTACAGGGAGACTTAAAATATTCCTAGGCAGGTCCCAGTGCCCTCTTCAATTGAAGGCAGCAGCGTGATGATTGACCAATCAGGCACAGAGACGCGACTGTGAGGCGGGCCTTCCCAGACTTGCTGGAACCGCTTCTGTCCGCCCTCTGTAGGCAGTCCAGTTCTAGTCCTGCTGAAGAGCTTGGGGTTACATGGCCTTTCACTGAGAACTGGGGTGCGGAGAGGACGCTGGACGCCACCCAGTAGTCATGGTGAGGGTCTGGCAGCCTGGGCAGTGAGGGAAGCAGTGACTGTGGTGTGAAGCTCCTGGGAGGTCTCAGGGACTGAAGTGCGCTGCATTGGGGGGCAGCTCTAAGCATCCTGTCCTTGACCTCCGTGGCTGGTGCGTCCATCAAGACTGGTGTTGCAGGTGCGTTGCCTGGGCCGAATATCAGGGGCTTCTTCCTGCGGAGAGACCCACGCTCCCTCTCCCGTGGCCTCACTGGGGACCACACATCTGCCCGCATGTGATTGTTGGTCTTTGTCTCCCTTTATCTCTCTGGGTATTTAGAGTTAAGGGCCTGGTAGCCTAGGGAGCCTTGGTTTAGCTTAGAGTGGGAGGGGCTAGAGCAATACGTGAAGTGATAGGTCAAGGTTAGAGACAGTAGGGAGAGCCCTACCCAGACACCATGTGGAGGTGGGCAGAGCACAGAGCTTGGGGAGCTGAAGAGAGAAATCCAGGGTCCTGTCCCAGTCTTTGATAGTCTCAGTCATTACTAAGGAAGTTGTCCATTCCTTACTTAGGGAAATAGGATGGGAGTAAAAACTGGGGGTGTAGTCTTTACAAAATAAGCACCTAGCTAAGTTGCAAGCTTCACAAAATGATGGTTATGGCTAATGCGGGTTCCCAGGGATGGAAAGTAGGTCACAAGGTTTGTGAGCTGGCATCTTACTTTTCCCAATAGCCTTATCTAGTCCTTGTTGATGGCTTTGGATCATGTGAACATGAAATTGCTCTCCCAATTCCTACTTCTTTACTGGGTAACATGATTAGGTACGTCCCTCTGTCCCTTGTCTTACTGGGGATGGAATCTACAGACTCTTGAATGTTAGGGAAGCATTCTGCCATGCCCATGACCTTCTGTTGTTTTATTGTAACCACATGTCTCTTATGGCAGTCTTCCTGCCTCAATGTCCCAAGTGCTGGGTTTATAGGCATAAGCCATCACAATCATCTTCCAGGTGCTTTTTTTTTTTTCCTCCTTATTTCTGTCTCTGCATCCCTAATGTGAATCTCTGAAACCCTAAAAGTAGGTACGAAGCTGCTTGGTCTAGGCCCCTACTTTAGCTGGCAGGGCTCCCAGCCTTATGAGTAGTTAACTTAGGATGTGGTTTTTCTAAAAGCATCTGGGCACAGAGACCTGACTCTTCTCCCTTCCCTCTCTCTCCCCCTCCCATTTCTCCAGACGTTGCCCTTGATGCTCTGTGAAGGTGATAACCAGGGGCCGAGTCCTATACCTGGAATCAAATCTCACTTGTCAAGTAGGCATAGTGGTAATAAGTAAGAGCCTGTAATTCCAGCATCTCATCAAGCAAAAACAGAGGGATGGATCACAATGTTGGCCAAAGCTGATCTGCTTAGTAGTTTTTGTTCACCTGGATGAGTGAGTTAGTAAAACACTAAAAAAAAAAGAAAGTGATTGATTGATTGATTGATTGATTGATTGATTGATTGATTGATTGATTGGTAGATAGATGATATCAAAAAACAAATCAACTGGAAATATTTTATGCCTATGAGCTATGAAGCCCTGTGTTTCCCCATTACATTCTTCCTGTGGAACCTCAGTTACAATTCAATTCATTCTTCTTGACATTGAGGCTATAGCACCCTCAGCCAGCCAATGTGGGCCACAGCACAGCAGACTTCCCCACTGGAACCCAAACCTGGAAAACTGTGTGCATTGAAGTTTACCTCACTGCATAGAAATGGCCGCATAAGCCATTAGCCATTGGGTAGCATTAGTGTGGTAAATTCCCCCTCTGCGTGCCAACATGGGACAGGTAGAATAGTGGTGTAGCCACCCTCAGACTCCTGGGGGCTCTATCTGCATCAGGTCTGAAGAATGGAAGAAGAAACTGTTTCTGAAAGCATTCTTAATCCCTTGGGATGCATTAGGGATTAAAGGGGGATTGATAATAGTAGGAAAGTCCTTAGAAGTATTAAAGAGAAAGCAGGGTGTAAAGCAGGGTATAAAGGACCTTATAGGGGACACCATGGACCTAGGTCTGTTGGCTGAGGCCTGAAGGAGGAGTTGACTCCCTGAGAGAGAGAGGACATACTCTCTAGCAACCTCAGGATTGTGTGAAATGGGAGGGGGGGAAGCTCCGAGTGAGGAGAATTGGGCAAAAGGGTTGGAGATTGAAGGTAAAGGCCAGCTCTGAGGGAACAGAGTCTTAAGACCTGGCAAGTAGGCATGTCCTGTGGAAAAGCAGATAGGATAGAAATGCAGGAAATGACTCTGGAAGAGACATTATGTTATGGCATTCGGCTGTCCTCCCAGTGAGACACAGACTCCAGATTATGGGCTAGGGAAAAGTCTTTATTGTAGGGCCAAAGAAGACTGGAGCTTCAGGACTACACTTGAAAGTAGTGTGGGCTTCTGGGAGCAGACAGTTTTTATAGCAGAAAACTACAATGAGGGACTTGGGGCTACCATAGAAACAGGATAGGGGGCTGGGAAAGTACCATGAGAAAGAACCAGGTGAAGGGATGTTTATCATGGGGTTAGCAGAGCAGAGTCATGGATAGGAACACAAGGTGGTTAGGCAGACCTCAGGAAAGAACGTTCTGTGGCCAGTGCCATGATCAGGCCTTGGGAAAGAACTTCCAGTGGTCAGTCCCAAGACATTTGAATGTTATCTAGAATTATGATCCTAAAATAAGAAGCAAAAATTACAAAAGCAAAACGGCACCTAGTCAGTGTTATAAGAAATGTTTACCCTAGTTACAGAGCACCTGGTCAGAGTTTGTGCCAGACAGATGTATATAGGTTCCTAGGCCTCTTGTAAAAGTCTAGGGAGGGAATAAGCTTTTTCCTTTCAATTTTTAAAATCTTTTTAACGCATAAACTGACTTCTGTAGCCCACATCAGCCTGTAGCTGTAGAGTTTGATTAAAATTTCTTTTCGCTTAAGAGTCGAAGTCAAGAATTTCACCACAATTAGCACCATTAACTGTGATATTTACCAACATACAAAGACACTTTTCCCTCTGTATAGTGATATTTTGAACAAGAATGTTGATTGAAGTGGTAATGAACTGTGCTCAAAAGCAAAGCCTGGAAATTTCTTGTTCTCTCTTGGGTGCCTGTGTCTACAAATCTGTCTCACCATCCTTTGCCTCATTTATTTATTTGTTTGCTGGTTTACTTATTTATTTATTTTGACATGCCTGTCTCTGTGTATCAAGTAGCACTGTGTGTGCCTGTAGAGGCCTAAGAGTGACTTTGGGAGTCACCCTAGATTGTTTCTACCTCTTATTTGGTTTTTTTGCTCTGGAGTTTCCAGGCCCTGCTTTCCAGGACCCATTGACTGCCATTTTTACATGGGATTCAGAATTGGAACTCAGGACTTTATGTTTGTGAGGCAGAGGCTTAACCCTGAGCCATCTCTCTGGCCCTCATGCCTCCTTTTTAGACCCGCTGCTTGATTTTTTTCAGAAAAGGACTCAGTCTGTGGCCTAGGCTGTATCTTAAGCAGTTTCTTATCTGAGTCTCTTAAGTGCTGTGATTTGTTGATGTGATCACTAACCCAGATTATTAGGTTTTTTTTCTCCGCTTCTCTTGTTAGAAAGGAGCCTGAAGGAAAAAGGAAAGTGAAACATTGGCCTCCACAGTCCAGATTGACCTTTATTAAAGCCAATAAGAGGCGGCAGTCCAACTTGTGGGAGTCCTGCAGCTAGCACATTGCTGGTGGGGAGAAGGGACTTTTTAAGCCAGATGTGTGGGGAAGACAAGGATGCTGAGTCATTGTTGGGGGGCTGCAACCATTTCCACTGATACGTTTATGGAAGTGCTAGAGCGATAACTCAGAGGTTAAGCTTCTGTCTTGCAAGCAGAACCCCAGTTCCCCATCCCCATGACTTCAGCCAGTACTTCCAGCCCTGGAAGGTGGAGCCTGGAAAACTTCAGAGCAAAGCAAAAAGAAAGTCGAACACTTCAAGATGATTCCAGATATCACCCTTGGCGCACAGTCTGATATATAGAGGCATAGCACACACATATGTACACACGTATGCATTCCTGCCACCCCCCCCCCCCCCCCGGTTGCTTTCCCCTCAAAA
This sequence comes from Typhlomys cinereus, assembly GCA_023101885.1. Lineage (NCBI taxonomy): Eukaryota > Metazoa > Chordata > Mammalia > Rodentia > Platacanthomyidae > Typhlomys > Typhlomys cinereus. Next base: position 959,454 of record JALPQD010000378.1, on the reverse strand, counting down.
CAAAAAAGATTTCTGGAGGTATGATGATACCTCCAGCAGTATTTTTGTTACTCAGGATTATTTTTCCTATCATCGGCCTTTTGCGCTTCCATATTAATTTTTTAATACATTTTTTATTATTATTTCAGCTCATACAAACTTAATAGGTACACCAGTTCCCTCCCTCCCTCCTCCTCCCCCCGAACCCCCTGCTTCCCCTCCCCTCACCGCTCCCGCCCCATCCCCCCGTGCCTCCCGCCCCAATTCCCAGAGTCCTTTCTTGTGCATGCCTGACTCTCCTCTGGGCCCTCCTCTCCCATGACATACAAGGACGCAGTGGCATTTCCCTGAACCCTTTCTCATGTTCCCCTTAAGCATAGGAACACTACTGTGGCTGTCAATCCCTTGCCTCCAAGGATCTTGGTGCCTTTAGCAGATGCTAGACTTTGTAAGGTCAATAGTGTGTTGGACATTGTGCCGGGCATGCAATGTCCAATTATGATTGCATCGGCCCTAACTTGTGTGGAGTATCTTGTAAATCATTGCTCATCCCATCCTTTTGCTCTTACACTCTTACCGCCCTCTCTTCCACAAATGTCCCTGAGCTTCAGGATGGGGAGAGATTAGTCTGGCCTAGTTCTAGGTGGTTGATATAGAGTCTCTGAAGTTCTGGATTGTGGTTTGTTGATTTTCTTTTACAGTTTTGTTGCTCCTGCAATGCCCTTCCCTCCATCGTGATGGGCACTGTATGTCACCCCCTGGCAAGAGAGAGAAAGCTGTTAAACTGGAGTCTTATTTATAAGAGCACATTCAAGGGTAGATGTAATACTTATACCCAAAAGTGGAATCGCAGGGTCATATGGCATTTGGCAATGGGAGGGCTCAATCACCCATTTGCAAAATGGTTACTTTTTAATCTGCCGGACTATATGCCCTCCCCTTCTGGTGAGTTCATACCCCCTTAGTTGTAAATGATCAGGAACGAATGTCTGTGAACTTAACTAGGTGTCACATTACTTTCTTGCAGTCCTTGATGGAGGCCTATTTTCTCTACTGTAACCTGGTCACTTCTCTCCTTTGTTTCTGGTGTGGCCCTCCATCCCCATCCCTCCTGTTCATAATCCTTGCAATTACTGTGGGTAATACATAGATTTACCTATGAGTGTCTCAAGATGGGCTGGGTGGGTTTGGTATTAGGAACCACCTATTAGGAAGTACATACGGCACTTAATTTTCTGGGCCTGGGACACTTCACTTAATATAATTGTTTCTAATGACATCCATTTCCCGGCAAATTCCAGTAATTCATCATTTTTGATGGCTGAGTAGTACTCCATTGTATAGATGTACCACATTTTCCTTATCCACTCGTTAACTGTTGGACATTTGGGTTGATACCATGTCTTTGCTATTGTAAACAGTGCTGCTATGAACATGGTCGTGCTTGTGCTATCGAGGTGAACCTCTGCTGTATGGGGGGTTATACCCAAAAGTGGAATCGCAGAGTCATATGGCATTTAAATCTTTAATTTCTTTAAAAATCGCCACACGGCTTTCCAGAGTGGCTGTATGAGCCTGCACTCCCACCAGCAATGTAGGAGAGTTCCCCTCTCTAGCATTTGTAGTTGTTTGTATTGTGGATTTTTGCTATCCTGACCGGGGTGAGATTATATCTCAGGGAAGTTTTGATTTGGATTTCCCTGATGGCTAAAGAAGTGGAGCATTTTTTAAGATATTTGTTAGACATTTTAATTTCATCCCTGGTAAAATTTCTTTTAAGTTCCAGGGCCCATTTTTTAATAGGCCCATTGGTTTCCTTGGTGTTTAGTTTTCTAAGTTCTTTGTGCACTCTGGACAGTAGAGCTCTATCAGATATGTGGTTAGTGAAGATTTTCTCCCATTCTGTGGGTTGCCTTTGAGCTCGTGTTACAATCTCTTTATCTGAACAGAAGCTCTTTAATTTCACAAGATCCCAACTGTTGAGAGTTGGTAGCAGTGACTGTGCCATTGGATGTCTGTTTAGGAAATGTTGGCCTAGCCCAATCAGCTCGAGGGAGTTCCCTATCCTTTCAACTATGGTTTTTATAGTCTCTGGCCTTATATCAAGATCCTTGATCCATTTGGGATTAAGTCTTGTACATGGTGACAAGTACGGGTCCAGCTTTAATCTTCTTCATGTGGAGGAGATCCAATTTTGCCAGCACCATTTGTTGAAGATGCTGTTCTTTTCCATTGGATTCTTTGGGCCCCTTTGTCAAAGACCAAATATCTGTAATTTTGTGGGCTTATATCTGGGTCTTCAATCCTTATCCATTGGTCTGTGTGTCTATTTTGGAGCCAGTACTAGGCTGTTTTTATAACTATAGATTTGTAATATAGACTAAGGTTCGGTATGGTACTACCTCCAGCAGTGTTTTTGTTACTGAGGATTGTCTTTGCTATCCTGGGTCTTTTGTGCCTCCATATGAATTTTGAGATTGTTTTGTCAACTTCTTTAAAGAATTGCTTTGGGATTTTAATTGGTATAGCATTGAATTTGTATACTGCCTTTGGTAGGATGGTCATTTTTACGATGTTGATTCTGCCAATCCAGGAACATGGGAGGTCTTTCCACCTTCTGGTGTCTTCTGCAATTTCTTTCTTGAGGGTTTTAAAGTTTTCATTGTAAAGGTCTTTTACCTCCTTGGTTAGGTTTATACCAAGGCATTTCATTTTTTTAGGGACTATAGTAAATGGGATTGTTTCTCTCAAGGCTTTTTCACTTCTTTCATTCTGGGCATATAGGAAGGCCTCTGATTTTTGCACATTTATTTTGTATCCTGCCACCCTGCTGAACTTCTCAATTAGTTCCAGGAGCTTCCTGGTGCAGTTTTTGGGATCCCTCAGGTATAAGATCATGTCATCTGCAAATAGGGATAGCTTCACTTCTTCCTTGCCGATTTGAATCCCCCTTATGTCCGTTTCTTGTCTTATGGCTTCAGCTAAGACTTCAAATACAATATAGAATAGAAGTGGTGAGAGAGGACAGCCTTGTCTAGTTCCTGACCCAAGTGGGAATGCTTCCAATTGTTCCCCATTGAGCATAATCCTTGCTGTGGGCTTGTTGTATACAGCTTTTATTATATTGGTAAAGGTTCCTTCCATTCCTACTGTCTCTAGTGTTTTGATCATAAAAGGCTGTTGGATCTTGTCAAAAGCTTTTTCTGCATCTATCGAGAGTATCATGTGGTCTTGGACTTTGAACTGGTTTACATGATGAAGTACATTTATTGATTTGCATATGTTGAACCAACCTTGTGTGCCGGGGATGAAGCCTACTTGGTCCCCGTGAATAATCTTTTTAATATGTTTTTAAATCCGATTTCCTGAAACTTTGTTGAGAATCTTTGCGTCTGTGTTCATCAGAGAGATCGGCCTATAGTTTTCTTTTTTAAGTGAAACTTTATTAGGTTTTGGGATTAAAACGATATTAGCTTCATAGAAGGAATTTGGTAGTGTTCCTTCCTTTGCTATTTGATGGAACAGTTTAAAGAGTATTGGTATTATTAACTCCTTAAATGTCTGGAGAACTCTGTGCTGAATCAATCTGGTCCAGGACATTTTTTGCTGGGAAGATTCAAGATTACTTCCTCAATTTCCTTATATGTTATAGTACTATTTAAATAATTCACAACTTCCTGATTCAATTTAGGTAAGTTGTGTTTACTTAGACATTCATCCATCTCTTTTGTGTTGTCAAACTTCACAGAGTATAAGTTTTTGAAATATGATGTTATAATTCTTTGGATTTCTTGGGTATCAGTAGTGATAACTCCATGTTCATTTCTAATTTTGTTAATTTGGGTTTTCTCTCTCCTGCTTTTGATTAATTTAGCTAGGGGTGTATCAATCTTATTGATTTTTTTCAAAGAACCAGCTTTTTGACTGGTTGATTTTTTTCTATCGTTTTCTTAATCTCGATTTCAGATATTTCTCCCCTTATTCTGCTAATCTCCTCTCTTCTACTACTTTTGGGATCAGATTGCTCTAGTTTCTCTAAAACTTTAAGCTGCATTGTTAAGTTGTTTATTTCTGATGTTTCCATTTTTTTGATGTAGGCATTAAGAGCTATGAACATACCTCTTAGAACAGCTTTCATTGTGTCCCAGAGATTTTGGTAAGTTGTATTTTCATTATCGTTCACTTTCAGGAAATCTTTAATTTCCTTTTTAATTTCTTCCTGAATCCAGTTCTCATTCAACATCATATTGTTAAGTTTCCAGGAGTTAGTGTATTTTTTCTTGTTTGTTGTGTTGTGGATGTCCAGCTTTAGGCCGTGGTGGTCTGATAGGGCACAGGTTAGAATTTCAACTTTTTTGTATATGTGTAGATTCGTTTTGTGGCCCAATATGTGATCTATTTTGGAGAAAGTTCCATGTGCTGCTGAGAAAAATGTGTATTCTTTAGTGCGTGGGTGAAAAGTTCGATAGAGATCTGTAAGGTCCATTTCTTTAAGGGTTTGATTAAGTTCCAAAGTGCCTCTGTTAAACTTTTGACCTGTTGATCTATCCCATGTTGAGAGTACGGTGTTGAAGTCCCCAGGAATTATTGTTTGGGGGTTGATTTCTTGCTTTAGACGCTGTAGGGTTTTCTTAATGAGTGTGGATGGGCCCATATTGGGTGCATATATGTTCAGTATTGTGAAGTCTTCCTGGTGAATTGTACCTGTGACTAAAATGTAGTATCCACCCGTGTCTCTTATAATTTTCTTTGGTTTGAAGCCCACTTTGTCTGATAGCATAATGGCTACCCCTGCCCGTTTTCTGCTTCCATTTGCTTGTAGAATTGTTGACCAGCCTTTTATTTTTAGAACGTGCCTATCTTTTGTGGTGAGATGGGTTACCTGCAGGCAGCAGATTGATGGATTGTGATTTTTAATCCAAGTCTGTAATCTGTTTCTCTTGATCGGTGAATTAATTCCATTAACATTTAGTGTTATAATGGAGAAACTATTTTTAGTTCCAGACATTTATTATGTTTAGTAGTTTTGATAAGTATATTGCTTCGCTTTTAATGGTGTTATATTTGCCTTCTGTTCTCCTGGATATGCCTGTTTTTTTCTTCAAGCTTTAGTATCATTTCTAGCATTTTCTGAAGACCTGGTTTGGTGAACATGTATCCCTTCAAGTTGTCTTTGTGCTGGAAAGTTTTTCTTTCTCCCTCGATCACGACGGATAGTTTTGCAGGGTAAATCAGCCTGGGTTGACATTTTTGCTCATTCAATACTTGAAGTACGTCTCGTATGTCTCTCCAAGCTCTTCTTCCTTTTACTGTTTCGACTGAGGAGTCATTTGTTATTTTAATAGGTTTACCTTTTAATGTGACTTGTTTTTTCTCCCTTGAAGCTCTCAGCACCAGTTCTTTATCTTGAATGTGGAGTGTTTTAACTATTATTTGCCGTGGCGTGCTTCTGTTTTGGTCGTATCTGTTTGGGGTGCAGAATCCCTCTTGTGTATGGATGGGCCTCTCTTTTTTTAGATGAGGAATGTTTTCCTTGATGATCATTTGAAAAATTTCCTCAGGGGTGGTATTTTGAGATTCTTGCTCTGGTATTCCATGAATACGCATGTTAGGCTTCTTCAGCGTGTCCCATACCTCTTGGATATTTCTCTCAAGTATCTTTTTGGCTTTAACAACCTCTTCCATTGAGCTGGTTAGTACTCCCACTTTATCTTCAAGGTCTGAAATTCTGTTTTCTGCTTCATTAGTTCTGATGATAAGACTCTCTGTGGAGTTCTGGGTTGAAGATAACTTGTTTTGTAGCTCAGTTTTAAACTCTGCTTGAGTCTGTTTTAACTGCTCTATGCCAGTTTTTGTTTCTTGCACTGTTTTTCTGAACTCCTCCAAGTGTCTGTTGTGTTTCTCTTCAAAGCGATTCATTGGATTACTTAATTCCTCCCGGATTTCCTCTTTCATAGTATTGAACATGGTAATGATCATATTTTGAAAGTCGTTATCCTGGGTCAGGCTTTCTTGGCCATTTTCCGTGGGTTTGTTCTGGTTGGAGTCTAACATTATGGGATTAATTCCTTCAGTGGGAAATTTGTTTACTTGAGTGTTGTTTCTCATGGATTTGCACTTTGACTTTGGCATTGTCCTTTTAACTCTTAAGATCTTTCAATTTCACTAAACTGAATTATTTGGCCTGGGGTTCTGGGGGTGGGCAGGGACAGAGCTTACCTAGGTCGCGGATGAGGCCAGGCTGGACCGCGCACGCGTCCCGGCCGGCGGAGTGGAGTGGGGAAGGGAGGATGAGGGCGTTGGCGTGGAGCTATTTAACTTGAGGGGAGCTGGGGCGGGGCCCGGGCGCAGGGGGAGGTCCTCCTCGTCCCTAGGTCCTGCGCGCGGCTCCAGCTGGATGGTGGGGTAGGAGCTGGGTCCCTTGGGCTGACCTGGGGTTTTGGTGGGCGGGCGCGGGCGGAGCTTACGTAGGTCGCAGGATGAGGCCCGGCTGGACTGCGCGCGCATCCCGGCCGGAGGAGCGGGGTGGGGAAGGGACCCATATTAATTTTAATATTGTTTGGTCAGTTTCTTTAAGGAATTTCTTTGGGATTTTGATTGGTATAGTGTTGACTCATTATATTACTTTTGCTAGGATGGTCATTTTTATGATGTTAATTCTATCGATCCAGGAGCATAGGAGGTCTTTACACCTTCTGGTGTCTTCTGTAATTTCTTTCTTTAGGGTTTTAAAGTTTTTATTATAAAGGTCTCTCACTTCTTTGGTTAGATCTGTACCAAAGCATTTCATTTTTTTAGGGGCTATAGTAAATGCGATTGTTTCTCTTAGGACTTTTTCACTTTTTTCATCTTTGCTATATAAGAAGGCCATTGATTTTTGCACGTTTATTTTGTAACCTGCCACCTTGCTGAACTTCTCTATTAGTTCCAGGAGTTTGCTGGTAGGAGTTTTTAGGATCACTCAGGTATACAAAGAGATAACTTGACTTCTTCCTTGCCAATTTGAATCCCTTTTATCTTCCTCTCTTGTTTTATGGCTCTGGCTAAGACTTAAAGTACAGTATTGAATAGAAGTGGTGAGAGTGGACAGCCTTGTCTAGTTCCTGACCCAAGTGGGAATGCTTCAAGTTTTTCCCCATTGAATATAATCCTTACTGTGGGCTTGTCGTGTACAGCTTTTATTATGTTGATATAAGTTCCTTTCATTCCAACTGTCTCTAGGGTTTTGATCATAAAAGGCTGTTGGATCTTGTCAAAAGCTTTTTCTGCATCTATCGAGTATCATGTGGTCTTGGACTTTGGATTGGTTTATATGATGAATCACATTTATTGATTTGCATTTGTTGAACCAACCTTGTGTGCCTGGGATAAAGCCTACTTGATCACAGTGAATTGTCTTTTTGATATATTTTTAAATCTGATTTGCTAAAATTTTGTTGAGAATCTTTGCATCTGTGTTCATCAATGAGGTTGGCCTATAGTTTTCTTTTTTTATTGTATCTTTATTAGGTTTTGGGATTAGTATGATATTAGCTTCGTAGAAAGAATTTGGAAATGTTCCTTCCTTTGCTATTTTATGGAATAGTTTAAAGAGTATTGGTGTTAGTCGTTCTTTAAATGTCTGGTAGAATTCTGTGCTGAATCCATCTGGTCAAGGACATTTTTGTTGGGAGGATTTGAGATTATTTCATCAATTTCCTCCTTTGTTGTGACTATTTAAATAATTCAAATATTCCTGATTCAATTTAGATAGGTTTTGCTTACTCGGGAATTCATCCATTTCTTTCGTGTTATCAAATTTCATGGAGTATAAATTTTGAAATATGACCTCATAATTCTCTGAATTTCTTGGGTAACAGTTGTGATAACTCCATTTTCATTTCTAATTTTGTCAATTTGAGTTTTCTCTCTCTTGCTTTTGGTTAATTTAGCTAGGGCCGTATCAATCTTATTGATTTTTTTCAAAGAACCAGTTTTTTTCTAGTTGATTCTTCTCCCCTGATTTTGCTAATCTCCTCTCTTCTATTGCTTTTGGAATTTGTTGTTGTGTGTCTCTAAACCTTTAATTTGCATTGTTAAGTTATTTACTTGTGATGTTTCTGTTTTTTTATACAGGCATTAAGAGCTATAAACTTACCTGGTAGGACAGCTTTCTTTGTGTCCCAGAGATTTTGATATGTTGTATTTTCATTATCATTAGCTTCCAGGAAATCTTGAATTTCCTTTCTGATTTTTTTTTTTTTTTTTTTTTTTGAGCCCATATCTCATTCAGTACCATAGTATTTACTTTCCAAGAGTTAGTGTATTTTCTGGTGTTTGTTGTGCTGTGGATGTCAAGCTTTAGACCATGATGGTCTGATAGGGTATAGGCTATAATCTCAATTTTCCTGTTTATGTGGAGATTCGTTTTGTGGCCCAATACGTGGTCTATTTTGGAGAAAGTTCTGTGGGCTGCTGAGAAAAATGTTTATTCCTTGATGCTTGGATGGAACATTCCATAGAGATCTGTAAGGTCCATTTCAGTAAGGGTTTGATTTAGTTCCAATGTGTCTCTGTTACGTTTTTGGCTTGTTGATCTATCCCATGTTGAGAGTACAGTATTGAAATCCCCAAGTATTGTTGTTTTGGGATTGATTTCTTGTTTTATATGTTGTAGAGGGCTCCCTATTCCTGATGCCTATTGTTACCCTCTCTTGAGAGGTAACCCTAACAGCCATTATTGTCAAAGATTGACAGTCACTCTGACCATGTCTTTATGAGGATGCGGCTTCATTTGGGGGAATGGTAGTTCAATTTTCTCTGGGAGTGTCTAATGGTTTGCTAAATGTTTTTTCTGTTTTGCCCCATGAGCTGACCCAATTTCTCATCTCTATAATGTGGGGGCCTTTCTTTGGTAACTTTTCCTTTGAGCCTGATTTAACATTTGCAAGAAAACAATAGGGAAAACCACTATGATTATCTGAGGACAATATGAACACTGTACATCTCAAGAAAGTGGAATTACCAGATGCATCTTAACCATCCCAAGAATCCCTGTATATGCCATTATATTTATTAGCAAAGCTAATTGTTTCTCCTCTATCTCTATGCTTATCTGTACTTCAGGAAATTTGTGAAAGTTTCATTTTCTGCCTTGACCAGTTTTCCCTTCAGTTTTCTAGACCTCAGTGTTAATGTCTGCCTCAATTAAGGGCTGGCACAATGTGGGTTCATGGTCCAGAAAGATAGATGTTCCTAATTTATCTAGGAAGCAGGTAGGAGCCCTTGCCATAATCAAGAAGACATGGGGAAAAGATAGTTGTCCCCAACTTGAACTTCAAGGTGTAGAAATACACCTGACTTGCCAAATGTCTGCCAGGTGATAATTTGGGGAAAAATATGGCCAGTCTTAGGAATGACGACTGAACATGAAATTGATACCCACAGAATATTGACATGTTGTTCCTCTATAGTTAGAAGAAGCCTGAGGAAGACACTGTAGTCCCATTTAGTTCTTTTGGACCATTTGTGGAAATGACTCCCGACTCAGGTGTCTTTGTCTTTCTCCTTGGCATGAATGATAATACCAGGGTAGAGGTCCAGAATGCCCACAAGTGAACAGTCCCTTAGGTCCTTTAGGTCCTTTCTGTTTAGTTTTCTGGACCAACATTATCACGAAGTCATTTGAGTCTGAGTCTTTACCCTGCTATCTTGTCTATCCTGTTAGCCTCTGTGTTCCTGTCATAAGAGACGGGGAAACAACTTTGATTTTTCTTTCTTCCTTGATACAAATCAATTGGTACCTTTTAAAAAAAAACACACACTTTTTAAATTTCTATTTCTGTGTGTGTGTGTGTGTGAGAGTGTGTGTGTGTGTGTGTGTGTGTATAGAAGACACTGTGCCTGTGGAGGCACAACTTGGATTGTGCTGCCTCTTTACTTTGCTCTGGAGTTTCCTAGACCCTGCCTTCCATGACCTGAAGTGCAGGCCATACACCATTTATTTCCGTCTGGTATTTTACATGGGATCTGGGATCAGGTGGCATAATTTTTTTTTATTCATTTATTGTGTGTGTGTGAGAGAGAGTGAGAGAGAGAGAGAGAGAGAGAGAGAGAGAGAGAGAGAGAGAGAGAGAGAGAGAGAAGGCACTGTGTGTCCCTAGAAAGGACCAAGGATATCTTCTGGAATCATCCTGGATTACATCTACCTCCTTTTTGCTTTGCTCTGGAATTTTCTAGGCTCTGCCTATCAGGTTGGAAGTGCAGGAGCCAGGTGTTTTTATGTGGGACCTGGAATCCAAACACAGTACCTTCTGTTTGTGAGGCAGAGTCTTAACTCCTGAGCCATCTCTCCAACCCAGTGGCACAGTTGTTTTTTTTTTTATTTTAAGATTCATGAAATACACGCAGAAACCCACTGGTGTTTTTCTGGAGCCCCTAATGGAATAAGGGAAACTTTCTACTATCTGATGCATTCTTGAATTTCTAGCTTAAGTGCCAGGGAATCAAATCCTTCCAGATATTGAGCATGGGTCAGAGAGAGACTGCTCAGTACATAAGACATTTTCAGTCAAATAGGAATTCCTAAGTTTTCAGGTAGGGCCATATTCCATTTGATGAAATACATGTAGAGTAGAATGAACTCCCATTTTTCTTCTCTGAAAAACTGGTAAGTTGGGTTGAAGACAAATGTGTCATTGCAGGGTTCAGTATCATTTGAAGACATCACTGTGAACTTCACCTGGCAGGAGTGGCAGGACTTGGATGCTACTCAGAGGACCCTCTACAGGGACGTGATGCTGGAGAACTACAATAACCTTGTATTCTTGGGTGAGTCTAACTATGCTTTGCGTCTTACAAATTACAATCTGTTTAATGTTGCATTTTAATACTAATTCTATAGTATTTTTGCTGCTGTATGGAAATGGCACATATATATGGAGAACAGTGAGACTTTGCAATATACTGTTATAGCTCATTGTTTATAACTCACTGGAAGAAGACTACATTCAATAGGTCCAAGATTCAACCTCAATCACTGCAAAGTAATAATAATACTCTTCAAATATGTTACAGTTTTCTGCCTGGTCATCTTAAAAGGGAATGTATTCTGAATTTCTCAGTACTTAGTTTCTCATGCACATGGAAGATGTTTTAGTTCAGTTACTCCTTGCTATAAGAAAGTACCTGCTTCAACCAACCACATTTAAATGAGCAACATTCATCCGACTGTAGTTCCAGATTATAGTCCATCATTGGAGAAAAGTCACCATGATAGGAGCTTAAAGGAGTTGGTCATGTCACGTTCACAGTCAAGAAATGTACCAGACTAGCTGAAGCTCACAGCCTGTCAACTGCTCGTACTACAATTCCATTAAATATGGTGCATCTAGCCCGACCAATGAAGATGCCCTGGGACTAGAAGATATGAAAGAAGGAAAAGAAGCATTCATAGATGAAATGTAGAAAACGGTGGGCTGGGACAGGTGGAAAATCCCACCACTTCCCAGGGGGAGAACAGTAAGAAAATATCACCTAGTCCCACTAGACTTTAATTATCAAGGGCCTAGGAATCTGTATACAACTCTAAGGGCAGAACCTTTCATTGGTAGAAAGGAGAGGTAGGATTATAGGGAAACTTTCTACTATCTGATACATTCTTGAATTTCCAGCCTGAGAGCCAGGGAATCAAATCCTTCCAGATATTGAGCATGGGTCAGAGAGAGACTGCTCAGTACATAAGACATTTCCAGTTAAATAGGAATTCCTAAGTTTTCAGGCTAGGGCCTTATTCCATAGGGACTCCAAAAAAACACTGGTTTCTGTACTCTCATCTTCTATAGAAAGCTCATGCTTTTATCTGCTGTTAGCCTTCCATTCTTTATCAAAGGGATGAGATTTCCTTTTTATCAGGCAGCATTCAATAACACTTTCTGCTAGGTGTTTCTTCCCCAAAGAAGTGGAGGAACTGAATATGTGTATGAGTTCTCATTCTTAAGAGTGTTCTGTATCCCATAACTTAGGATGAGTCTTTCCACCTCAAACAAATAAAAAAAATCTACAGATGTGACTATATATTATTATCATCCCTTAATGCGTGGAGGTATAGTTTGAATCTAATTCATTGTGCTTTTTTCTGGTAATTGGCATATTGAGTATTTTTTTAATGCCTTTTGAGTACCTATTTTATGTTATGTGGACATTAAGCTTGTGAATTTCCATTTAGCAAATGTCCATCCCTAGGATAAATCGTGGCCTTAGTTTGCAATATTTTTATGTATTACTAAGAATTTTGTACTTGTGTTCATTAGGAATAATGCATTTTAGTTTAATTGCTGTCTTCATTGGGTACTTCTGAAATCATTGTTCTAGAGTGTATGGTGACACTTAGACTTTGCCTCTCCCTCTAGTTATAGTGTCTGTTCTTTTATATATAATATTAGATTTTTCTCTTCATGTTTCAGTACATAGAATGCTCATTTTGTGAGTTTCACCGTTTTGACTATAATGTGACATAGAATCATGCTCTGTTTGAATTCTGCTAGGGTTTCTTCAAACTTTTTTTTTTTTCTTTAACCTTTATTGACCTGAATGTGTTTGTTTTCTCTTTGAAATTGTATCTTATATTTTGACATTTTTTTCTGTTCTAATTTATTTGTTTTCTTAATGGTAGTGATTTTATTGTAAAAGATCCGTTCTCCCAATTTTCATTTTTTCAATCTGCCTTTTTCCCAAAACAGTTTTTATCTTTAGCATTTTTCCACCAAATTATTGGCTGAGCTCTGATGTACTTTTTTTAATTGTAGTTTTTTTTCTCCCACATTTTATTTTTTTTCTAATCAAGCACAATAAATACTCCCATCCTCTCCCTCCCTCCTCCTCTAGCCAGTCGTCTCCCCTTGCACTCTCCCCCCTTCCTCTCTTCCTTTCACCCTCCCTCTCTCTCCTGTGCTTCCCCCTTCCTCCCTCCCATCCCCTGGAGCATCCTTTTATGTGAGCACCAAACCTCTCTCTGAGTCCTCCACCCTAGTGAGGGTTCAGGACTCAGTGGCATAGCCCAGAGCCCCTTCTCGTGCTCCCCATTAGTATGGGAACTAGACTGTTAATCCCTTGCCTCAAAGAATCCTACTGCCTGGAGCCATTTTTCCTGTGATCGATGTTAGACTTTGAGGGGGGTCGTTGACATGTCTGCCATTGTGCAGGTCAGGCAATGTTCATTCTGTCTGCTGCAGCCCTAACTTGTGTGGAGTATCTTGCATATTAAGTCAGTTTTTAGACTGTCTCATATGTCTTTGGCTGGAGTGAAGTGTGTGATGTAGTGAAGAATGATTTTATTGAGCTACTCCCCTGTAAACACTATATTTGGGTTTTTTCCAGCATTTTTTAAACTTTATTTATTTTGTGTGTGACTTTGTGTGTGACTGTGTGTGTGCGTCAGAAGGCACTCACTGTATGTCCCTAGGCAAGACCAAAGGTGACTTCAGGAATCATCCAGGATTGCTTCTACCTCCTTTCTGCTTCGCTCTAGAATTTTCCAGGCTCTGCCCACCGGGGCCAGATGGACAGGCCACCACTGTTTATGCCTTGCATTTTTACATAGGACTTAGGATCTAAACTCAGGACCTCGTACTTGTGAGGCAAAGTCTTAACCCTTGAGCTATCTCTCCAGTCCTATGTTTATTTTATTAAATGATCTTTTTTTTCCTGTTTGTTTTGTAGTAAATATGAAAGAATTATCCTTTTAACTTATTGACATTTCTTCTGCCATTCATTTCTGCTGGCTTAAATTTTATTAAAGCAGTTCCTTTCTCTTACTCGCTATGTAATTTTCATTGTACTTCAAAGTATGTATAATATTTATAATATTCTAACAGTTAAACCTGTGAGTGTAGAACAAGATGTCTCAGAGTTTAATAGCACTTGCCTCAGGAGCCTGATGGCATGAGTTCAGTCTGCAAAGAACAAAAGGTGGAAATAAAGATCCCACTCCTGAAGTTGTCTGAATGCCACAGGTGTTTCTCATTTCTTACAGCACAGTTCTTGGATTGGAACTGTTATATTTCTTAAGTAGTTACCACTGTGACATAATTTATACCTATTATTTTCTCCTTATAGATAATTCTTTGACTAAACCTGAGTTGATCTTCAATTTGGAGCATGGATTTGGTCCATGGAGTATAACAGAGGTCCCAGTCCTGAGCCCTTCAGGTCAGTGAATGTATGCTAAGCAAAGAGTCTCAGAATTCCTGAGAATCTTAATGGCGTTTTTTGAGACGGGGGGGGGGGGGGGGGGGAGAGAAAGCGTGGGCGTGGGGAATTCTTTGATGAGTTTTCAGACTGTGCCTCATGTATCCTATACAGGACTGAAGTTTGTGATATAATTTAAAGAACTCATCTGGGACTGAAGAGTTGAGTCAGGGGTTAAGACTTTGCCTTCTAAGCAAAAGGACCCGAGTTCAGGTCCCCAGGTCCCACATAGAAGTGTCAGGGGGAAATGGTGCCCACCTGCTCTTCCTATCTTGGAGGATAAAGCCTGGGAAGCTTTAGAGCAAAACCATAAGAAAGAACAATTTGTAATGATTCCCAAAGTCATCCTTGAGCCTTTACAGGTACACATAATGCCCTCATCTGCACATATACCTATATACACACTTAACACATGCAAAAATAAAAATGAAGAGTGATCATTTGGTATTTGTCCTGGTAAGCTATTTTCTCCCAATGTTTTTCTAAAACTAATTTTGATAACACCTTGTGTTGTAGATCAGACACTAATTTTTACTGCTTTTAAGAGAGAGTCCGCCCTGTTGTTCAAGTATACTTTCATAAATTTTAATCTCTTGTGTAGAATTTGTTAGGCATTAACTTTTTGGCTTTTGGAGAAATGGACCTTCCGTAGCCATTGCCTTTTTGAACTTGCTGTGTACTTGAGACTGGCTGTGTGTTCATAAGCCTCCTATCTACAGTTCACATGTGCTCTGTGTACAAGCAGGTGTCTCCATTCTCACCTACTTAGACATTTTGATTAATTTGTCAAAATTCTTGACTGCTCTTTTTTTCCTTCCTATTTTCTATCATAGCTTTTTCTTATTAGCCTTTTTTTGTTATAGTAGTCTTTAATAACTTTTGTACAATTAATTTTATAATTGCGATGATACCAGTAACAATCACAGGAGACCATCCTTCTTAAAACAATTATATTTATTTCAAGGACAGTGAAACAAATATTGTTTCACATATTGTATCACATTAGGACAAGTTTTTGAAAATGTTACCCCAGGTAAAGGGGAAAAACTTTTGGAGCAAAACATAGGTATAAAGCCATGTGCAATGAGTATATCAATTAGATATCAATCAGTAGCACTCTAAATACCATCTTGAGTTGATAACTTTCAGGGCCTGGTTGCATATGCCTGCCATCCAAAGAATTGAAGATCAGAAATATTCTTCACTGCATACTGAATTATGATACATGAGACTGGATCTAAAACAAAAACGACTAGGCCTGGAGAGATGGCTCAGGGATTAAGACTTTGCCTCATAAGCAGAAGGTCCTAAGTTTGGATCCCAGGTCCCACGTAAAATCGACAGGCAGCCTGCACTTCCTGCCCTGGTGGGTGGAGCTTAGGAAATCCCAGAGTAAGCAAAAAGGAGGTAGAAGCAATCCAGAATGATTCCCAAAGTCACCTTTGCTTTTCCACAAGGAAACACAGTACCCTCTGATACACACACACACACATTCTGTGTGCAAAATAGAAATTAACAAAATGAAAACTTCTATACTAGTACTACATAAATGCATACCTACTCACATAATTAAAACCCTAAGTTTTTCTAAGTCTAAAAATTTCATCCTGTGAGTGAAAGAGCAATCATAATAGAGATGTATCATATTGGAAACATTAACAGTAACTCATTCAACATGGGATTAATTACTATATGCAAAGAAGAAATCCTTACTATGGATCATTACAATATAGAGTGTTCTAGCCTCTGTGGAGTTTTATTGTTTTCTCAAAATTAAAAAAAAAACAGAACTGTGCTATGATGCAAGTATCCTGATCCCTATCTATATATATGATTGAATGAAAGTAGGGATACAATGAGTGTAGTTATAAGTGCTTACTGAGGTATTAATTACAGTACCCAAGATACATTATATCCTACATATCCTTCATTGTATTCATTGGTTATTTAAGGTAGGTATATGTTTAAATTAGTATAAATCCACATAAAAGAATCAAGATAATGTCATTTACAGGTAAGTAGATACAAGTACTCCTTCTCCTAAATGAAATGAATCAGAATCAAAGTCTTATGCTGTCTTTAGACAAATTGTAGATATAGTCAAATGCAAGAAGCAAATTGATTCAATTATGTTGGAATCATGAGCTAGTTTAAGGGACAGATTGAGCAAATGTACATTAGTTTGCATAATTGATGTGCAGTGAAAAACTCTTTTAGAAAGATATGTATTTGACCTTGTCAATTATTTACTAGAAAAGATTATTGCACAATGTTTGAGGATATTTCATTTTTCATTAAAATCATTTATTTTAGAGTGTACATGGGTATAGGATGATAATTAGATGTGGAGTATAAAATGAGTTTAGGTATGAATTTGCAGGAGGCAAATTTGGAAGGAATATGATACAGTTATGAAAACCTATTGGGGTTTCCCTTTTTTAACGTGTGTGTGTGTGTGTGTGTGTGTGTGTGTGTGTGTGTGTGTGTGTGTATGCCCATACACCTGTGATTGTCCAAGGATGATTTGGAGATTCACCCTGGATTACAGTACCTCCCCTTTGCTTCACTCTAGAATTTCTGGGCTTCACCTACCAGACTAGAAATACAGGTCACCACAATTTTCATCTGGCATTTTTACGTGGGATCTGGGATCTGAATTCATGACATTCTGTGTGAGAGGCAGAGGTTTAACTCCTGAACCATCTCCCAGTCCCCATTGTGATTTCTACTGTGTTTCTGACTGCAAAGTAAAAACATGCATAAGAATGCTTTTCATAATGTATACTTAGTTGTATTTCACTTTCTGAGTATGTCAGCATCCTAAATATAGTCAATTGAAAAAATCTTTTTACATGTGAAAGATGTGTGATTGAGGATGACATTATATGTTCCATTTCTATAAAGAGAAATAGAACAAGGGAAAATATGAGAAAATTATTCTGTGGACATCTACAGCAGAGAAATATTTAAATAATGTATTTCATGTTTCAACAGAATTTTTTAAAAAGCAGAGAGTTCTTAGGATTATGTTATGTATGTGGTTTTGTTTGTTATATTAACTTGTAAATGTCTTTAAAATGTGTACACTCCTATAAATTGTTAGTATAGATAATCATTAGTATAGATAAGCATACTTAAGCATACTTGTAAGTCTTAGTGTGATTCATGACTAGAGATGTTTTAACTGTCATTGTAGGTGTTCCTAGTGAGAGTGCCCTGAATGTGACCAGTCCAGAAAGTCTACAGAGACATTTGTGGGAAGTTGGAACTGTGAGCAGCAGTGCACCACATATAGAGTATATTGAAGTAAGTTCAACAGTCAATGTGACCTTTTATTTTTTTTTCAAACATATTTCAAATCTAAGCATTAAGAATGTAAGCTATGTAGGAGGATTTCCTCAAGGACTTAACTGAGTCTTGGGAAATAACTTAGACAGGAAAATTTTTGCCATTCAAAAAGTTGAGCTTGTCACTATTGACCTCACAAAGTCTAGCATTTGCTAAAGGCACCAAGATCCTTAGAGGCAAGGGATTGACAGCCACAGTAGTGTTCCTATGCTTAAGGGGAACACAGGAAAGGGTTCAGGGAAATGCCACTGGGTCCTTGTACGTCATCAGAGAGGAGGGCCCAGAGGAGAGTCTGGCATGCACATTAAAGGATTCTCCGGGGATTGAGGGGGGGAGGCACTGGGGGATAATGGGGAGGGAGGGGTGAGGGGAGGGGGAGCAGGGGGGTTGGGGTGAGGAGGAGGGAGGGAGGGAACCAGTGTACCTACTAAGTTTGTATGAGCGGAAATAATAATAAAAAATTATATATAAAAAAAAAAATTGTGCTCCGCTCTCAGGGAAGGCTATCAATCTCTCACCACAGAGAAACCTTTAGATATGCAGTAAGAAATTCTGCCAAGCTAACGCTCCTTTTTCATCTTAGAAGAACGGTATTTGTATGTACATTCTACCTGCTACTTGTTTTCAATAGACACAGGAAAGCAATTTTACATAATAATGTGCAAATTGTTGCAGGACTGTGGGTAGACTAAAGCATTCTGTATATAATAGCAAGTTGAGCTTGAGTTTGGATTCCTAGCTCTCATGTCATTCTCAGGGATGTTCCTGTATTCCCAGGGATGGGACTATAGAGACAGAGGTTCCCTAGAACTTTCTCGCCAGTCAGTATATCTGAGTATTTGTTGAGGAATGACCTGAGTATGGATGACTTAGCTCCATATTGATGTTCACAGATGTATGTGCACACAAGAACATACAGAGAGAAACATTTATGCTCACTTACATCTGACACATAGTCCCAAATCTCAGACACCTAAATTACCAATGCATTGGAGATTGTTCCATTTTATATATGAGCCCAAGGTATGTATAATGTCAGGAACTAACTATTGAAAGTGAAGTGTGTGAGCATAAGAAAAATAAAATCCATAAACTGCAAAGTACCCAAGAGAGATGCAAATGTGATTGTGAGAACTATTTCACTGAGAGATTATTCTTCTCCAGATATCAGAAGCGCATGCTTAAGAAAAAGCTCCGTAGTTATAGAAGTATAACACATTCTTCTACTTCAAGGGAGCAGTGAAGGAGAGCCAGAAACTAGATCAAGAAATAAAATTCTATGAAGATAAAACATGTGCGAAGACATTTTACCAGCAGTCACAGATCTCTAGGAATTCCACATCTGACACATGGAAGAAAACTTTGTATTGTAAGTCATTCTATGATAAGCTTCATACAGGGAATATAACTTATGAGTTACAGAATGTGGGAGAATTTATTTCTCAAAGTTAAACTCACAATATGTCCTTAAACCTACACAGGTGAAAAACCTTATGAATGTGCGGAATGTGGGAAAATTTTTTCCCATAAGTCAACTCTTGCTATACACCAGCGAAGTCATACAGGTGAGAAGCCATATGAATGTGCAGAATGTGGGAAAGCTTTCTCCTACAAGTCAAATCTCAATGTA
This sequence comes from Typhlomys cinereus, assembly GCA_023101885.1. Lineage (NCBI taxonomy): Eukaryota > Metazoa > Chordata > Mammalia > Rodentia > Platacanthomyidae > Typhlomys > Typhlomys cinereus. Next base: position 940,271 of record JALPQD010000378.1, on the reverse strand, counting down.
CATCAAATAATTCATGCAGGACAGAAACCTTATGGATGTATTGAGTGTGGGAAAGCTTTCTCCCGAAAGGCACACCTTATTCATCATCTGAGATCTCATGCAGGTGAAAAAGCACGTATATATATGAAATGTGGGAAAGCTTTTAACCACACTTCTGTCCTTACTGTGCATCAAAGAAGTCTTATTGATGAGAAGACCCACATATGTTCTGTATGTGGCAGGTCTTATTTTTACAAATCACAACTCACCATCCATCAGAGAGCGCATACAGGAGAGAAGACATATGAATGTACAGAATGTGGGAAAGCTTTTTCCCAAAAGTCAAACCTTACTGCCCATCAGACAACTCATAGAGGTGACAAACCTTTTGAATGTTTAGAATGTGGGAAAGTTTTTTCATACAAGTCAGGTCTCACCGTGCATCAGAGTATCCACAGAGGTGAGAAACCCTTTGAATGCATGGAATGTGGGAAAACCTTCTCCCAAAAGGCAAACCTTACTCAACATAAGAGAACCCATACAGGTGAGAAACCATATGAATGTACAGAATGTAGGAAAGCTTTCTCCCAGAAGACACACCTGATTCTCCATCAGACAACTCACACAGGAGAAAAAGCTTATGAATGTTCAGAATGTGAGAAAGTTTTCTCATGCAAGTCAGCTCTCGGTGTACATCAAAGTATTCATACTGGTGCAAAACCATATGAATGCACGGACTGTGGGAAAGCCTTCTCCCAAAAGGCACATCTTACTCAACATAAGAGAAGTCACACAGGTGAGAAACCATACGAATGTACAGAATGTGGGAAAGCTTTTTCCCAGAAATCACACCTCACTGTCCATCAGACAATTCATACAGGTGAGAAACCCTATGAGTGTTCAGAATGCGGCAAAGTCTTCGCATACAAGTCAAGCCTTACTGAGCATCAGAGAATTCATACAGGTGTGAATCTCTGTGAATGTGTGGCATGTGGGAAAACCTTCTCTCGAATGGCAAATCTTACTCAACATAAGAAAATCCATACAGGTGAGAAGCCATATGAATGTACAGAATGTGGAAAAGCTTTCTCCCAAAGGTCACACCTCACTGTCCATCAGACAACTCATACAGGTGAAAAGCCGTATGAATGTTCAGAATGTGGAAAAGCCTTCTCCTATAAGTCAAACCTTATTGTGCATCAAACAGTTCATACAGGTGAGAAACCCTATGAATGTTCACAGTGTGGAAAAGCCTTCTCCTGTAAGTCAAACCTTACTGTACATCAGATAATTCATACAGGTGCGAAACCCTATGAATGTAGACAATGTGGGAAAACATTCTGTCAAAAGGTACATCTTACTCAACATGAAACAACCCATACTGGTGAAAAGCTTTATGAAATGTGCAGAATATCTAAAGAGAACAGTGACATTAAGGAAAATGCTGCTATTCACTGATGTAATTGACAAGGCACCTTGAGAGTAAGCTCAAAACACCAACTCATTTTGCTTCTGTGAGTCAATCTTAATCCTTTAGATGCCATTGTTTGCTCATAGGATCTATTACCCATAAAGAGGTTTTAGGCATTGTGTATATCGACAGACTGATGGGCAATCCTTCCCTTGAACCTGTGTTTTGTTCTTAATTCTGATGAGACATGTATTCTTGTGTTTGTACTTAGATTGTAGCTAGACAGTGTTAGTCATAGTCATGCCATTTGGACTCAGGAAACTTAGATCACTTGATTCACACTGTTGTTTTCATTGTCTTACCTCCCTGAAAAACAGTGATTGCCTCTAGAAATGTTAATTGAATTGATCTGTAACTGTTCATGAAATTTCCTGTCTTTATATCCTCTGATACCGACTTAACAGTGTTACCATCTCATTAACACACAAGGCACAAAGTGTTTCTACTGGTAACCTAACATTCTGTTTTCTCCCTTTACTTGGGTGATACCTTGGAGGCAGATCCAAAAAAACTTTAAGCAACCTCAGCTCCCTATTGGCTCCCCTTGTGGTGTTCTATACTTATCCTACTTTGTAAACAGCTTGGACTCTGATTTATTCACTGGACTCCAGAGATTTGTGCAGAATACTCCCAGGATTTTCTCACAAATTAACTTTGTTCTGTCATATTCACTTGCTTCATTTTTTGTTTTTCCTTCAGGCAAATTTACAGCCAAAATTAGTTTTCACCTGAGTTTCTGCAGTGGGTGAATCAGCTTACACAGACAGATGTCAGGCACAACTAATGCATCCAAACACCTGAAACACTTGATTCTAACTTAGGGGTCTATAGTAGGCTTTCCAAGAAGTACTTTCAATTCCTTTTTTTTTTTTCCATTTACTTAGAATTTATTCTAAAATGATAGCATCAACTATCATAGCTCAAAATTTGGAACAACTTTATATCAATCTGTATTACACAGGTTCAATTCCAAACACTAAATGCGCAAATACATAATCCTTGGCACTCTTGGCCAGTTTGGGAGCAGGTTTATTTTATTTCAAGTACCTGACTTTGGGGAAAAGTAAAAACGTCAGCAATGGTACTCCATCATTCTTTACAGTACTTTCAGTTCTTAAAGTCTAGTTACATTTTGCCAAATTGCAATTCTGTTCTCATCCCTTGAAATCAATATTGGTTTAAGATCTCTGCTTGAGTGTGAGGAAAGGGGCAAAGCCTTTGCTTTAAAATGTTTTTATTGCATTATTTGTAGGGGTTGTTAAGATGTTCTATTTCATTTCACTTATTGTTTTGTTGAGATAATGTCTCCCTTTGTAGCCCAGCACTGAAATTCCTGATTCTGTCATTCAAATGCTGAATTACAGTTGTGGGCCACCATACTTAGCTGAACATTTTTGAAAATGATCCTATTGTGTATGGGCTGTTTTATTTCATGTTTATTTCACATGGTTTTAGGTTATGAGAATTTATTTACCTGTCGATTAGGCGTTATTTTTCAATTATGTCTTTTTTTTTTCATAGAAATTGGTCATATAGTAAAAGATTCCTTATACACCTTCATAGCTCATGTTTTGTTTTTTCTCACAAGAATATTGTATTTTAGTCAATGATCAGTTTATTACATGTGACGGAGATGAGAAATAATACACCTCTATCAACTGAAGATAAACTTTGTGTGTTTCCCTCCTTTTTCTAATTCTGTAGGTTTTCACAAATCTATTGCCATGTGGCCACTATGAAAATGATGTGTCAACTGCCTTATGTTGCAGCTATCATCACTGTTCTCCTTCCATATCCTCAGCTCAATTCCCTAGAAACCACTGATACTTAAAGTTTCTGTGTTATCTTAGAGGCCACTGTGTGAAACCCAACTAAGAAGGGACCAGACTCAGGTGCATCTGGTGCCAGAGATCTGGATTTTTCCCCAGGAGAATGAAGATATTGACTGGCTTCATTTTGCTAGACAAGTGTGCCAGAGGTTTTATTGCTAACTCACTAAATTTTCCCAACTGTTCCATATTAATTTTCCTTATGTAGTGACTCAGAGGGTGATACTGAGACAAGAAACACCCAATGCATCAGAACAATTTTCCCCTATATAGAAGACACTAATGTGTTACAGGTGGAGCGAAAAACTGACAGTGTAGCCTCTGAGAAAAGAAAGAGTGGATTGGGTTGGGAGGGCCGTCAGGGTTTGGTGGAATCAAAGTGAAGACTTGTATAGGGTACAGCAGCCAGACCTTTCCTGACCTGGTTCACCTAAGACCAGAGGCTGCATAGTCTTTCTCCAGCTTGGTAAGCCAGGATGGACCTTGAACAAGCCCCTATTTGAGACTATCATGGCCTGCATATCTTACAATTAGGCCAAAAGTCCATTCTTTTATTGTTGTTATTATTATTAAAATAGAATTTATTCATTTTTCTTTTCATATAAACATGAAAAGAAAAACCATGTGAATTGCAGCATTCTTTTCAAAATAAAACTGCAATCAATACTTGAAATCTCCAAGTTCTGAACTCCATAAACAATGGGTTTTTTTTTTTAGGTGTTAGATTTCAGTATTTCGTACATCATAACATTTACCTCAGTCCTGTAAAAATGGTGAAATTGGTAGCACTGCTGAGAAGTAGTGCTGCTTGGAGTATTCATGGCCTACAAAGGTTCTATCTGTGGTGAGACAAGATTTCATAGGAGAAGAGAAATAGAATTGAGTTGGAAACATGAAATCTTTAACTTCATGAAATTTAGATGTTGTTTGTCATCAGTTTCCTAATTATTTACTTCCCGCCTTGTACAGCCTGAAGCAAGCTAAGGTGCATTTACATTCCTTGTTCACAGCCCAACTTCAAAAGGGACCCCTGTAGCTAGGCTAACACATAGGATAGATTGAAAAAAAATAAACTTTCATTTAACCTGCTGATGTTGTGATTCAACTCCTTTTCCTATATTATATGTGAATTTACACTACTCTTTGAAATTTTACTTAGCCAAATGTAAAGACATATGGTGATCAAACCAGAGCCCACAGCCCAGCAAAGAACTAAAAAGGGATCTTCCATGGAGATACAGGTTCACCTTCAAATATCAGGGCACTTTAAGCTTTGATACCTGTAGAAATATAAATGCTACATACCTAGAAAGCATCCTTTGAAAATTAAATTGCCTTTATTTTAAACTTTTGCCATTGAGGTCATTAAGCTTTTAATTTTTTGATTCAGTTTGTAATCCTAAGAGAAAAAAGTAAATTAGAAGTTTAATATACCAAATTTATGAAAGTCCATTCTTAAGAGGTTTGAACAGCATAGTCCATGTTAGCAATTTCTTTGCTCAAATAAAACATTACTGATGGGCTGGGGAAATAGTTCAGGAGTTAAGCCTTTGTCTCACAAGCAAAAGGACCTGAGTTTGTATCCCAGGATTCATGTTAAAATGACAGGCACAAATGGAAGGTCCCACTGGACCAGTCAGTTTTTTGAAACATTTGTATTCTTACTTAACCTACAATCGATTTGAACTCTATTCTTTATTCCTCAACCTGCTGAGTGCTGGACAGCACACACGAGCTGCTATCCCCGTTTCAGATGAAAGTCATGACATTCCATTTATGTGCCTTGGATATGATCCCTCACTGGGACCCTTCTGAAACGATGGGACACAAATTTCTGAAACCCACAGTCATTCACAGAAAAATGTCAACTTCCATGCCTGTCTGCCATGACCTTAGTATTTGATCAGTTGGAGTTTGCTAGAAAAGCAAAGCCTGATGTAATTTAGCTCCTGTATGTAGACATAGCACATAAAGGGGAGATGTTACATCTTGACCTCTCAGATGAGCTGATTCTCCTGAGTATGACAGTCAGGTAGATAGATGCCAACATCCCGGAGTGGGGAGAAACAGTAGGTATAGGAATCTGGCCTGTATTCAACCCTTGTGGCATCCTCAGAGTATGCATTCAGCTATAACCCCAGAAAAGGGGGTGCTGTCCCTTGGGAGCCCTCCCCATCTTCGCCTCATGCCTCTTGTTTTCCTCAATGTAGATTTTACTTGTTTGAAAATGACTGAACTCTACCTCCATTCTCCTTCCTGCTCCAATGAGAATTGCTGTCTGCTTTGTATGCTATGTCTTAATAAGAGTACAACAGAAGAGTTAAGTTCTAGAGTGTTAGCTGTCCCAAACCCAATGATGACAGTTGTCTTTGCCTGTTTCCCTGTTCAAACTATTCCATTCCAATGTTGCTGAGAAATGGTATGTAAAAACTACAGTCTTTAGCCATCTACCTAGGCCAGCTTGTTGATAATCTAATACTAGAACCACATAAATCCAACATAAAATGTATCATTTCCCTTTTCCCTATAAGCAAGCAGCTTCACATGTAGATTCCAGTTAAATTTTCCTCATAAAGTGTGGGTAGGATTATATAGGCCAGTTTCCAGTGCTAGTTTGTCCTAGAGTGAATGGGTCCATTTTGTCTCATCTAGGTGCTTTAAAAAATGACATAACTGTTCAGAAAGTGGAAAAAGAAAGAGACAATTATTTCTGGGCATGCAACACATGCTTGTGGTCCCAGAACTTAGGATAACCATAAGTTCAGCACCAATTTGAACTACTGAGTTCCAGGTCAGGCTAAGCTACTGTGTGAACTTTCATGCATGCTTATTAAGAAATCAGTAAGGAGGTAAGCCTGCAGGATATTTCTAATCGATAATACAAAATCATACAGATATCTAAAATATGTTAACATTCTCATAAAGTTAAACATCAGCTAATACTGTGACTCAGTTGAACATTTCGCTTTTAGGAAATTCAATTACAAAGATCATATAATAAAGCAATATATGAATCCCTACTGCTCGAAACTGTGTACATGTAAGGGTAGTACACCCTCACATGCACCACAATACATATATAGTCAGAATACTTTTGTGGAGTCACTTCTTTCCTTCCACTGGATGATTGAATTCAGAGCCCTAGGGTTACTTAGCAAGTACCTTTGCCTGATGAGCCATTTCACTTACACCTAAAATTACTTAAGTTGAGAATAAAATATAAGAAGCAGGACTAATTGTAACAAGAAATTCGACAGACTGCCATATAGAAGTCCAGGCTTAATTTCAAAACAAATACTGCCACCAGAAGTCAAGGTTAAAATCAATCAAATATATGCATTTAACGAAAGTATTTTTATGTTGATGTATATGGTAGGAGTTTCAAAGTCTGAGGATTAAGAACAGCCGTCCACATATTGGATAGGCTGAGAGCATAGCACTTGCTTAGCTCACAAATTTGGTTTCCCCAGACATCCCAGCCTGACACTGAAAGTCATTCATATTTAGTCCATAGTGAAGACTGAATATTCTGGAGTTTAATGTCAGAAGATGATGTGGACAGCAGCAGCAGGAAGAATTGCATCAAGAGAAGCAGCAGAAGTTGCAATAGATGCACTCACTGATCATGATATCCTTACTAGCCGAACCTTCCAAAGATCCCGTGATTTTGACATGGTCCGGTTGCCAATTAATCTCTTAACACATGAACCCTTGAAAAACTAACCACATCTAAACCAATGTAATTTAAACTGAAAAGCACATATGGTATTTGCAATGTTGCTCAAAAAATAAGTGTTCAATATTGCTTATTTTAATAAAAATTCAAGAGTTCTGGTTTTTTTGTTGGGGCCAGCAATATTGAATGAATTGAACTGCAATGAAATACAAATGCAGTAAATTTAAGGACAATTGGATTAAGTTGAAGAGATGGGTCAGGAATTAATCCTTTGCCTTACAAGCAGAAGAAACTAGTAAAAGGAACTGAGTTCTAAGGTGGAATGCAACATCAAAGAACTGGTAGAAATGATGGCAGCCTGTACTGGTCCTGGAAGGCTGAGCTCAGAGACCCCACAGCAAAGCAATAGATAGATAGAGCTATCCATGGCACCCTGTTCTTTACCCACATGCGTTTACACATACTTACCCATATACATCTGCACACATGCAGGCAAAAGGGGAAAAAAAAAGAACAAGAAATCCCACCTGTCTATTTTAAATTTCCCATTGGTTTTCATTTCTTTTACAAAATAATGGTCTGCATAGCATGAGGTGTATTTACTTTTTTCTCAAACCTCTAATACTTTAGCAAGACCAGCAAGCCTATAATAATGTGCCTTTGAAGACTTGCTCAAGCTGTGGAACTTTGCATATCCTGCTATCTGGACTGTTCCTTCTATTTTTCCAACCATGCCTTCTGAGGAAGTCGGAATCCTATAATTCCCATCAAGACCTATTTACCTTTATGTATCCATTTTGTTTCCATAACCATGAGATCCTGTATGTCTTGGTTCTAAGGAGCTTGTAGAGTATGGACAATAATTTCAATTGTCACACTACTGTACATTTCGTGTATTCAGATAATAGCACATGTTCTTTCTCATATGAGGATCCTAGCTTTTAGATGTTATGTGTGCTAAGGAAACTGGGAATGGGCCAATTAGAAAAAAAAGTTTTTGGACAGGAGGGTCTGGGGCAACAGCACGTAAGAGAGGAAGAGGAAATTACTAGGAGCAGTGTGTTCAAAAGGTAAGTGGAGGTCAAGGAGACAGAAAAAAGAAAACTGCATCTGCCTATGAGGTGTAAAGACATTTTTATGTCATGTCCTCAAGTAGAAAACATTCCTACTTTAACCTTTCATCCAAGACTTTCTGGAAAACTCTAGTAGTTGAGAATGTCATATTCTGCATCACATTCCCTTTGCTCATCCACAATCATATGGCCACAGGACAAATTATTCAAATGGATACTCTTTAGAATTGGTGCAGCTGAAACAGAATAATTTCATGAGGAATAAGTTCTAGAATTAAGACAAGATCATAATAAAGGAAAGCCTTTCATTTCTTCACATTGTCACCCGGAAGCAACTTTAGTAGAGGAAATAGTGCAATACAAATCATCAAAGGATGTGGGAAATTAAAAAAGTAATACTTCCCAGTTTCATTAAGGTTAAACACAAAATATCCAAGAAAACTCTACTAAATAATCAGTTTATTAGGTAAATTTTCTATGCAGTAACAGCTAATCATACCCAATTACTTTCTCAGTGTACACTGAGTGTCTACAAAGTGGTGTTCTTGATACCCAAAGTTCATTTCAAGTGAACATATATAATAATATGTATCAATTTTGGTTCTCAGTGGCACTTAGACACATTATTTAGATTATTCTAGGACTATGATGGAGTAGACTTAAAATGTAAAAAAGTTATAATTGGGGACTGAGGAAAAGGCTCAGTAATTGTTAAAGACATTGGCATGCAAGCAAAAGGACCTCAGTTTTGATCCCTAGATCTCAGAAAAAAAGTGCTGGGTGTGTGGGATGTGGGGTTTGGCGGGGGCTGAAGAAATCACTCCAGGATTAAGACTTTGCCTCACAATCAGAAGGTCCTGAGTTCAGATCTCAGGCTTGCTAGATGAAAAAGGTGTCCTGCACTTCTGGCCGTGGTGTGCAGAGCCTGGGAAATCCCAGATTGAAGCCAAAAGGAGATAAAAGCAATCATGTAAAATAAAGATTAAAAAAATGTTGAATGGATATGTTGGTGACATAGAAGTCCTCCCTTAAATGCGGGGCCTGGGAATCTCCAAAACAAAGCAATAAGGTGCAAAAACAATCTAGGATGATTCCTGATGTCACACTTGGATCTCTACAGAATATACACTCAAGTGTTCAACCACCCACATGCAAAACACACATGTGTATGTACTTAGAAGGGTAAAGTATGTTTAAGGAATTTTGTGATGTTATGGTTAAAAGATTGCATGTTATAGAGAAAAAAGAATTAGACCTCAGAAACATGTATTCAGTGTTTATAAATATTCTCATTCCAGTAGTATGGATAACTTTTCATTTTGTTTCATACATTAAGAATGAATATATCTTGATTAGACAGAAACTCATAAAATTCTAATTCTTAAAGGGTCTAATTGCTTGCTTCATGGGACAATGCAATATTACTGAAAGGTCTTGTGGATTATTACCAAGAGCTGGCCTGAATGTAAATGCTACAAACAATGCTTGCTCTCACCAGTTCATGTCACTGGACCAGAAAATGCAATTGATTAATTTTATGTATAGTAAATATCTCTACTCACCGGTTGCATGCAAATGTTATGTCAGATTCAGAGGATGAGAAAAACAATATATATCAGATCTGGATCATTATAAATTTTATATGATACAGTAGTTTATTAATGACTCTGCCAGTTAGCTATCTCTCTCTCCTGAACACTGCTCCTGGACCTGCTACTCAGCCTGGTCCACATGAAACATTAGGACTGAGCCTTCCTAGCTATGTGGGATGTATGTGGCCCACTGTGTGGCTTCTGCATGCACAAAACTGACATTTTTAACAATCGGGAACTTCATGTAAGTTCTAGAAAAACATTGCTATCCTTGTAAGGCTGAATGACTTGACTGGAGCCTCTAGTTAAGTGAAATGTTGCAAATCCAAGTCATCTTGAGCCCATTTAAGCCCTTCATAGTCATTTATTGCCATCCTCTGCATGTGATGTAACATTCTGATGACTATTATATGTTATTATATAAACTAAATCAGATAATTAACAAGCTCAACAGTAGCCCCTTTCCTACCCTCCTGGTATAATAATTCCTCCCCTTTAATCAAACCATCAATTGCTTAACTTTTTTGTTAGTCTTGTCTCTCCTAGGCTAAAGACCTAACAAGCTCTGAAATTCTCCAAATTCCTCTTCACCATGGGGCTCCAGGGCAGGACTCTGTCACTGCAGCCTGTAACCATGCCCTTGTGCACCCTGTTCAGCAGGAAGTAGCAAAGAATGTGTCACATCATATCATCAATAGAAAGCTGGAATGATTGATTTCCCCTTCTTCCAATTCCCATATTCAGAGTAAAAGCTCTGCTTATTGGTCATTGGCCTTCCTCCAATGGCCAGCAGGCACTTGTAAAACCCGGGCTTCGTTATGTACCTCATTGGGACAGGGTATGACTCAGTCCCCTCTATCCACCCCTCCTACAAGCCCAGATCCTATATAACCTCGACCCCACCTTCAGAGCCTGCTTTTTTTGTCTTCTGAGAATTGGTTTAAGTAGTCATGTAACCGTAATCAATAAACTTTTTCCATTCTTTGTGGCATTGTGTGTTGAACCTTATTCTAAATCTCACACTGGTGAGAGGCCACAGTGGCCCCAGGGTCCCTGAGGCACTGGTGTGTGGAGAGGACACTGGACGCCACCCAGCAGTCATGGTGAGTGTCTGGAAGCCTGGGCCATGAGGGAAGCAGTGACCATAGCCTGAAGCTCCTGTGGCTGAGGAGGCAGGTAGGGATACCGGCAGCAGAGTCACCACACAGAGTCCTGGGGACAGCAGGCTCCCAGGAGGACTCAGGGACTGCGATGTGCTGCCAGGGGGAGGGGGGGCGCACGGGGGGAACTACCGGGCAACCTGTCCTGGGCCTCCATGGCTGGCGGGTCCTTTGAGGCTGGTATTGCAGGAGCATTGCCTTGGCTGAATATCAGGGGCTTCTTTCTGTGGAGAGACCCTGTGCCCTTCCCCCGCAGCTGCCTCTGGGGGCCACCTGTCAGCCCCATGTGTTTATTGGCCTGTGTCAGGGCTCTCTGGGTTTGTCTCACTGGCTGCCCATCTCTGAATTTGTCTGATCAAGGGTTTGAGAGCAGTGCTCTACTTTGTTTCCTATCATTGAACCATCTTTATCATCTTTCCTTTTATTTGTTGAAAGAGAGGAGACAGAAGGCGTGCCATGCATCACTTTGAGATATCAGTTCTCTCTTACTATTTTTGTTAGGTCAGCAGGAGAAAGGAATGGAGACCTAGTGTGAACATGTGTGGACTGTAAATGGAGGTTCATGAATACAGAGAAACTGTCCAGACACAAGGGAGAGACTTAAGAAACAGGAATTTATGTAGTTGAGGGCCTAGTGGCCAAGGGAGCCATAGTTTAGCTTTAAGGAGGGGAAAAGGGGGGGAGAGCATTAAACCAGAAGCGATAGGTCAAGGTCACAGAGAACAGGAAGAAACCCACCAAGACAGTATGTGAGAGGGGTGGACAAGGCACGGAGCTTGGGGAGCTGAAGAGAAACCCTGAGTGGTGTCCTAATCTTTGATAGTCTCAGGCACTATCCTTGCTAAAGAGTTACCCATTGGTTACTAGGGAAATAAGCTGGTGAAGACTGGGGATGTGGGCTTTATAAAATGATCACCTAGCTAAGGTGGCTGTGCCTAACAATGTGGGCTTCCAGGAATGGTACTTAGGTCAGAACGTTTGTGAGCTGGCATCTTAGCCCTGCCCTCCCCCAAGCTATCTCAACATCTTGATTTGATCTTTCTTGATGGCTTTGGATCTTTTGAAGATGAAGTTGATCTCCAAATTCCTACTTTTTTACTGGGTTACTTGATTACGTTCTCTCTCTCTCTTTTTCTCTCTTTCTCTCTCTCAGAATGAAACCTATAGGCCCTCAAATGAAAGGTTAATACACTGCCCTACCCCACAGCCTTTCATTGCTGTTACCCACCTATGTCTTATGGACCCTCTGCCTCAATATCGCAAGTGCTTTTTATAGGCATAACCCAACACCATCTGTATCTTAGTCCCTTTTTCTACCTATTTCTGTCTCTGCATCCCCAGTGTGTCATCTCTGACACCCTGAAAGTGAATATGGAAGTGCTTGGCCAAGGGAAAGACCAGCTATCAGGGTGGGGGTTCCCACCCTGATGTGTGGTTAACCAGGAAGTGGGCTTCTAAAAGCAGTGTGCACAGGGGCCTCACCCTTCGTTTCTTTTTCTGTCTGTTAATCGATAGGTCCCCCTTGGTGCTCTATGAAGTTGATAGCCAGGTTTCATGGTTTGAAATGTGGGTTGTCCCCCATAGGCTCATGTATTTGAATCTTTAGTTTGGGAAAGTTATGGTGCAGCCTTGCTGGTGGAAGGCACTTATAGGGGGTGGGCCTTGAGGTTGATTAGCCCCACCCTGCTTAAATGAGGGAGTCTGTTCTTGAGCTTGCACCAGCAACTCAGTCTCCATGATGGATGTGATCTAGGCCTTCTTCAGCTTCTGCCAAGAACCATACCTTTTCTGGCATGAAGAACTGTATCTCCCCTCTGAAACTCTAAGCTGAGTAAATCTCCCTTTCTTCCCCTTAAGCTATGTTTGAGTACTATCTCAGAAACAGAGAAGAGTAACTGACACACAGAGGAATCAAATCTCATTTGCCAAGTTCTACATAGTCTTAGACTCCTGTAATTCCAGTATCTCATTAGGCAGAGGCAGGTGGATGGATATCAATGTAGAAAAATACCTGAGCCGCCTAATGAATTTTAGCCAATCTAGATGAATATATAAAATATTAATTAAAAAAAGAAAGTAAGCAATAGACAGGTAGATAGATGATAGATAGATAGATAGATAGATAGATAGATAGATAGATAGATAGATAGATAGATAGACAAATCAACTGGAAATATTTTATACCTATCAGGTAGAGCTCTGTGATCTACTTCCCATAGCATTATTTCTTTGAATCCTCAGAGAAGCTGATCTTTACACTTACAACTCAGTTCATTCTTCTAGAGAATGAGGTGATGTCACCCACAGTTGGCCAATGTGGTAGGGCCCCAGCAAGAAAGGCTTCTCCTCTGGGACCAACACCAGGAGCAGTGTGTGCTTTGAAGCTTGGCTTCCTCATTGAAATAGCTGCCTACGCCATTGGGAAGCACTTAGTGTGGTTATTTTCTTTTCTGTGTGCCAGCCAATATGGGATAGGAAGACCAGTGGTGTGGTCATCACAAGACTCCTGAAGTCTTTGCCAGTCCATCCCCCAATCCCTTGTCTCCTTCCTAAACTTGTAGTTTCATTTTCCAGACACGGTCTCAGCCTATAGCCTAGGCTGACTCCCAGGTAGTCCTCATGCCTGAGTCTCTTAAGTGATGGGATTTAGATACATGAGTCACCAACCCTTATGATCAGTTCTTTTTGTATCCCTGTCTCTTGTTGGTAAAGGAGCTGGAAGGAGAAAACCAAGCATAGACACTGACTTCAACAGTCCAGTTTGACCTTTATTAAGGCCAGTGGAGTGGCAGTTCAACTGATGGGAATCCTTCAGCTAATACACCTGTGGTGGGGAGAAAGAGCTTTTTAAGCCAGATGTGGTAGGAAGCTGAGTCACCAGGGCAGGATGGGGGGGGGTCTCTTGTTATGCGTGGGGGTGGGGAATGCAACCAAGTCTACTGATAAGAGGCTTATAAAAGGGTTAAAGCAATGGCTCAAGGATTAAGTTTCTGTCTCCCAAGCAGAAGAACCTGAGTTCAGATCTTAGATCCAACTTCACCCACTGAGCCATCTATCAGGTCCTAGGCCCTTCAGATACTTTAATTTGCATTCTCTAATGACTAAGGATGTGGAGAACAATTTTAGTTATTTGCTAAGCATTTGGATTTATTTTTATAACTATCTCTTCTCGTCCTTTAACTGTTTTTTTTTGGGTAGGTTATTGAGTTCTCTGTGTAGTCTAGATATTCCTTTTTGTGATATATTGCTAGTAAAGATTGTCTTTCTTTTGGTGAGTTGTGTTTTCATTTGTCTGACAGGCTCTTTTACTGTATAGAAGATTTTGAATTGCATAAGAACACATTTGTTAATTTTTTTCTTTTCCATGCTATCATGTCCAATACTCTTTAAGGATAGGTAAAATCCTGTTCTATGCTATGAGTTTAGGCATACTCCTGAAATGTTGTTCTAGCAGTTTCTGGGTACTCAGTGTTATGTCTAGATCCTTGTTTCTTGACCTTCAAGCACTGATCTGTTGAAGACACAGGGTGATGAATGTCAAAGCAGCATACAGACAGTAAGAAGAAACAAAATTTTTTTCCAGTCATACTGGTCCTTTGTGAACCTACCATCATAGGAGCAAGTCCCTGGTTCCTCAGTTGTCAGGAGGCTTGGAGATTGAGCTGTTGTGGCCAGATTCTAGGGTCCCAAAAATCAGCAAGGAGCCATAACATACCGCTGCAATTCACATGAGGGTTTTTATTAGCAGGTTCGAACCTGGGCTCACAACCGACCAACAGCAGGATCGAGCTGGGAAGAGCATGGCCCTTTGTCCAGGTGAAGTTTTATAGCTTACTGGCAAGGGGAGGGGGCTTCCAACTTAGTAATTACATGATTGGCTAACGACCAACAGTTTTGGCATGCAGGAATTGGTCCCCCCCCCCTTGTCTGTGAGCAGTTTGAATTGCAACTTTACTACCCACAACACCTGAGATTTTCTCTTCTGTTACTGACAAATGGTTGCTGGCCTCTGATTGGCCTATGCCCAGGCCGGTGCTGCCCTGGGGCAGCCCATAGACTTTTATAGTAAGGGGAGGAATGGGGGTGGGCAACTCCAGTCTGCTGAAACGTTCTTTTCAGGTACTCAGCTAGGCAGGTGGGGCCGCATTCCAAATTCCCAGCCTTTCTCTAGTTAGAGCTAATGGCTGTGCTCTGACTGGGCGCATAGGAGCTCCAACTGAGCCATATAGGAGCTCTGACTGTGCCATATTATGAAAACTATATACATATGGAAAAACATACTTAAAAAGAACTAAAAGAAAACCAAAATCGGGTTCTAGGTCTCCTCAGAGTCTTATCCTGTCACCCTGTGACTCTTACATCTGAGAACCATAAGAAGGACTCTTTGTGTCTGGGAAATCAGAAACAAGGAGTGCCTATAGATAGCATCCCTAGCAAGCAGGGAAGATGTATCCACCCTGGCTTCTTCCATCGAATGTTCAGATGGCAGTGGCTCAAGGGTTAGGACTCTGCCTCTGAAGCAGAAAGGAGGTGAAGCAATCCAGGATTACTCCCAAAGTCACTCTTGGTCCTCCACAGGCACAGAACAATGCCCTCAGATACACACCACACACACACACACACACGCACACACACACACGCACACTCTAAATAAATAAATAAATAAATATAAAATTAAATTAAAAAAGAACAAAGGGAGGTGAAAGACCCCCGTCTTTCAGTCAGGAACGAGGCCACCGAGAGAAAGACCAAGACCCTTCTCGCTGCAATAGCATGAGGTTTTATTTAATGACGCGCCGGGCGGCTCCAGCAACCTTTCACGCAGGAAAGACTGAAGCGGCCCCGAGCAGCTCGGGCAAGGGGTTTTTAAGGGGTCTTGGGGTAGGGGGGGTTGCTTAACTGAGGAATTTTCTATGACCTTTACAGTCATTGGTCGGCAAGAGCTCGGGTGGAGTTGGCTCTTGGTGATCGTTCCAGTCCACCTGCTTAACCGCAGGCTGTTCATTCTGGGTGACCTTCATTGATGGAATTCCCCTTTGTGCAAACTTGCTTTTCCAGAACTGAAGTGCCGGAGGTCTTAAGGGGTGGGGAAATACCTGTAAAAGGCTCAAGGCTGTACATAGTTTTAAGCAATGACTAACAATGGATGCTTGGATGGCTATAAACAATGGATGCCTGAATGACTACAAGCAAGGGCTATACTGTGGGCCTGAACCAGCCTGCTTTGTGAATTTTAGGGCAAGGGTCTCAGGGTCCAACAGGAGGGAGTTAGTTGCATGGCACATCAGTAGGAAATGGTGAATTTGTGACTGTGTCCTAGAGCCACAGAGGGGAAGCCATTTGTAATCATAGAGCTGGAGTGGTGGTTCAGGCTCCATATCTTCCTATTACCAGTCAATCATGGATCAATCAGGAGTTTTCTCTACAATAAGAGCCCTAGTATGTGTGTGCTCATGCTTACTTAAACTCAGACATACACATGCACGCACACACACACAGACACACATATACAAGAAAGAACGCGTCTTGGGATGCATGAGACATTAAGACGGGAAGACACTATAGGGAATAAAGATAACGAGTTAGAGAGGACTAGGGGAGAAAAATGAGGGAAACGAACAAAATGCACTAATATATAGCTAATAAACTAGTACTTTAGTTGCTAAATATTTCATGAAAAGTTTCAGTTCTGCTCATATTTTGTGTGTAGTGCACATTCCTGTCTTAGGAAATTGCTTTCCATTGTAAAGCTCAGATTGTCTCCTCAGAAGAGCAGATGTGTAAAAATTTACAGATAATTTTGAAAATGGTTGTTATTTATATTGGTGCATAAAATATATTTATATTTAATTCATTAGCTGATATAACGTCTGCACAATGTTATGTGAAAATGTTTCATAGAGGCTAGGTTTTCCTAGAAGTTTTTCCTAGAAGTACTACTTTAAAATAACCGCAGAAAGAAACTGTGATTTTTGTCTCTTTCATTCTGGGTCTTCTAATCTCATGTTCTTTCAGGGTCTGAGGTGGGACCTAAAACACTGTCCAATTAGAGGCTCTGTCGTTACGAATGTCCAATTAGAGTCACGGACAGCGAGGAGTGGGCGGGCTTTCAGAGTCTCACTGGGCCATGCCATCTAACCCTCCCTCAGCCCGCCATCTTTGAATCTGTGTGGTTCGTTCTCTGTGCGGAACTCTGGGTAGACAGCCTCGGCGGCCCAGGGCCGCGCTGCCACGGGAGAAGCGCGGGAAGCCGCGGGCTGCCCCCGCTGCCGGGAGCGGTGAGCGCGGCGGTCCCGAGCAAGCGGGACGGGAAGCCGTGTCCCCGAGGCGCCCCTGGTTCCGCCGTAGGGCGGCGGGGCCGGGGCCGGGAACGGGCCCCCGGCGTCCTATCCTGGCGTTGCGTGAGGGCTGGAGCCCGGCTGCAGCGTCCCGGGCCGCGGAGCCATGAGCGCCGCTGAGCGCGGCCCGGAAGCTGCTCTGTCTGGCGTTCGGCGGTGGGGAGGGAGGGGAGGGGCTGCGGAGCCTCCAACGGGAGCGCTGGGCACCGTGGGCTCCAGGACCTGCGTGTGGGAGCTGGCGGAGCGTTGGCGGTGCCGGGGGCTGAGGTGTCGCCCTGGCTGCTTGCAAAGTCCCGGGCTCATGGAACAGCGCCCCGGAGGACAGCCGGACCGGGCAGCACTCGCGAGGGTGATGTGTGTGTCCGGGCATCCTATGAATGGCCGAATGTGAGGCGAGGGGTTTTGGCCAGCCAGGACAGGATGCGGGCACTGCGATCCAGTCTACCTCGAGTGTTTCCCGGATCTTTGCCGCCCTGTGCTGAGACAGAGCCAGTGCTCCCGGCCTCCCAGCATCCCTGCAGCTCTGCCAGAGCCTCCTGGTTTGTCCCACTGCACGTCTGCTCCTGGGTCTGTGATCTTTGTGTTTTTCAATCTTTGTGACTGTTTCCCATCCTGCGTGTGAGATTTCCACTTCGTCTATCAACGCTGCCCCATGTTTTCCTAATGTTTCTTGGTCGTCTTGAATCACTAGAAAGTGGGATTGATAATTCACATTATGTTTCATAGCTGGTTACCTTCATTTGTACCTCTCAGTCGAATGTGGTGTGTGTGTGTCTTTGTGTTTGTGTGTGTGTTTGGGATGGAACCTAGATGTGGCAGGATTTATATGACCAGGTTCTTGTGTTTGGGAATCGAAGACTAAGGTCAGAACACAAGTAGAGGATTGTTATGGTTTGAAATGTGACCCCCACATCATTTGTCACTGTACCTCTCAGTCGAATGTGGTGTGTGTGTGTCTTTGTGTTTGTGTGTGTGTTTGGGATGGAACCTAGATCTGGCAGGATTTATATGACCAGGTTCTTGTGTTTGGGAATCGAAGACTAAGGTCAGAACACAAGTAGAGGATTGTTATGGTTTGAAATGTGACCCCCACAGTCTCATGTGTTTGGCAAGGTCATGACACCTTGAAAGGTGGAGCCTCGCTGGAGGAAGGCAGTCACAAGGGGTGGGCCTTGAGGTGGATGAGTCCCACCCTACCTCCAGGAGAAGTCTGCCTTTGCAGCAAGCAGTCTGCAGCTCTCGACTTCCAAGATGTCTCCTGCAGCTTTGGCCAGCCAGCCATGCCACCTCTGGAAACGTAAGCTGAATAAACCTCCCTTTCTCCCTAAAGTTGATTGGCTTTGGGTGCTCTCTCACAGCAATAGTTAAGAGTAACTGTTACAAGGATTAAGGCAGATTTTATTAGGGTGAGAAAGAAGGAAATTCAGGGACTGGTCTGTGAGGAGCAAGAGAGCTAAGGATTGTTGGCAGAGTCAGGAATATTACAGGGTTAGGCAGGCCCAGAAAAACTGGCTTTTCCTTACTGGTTAGCTCCAGTTTCACAAACCAAATTGGAACTTTTGGTCCCCTACATCTAACTATTCTGCTCATATCGGGGCCCAGCCCAGTAGTCCTTGTGGCTGACCTCTTGTTCAGTCTGTTTCTTTTGAGGAACGTAGCTTCTCTGTAATGGAGAGCTCATCCCCATATCTTTTCATTAACAGAGGATTGGGAGAATTTATGGACCTTATCTCTGAAGGATTAGAACCAGTTTGAACAGATTAGTAGGGTATGATCCTTCAGAATAATCCTTCACAGACCTTTCTAGCATGGCCTTGTTCTGAAATAGCCTGATACAGACTCCTGCCTGTAGCCCAGGCTACACTTTCTACTTCAGCCTCCTATGTGCTGGGAGTTGTAGGCATGTGCAACAATTTTTTTGGATTTTAGTCCCCTTTTTTCCCTCTCCTGCCTTCTGTCTATGCATCCTTAGTGGTATCACACTGAAACACTAAAACTGGTTGTAAATGCCTAGTATCAGAAAATTCTTTTCCTGGCCTGGTTTTCACACAAGTTACCCAAGGCCCTAGGCTTCCAAAAGCAACCATGTGCAGAAGTCTTGCCTCTCTTAATCTCTTTGTGTCTATTTGCATATCCTCTACTGTAAGTGCCAGCATTTACCTGTCAAGTCAGAGTTCCATGAGGGGGATCAGTGGGAATTAAACCACGCCAGGATTGGAGGGGGTATCATCTATTGAGACTGAGAACTGAGGAGGAGCTTATTCTAAATTTTTCAGGTATTACACATGAAAGTTGGGCAACCATCCAAAGTCCTTCATAATGGCCAAAACAGCAAGAAAAGCATAAACATAAAAACAAGAAATGAAGAATGAATAACAATATTCAATGAGAAACTAAGTTATTATGATTAGCTTAGTACTCAAACTTAGTACTCAAAGCAGTTTCAATATTAACAGCAGCTTCAAGGTAGACACTGTTTGACCACAACTCAGGGAACATTTGGGCTTGTTCTCAATGAATAAATCACAAAGTGGCCACTGACCTGATCAATAATACTTCCCTCCTGAGGTTAACCACAGTAAAAGCAAGACCTCCCAAAGGGACAAAGCGCAGGAACAAAGAAGTTCAAACTGCTTTGACATTCACACTAAAGGATGCTCCAGGGAGAGGGAGGGCCCCTGGGAGAAAGGGGAGGAGGGAGCAAGGGGGTCCGGGGAGAGGTGGAGGGAGTGAGGGGACCAGGGTACCTATTAAGTTTGTATGAGTGGAAAAAATTAATTAATTAATTAAAAAAATAAAAAAACAGAAAAAACTTAAAGAAATTCAAACTGCTGACTTTGCTGCTCTGATTAGTCAGTACTCAAAGGGCCCTGAAAAGACCTGTACCAGACACCCTACATTGCTCTGTTAAAATGAAACTGGGACTTTAGACCTGCATTCAAATCTGCCTTCCCAAGTCAGGCAGGTTGGACCAGATCTATATCCCCAACAACTCAGGAGAATGAGGCAGGAGGAAGCATGACAAGGTTTAGAGAAACCTGAGCTGCTGAGTGAGTTCTTCGTCAACTTGGACAACTTACAGAAATACTGTTTTAAAAAAAATTCCCCAAACAACATCAATATAGAACACTTCTTTTAAAATTTTATGTATGTGAGAGAAACAGAAACAGATACTTAGGCACATTCATCCATATATACCTGGGTATTGGGGGGGGTGGAGCAGCAAATTTCAAAAGTCTATCAGATGGGCTACCGGAGTCACCATGTTTGTGAACAAGCGCGGATCTACCTCCTCCATCCTCATGAAACAGTTTAAAGGTAGACTGTGTACCTAGAGTGGTGCAGGGCCCTGGGTTCTGTTACCAGTGCCATTTTCCCCATGGCACCACAGAGAAGCCAATCATGACTCTTGTAACATTTTTTTTTTTCAGAAAAATGGGCCAATATTGCCCCTGCTGGCCAGTGAGATGGGGCCACAGCAAGCCAAGGGTAAGGATTTGTCTACTCAGCCATTTTAAAGCCTACCCTGAAATCAGGACATGAATCTGCTTACTGCACTGAGTGGGATGTGTATCCAGCGAGAAGCCCAAGGGAAAAGCATAAACATAAAAACAATAAATAAAGAATGAATAACATGAGAATATTCAATGAGAAACTAAATTATAATGATTAGCTTAGTACTCAAACTTAAAAGCAGTTTCAATATTAACAGCAGCTTTAAGATAGACACTGTTTGACCACAACTCGAAACATTTGGGACTGTTCTCAATGAATAAATCACAAAGTGATACTGACCTGATCAATAATACTTCCCTCCTGAGGTTGACCACAAGTAAAAGCAAGACCTCCCAAAAGGACAAAGAACAGGAACAAAGAAGTTCAAACTGCTTTGATATTCACACTAAAGGATGCTGAGGGAGGGAAGTTGAAGCAAGCATTCTGATGGAAGAGCAGATTAAGATGAAGTGGGAGGTGAAGGACAGTTTTCAAGAAGGGGGAGGTTTGAAATCTGAAGGGTAAAAGCATATCTTATGGAAAGACTGAGGCAGATGGAAAGACAGAGAGAGGATCCTTTCACTGTGGAGTTTTAAAAGTCTCTTGTCAGCTGAGTCAAAGCCAAGATTTCCAGCATAATTAGCAGCATTTGCTGGGCACATAAATATTCCTTTTTTATTTTGCTATTTCAAATAATGTAGTTGAAATTTTTTCAAAATTTTTATTTCAAAAGATTTAAAATAGGATATTTTACAAAAAGTCATATAGGAAATAAAATTCCCCAATTAGAAATATGACATTGCAAAATATCTTATAAAATACCAAGACAGAAATATAAAAGGACTGTATAATATGAAAATAGTAAAAAAAAAAAATCTTTTTTTGTAAGTTGTAAGCATATTTGAGTTTCAAGTTGGTTTCACTTCTTTTCCAGTTATAAACCTGAAGATTTCTTGGATTTCCTGTGACACATTGCTGAGGACATTCATCCTCAGAAGCTGGAAATGGTGAGTTTGTGGACTGGTTCCTGAGCTAGGTTAGGTAAGCTCTGATACCTGTATCTGTACCAGAGGGAACTATCTCTTCCTTCCCTGTTGTCTGTGCCACTATGTGAATAGCTCTCTGTCTAAATCTAGGTGTGTGAATACCCTCTACTCTTTATTTCTGCTGTCATTGGTCCATCTTTTCCTGGAGTCTCTTGGTTTGTCACCCCCTCTTTTTCATGAGGCCTTTAAGACTACTGTTAGAACATGCACTGTAAACAGGATTCCTACTTCCTAACTTGATGATCTTGCTTAGGTAATTCCCTTTTCTGAATCATCTGAATCATTTCCGTGTGTGTGTGTGTGTGTGTGTGTGTGTGTGTGTGTTCCTAGGGATGTAAGATGTCTGCCACTGACATCTTTAACTATTTTGCTTTGAGATAAAAGGCCCAGACTAGTTACCCTTTTGCCTGCCTGGTTTTACGTAGTCTGGCAGATGCCTTCTCTTGGCAGGTTTGGAGTTGGAGGAGATGTATAAAACCACTGAATCTGTGCATATGAGTCTGGTCCTTGTATCCAGACTAAGTCCCCAAATCACTAGGAAATCCCAGATATACAAAACCAAAGGGATTTGGAAACAGATGTGTAGAGATGGTGAGATACAGAGGGAGATACAGCAAAAGGCACAGACTGACCGGCAGGCTTTAGGAATCACAGCCATAGACCTTCAGGGGATATGCTAATTGACTCATTTTGCTTCCTCACCATGCTTCATGTGTCATGGTAGGAAGAAGTCAGCATATAAAGGTATTCAGTAGCTTCCCAGAAGCTGAAGCTGGAGAGCTGGGAGAGATGTTCTCTTGTCCCATGTCCTCCTTGAGATGGGATCTCACAGCCCCCAGCTTTTAGTGTTTCTCTAAGGTTGATTTCTAGTAACTGAATCACATGGAGCAAAGGGTGAAACTTTGAGACTTAAAGGGTACCTAAGTTGGACCTGTATCTTTGATCTTTCACAGGATACATATCCATGTGGATATGTTTCTGCAATTCTGTCTTTCCATTCCTTTCTCCTTCCTCTTAAACTATTGCTGCCTGAACATCACTGGAATTACTTTCATTAGATGTAGGAGGAACGGACCAAGCAGGCCTGTATTGTCTGTGTGGGCCGCATGCGCAAATGCAACTTCCCAAAGCTAGAACCTGCCGCTGTACCTGGGCTGTGCCTGGTGCTGACGTCAAACCGCCTGGCTGAGAGGACCAACCCGGACAGGACAACACAGTAAAAACGTCACCCTGGGACTTATGGGATGTTGGGTGGGATATATAGGCTGCCCCATATTTATAATAAATGAGCCAGCCTGCAAGCCTGCGAGCCTGCTTTTGCCATTCGCCTAACTCCTGGAGTCTGTGTCGTTGACTTTGGGCCAGCTTGTCCCTGCCCCCAAGGGTCTCTGTGGGACCCCGAGACTGCAACATCTAGCGCCCCAACGTGGGGCTTCCACAGCGGCCCTTTCCTCCTCACGGCAACAGTGTGGAGTACCATGCCCCCTTTGGCAGTTTTTCGGTAAGCTGGCCCCTTTGTGTTTAATGTCTTTACCTTTGTGAGAAGTGAGGGTGAAGGGCCCTTTCCCTTTCTCTATGTTTGTCTGTCCATGTATAGGGAGGTACACATTTTGGTTCTGATTTGCCTGGTGTCTCCACATAAGGATTGGCCCCCCAGGAGATGGAACCCAAGAGTGGTCTTCCAATGGAACCTCCTCCTCTGGAGACACTGTGTGGGCATACAGCCATGGCCTGAGAACCATGGAAGTTCCCCGCAAAGCACAAGACATTTGGGTCCGATACATTCCTTGTCTGGTTTGTTCCTCTTTAGTCTTGTCTCTGTTCTTTAGAAAAATGGACAACCTCCCCTCACACTGTAGGGAGCCCCAGATATGTGTCTTAAAATCTCTCCTAGAGACTAGAGGCCTGGGGGTTAAGGCTGATGGCCAAGAGGAATTCTGGAATGAGGCTGCAGTTTTAGCACCTTGGATCCCCCCAGAGAATATGTGGGAACCGGACTATGGATGAGGATGCTTTTCATTGCTAGATGTTTTTCATAATTAAGCAAAGCTGCGGGACTTAACTAATGTGAGGTCTTTTTTTAAATAAGGTTTTCCTAAATGTTAATGCGCCTTTGATAAAGCTTTCAAGGGTAATTTTAAGGCAGTTGCTGGTGAATTGTACAGTTGCTGGCAAAATGTTGTTCATGTGCTTGTATGTTTGTATGCTCTGTGTTTACATATGTCTGTGGACGCTTCAATTTTTTTTCATTTCTGTTGTGTGTTGAAAAATTCTGGCATGCCATTTTTAAATACATGTATGCATACTTAAAAATAAGAACAAATAATTTTGGTAACATCTAAGGCCTTAACTAGTTATGTTTTATATTGATCATAATTGTTTTTCTGATAAATTGTAGGTTTTTTTTCATGAAAAATTTTCTTGCTTGGTTTTGATCTTTAATGGGACTACAAATGAAAATGCCATTGTGTTCTTAAAGGTTTTTCCATGTGTTCCCAAAATAACAAAGCCACTATGATATTGTTTGATCGAACTTGCTATCATTACTCTGACTTCTTTTATAGAATTTTATCCCATCAATCTAGCAACCAGGAAAATATAATTGTCTTCTAAAAAGTTCATTGGAATTTCTTCCTTCTCCTGGTATGTATGAGCTCCCTTTCTTGGGGACAAATCTGCTTTCTAATTACATGCTCCCATGTATATGCCTGCTAAGGTGGAACAGGAATTCAAGCCTGCACTTTAGTCAGACTCCCCATTCCTTTGAAACAAAGAAGGATAAATGCTGGACCCTGCATAATCTGTTTTTAGGAGATTCTAAGTGCATTTGGGTCAACTCAAGTTTGTTTCCTTTTTCCTTGCAAGATTTTGACCTAAGTTACTTAGAGTTTCTCTGAGGATCCATCTGCCTAAGGGGATAGATAAATTACTCGCAGGCACACCCAAGCTGACAAACCTGAAATCCCCTTCCCCATAGGCAAAGAAAAAAAATGCTTTAAATGTGTCTTGAGCACTGCTCTTCCTGGCCTGTAAGAGGGAAGTCCAGGATGGCCAGATGCCTCCTGCCGGCCAATATTAACAGCACCTGGGGGGCTGGAGAGGTGGCTCAGGGGTTAAGCCTCCGCCTTGCAGGCGGAAGGTCCCGAGTTCGGATCCCAGATCCCACGTATAGACACCAGGCGGAAGCAGGGCGGCCTGCGCTTCTGGTCCCTGGTAGGGCGGAGCCTGTGAATCCCGGGGCAGAAGGAGATGGAGGAGTCCATGGTGGTTCGCGAATTCGTCCGTGGTTCTACACAGACACAGACACACGCACACACAGATACACACACACGGCGCGCGCACATACACACGCACATGCACACAGTTGAATAAATAATAATAATAAAAAAAATTAAAAAAAAAAACAGCACCTGGAATGTTTCAAACTATCCTTTGACATATCAAAATTAATAATTATCAAATTATTACAGCTGTGTCCTTCGGCAAACAATTATGGGACAGGATACCTGCTTTCTTTTCACCAGTAAATTTGGTAACTTGGTTAACTTTTGGAGTTGCCCTTTTAATGCTAATTGTCCTGTTTAGATGCAAATGGAAAGCAGTAAGGTCTCAGCATTTACAACATAAGCAAATCAATGCTGGCTTTTCATTTAGATCTGAGGAGTGGTCCTACCCTAAAGATAATGCTTAGAAACCTATAGAACTTTCAATGTGAGGAGATAATGTCCCCCCCCCATGTGTTCAAAACCCAAAAAGGAGGACTAATTCAGATTGTTCTGTTCAGATAGTTCACATTCTTTTGGACAGGTTTTAGAATGAGATCTTGGAGATTTACAATAGCCAGAGGAGAAAGTTCTCCAATATGTAAATTACTTACAGCTCTTCGCTTTTATACCTTGCAAGCACATGTTCTTTACTCTTGCTTGTACCCACAGTAAGACTGCTAAGCTTATTTCGTTTATCCCTTATGCCTCCTCACTTATAATGATTTAATTCTTGTGTGGATTTTGGAGGCTCAAGTTATCCGTGTTTTGTCTCTTTTAAATGAACCTTGAAGTAATAAAGTCATCTATGAAAGACCTTTAGACTATCCCAGCATTTCATAGATGAGGACATAAGACTGCTCTCACTTTCATCGCCCCAGCTCAGCAGGAAGTAGCCAGAGCGATCGTCACCCCTCTTCCCTTGAACAATCTGGGTCCTCAGAAAGTTAAGGGGTACAATCAGCAGGTCTAGAACAGTCCATGCTGGGACAGACTCTAAGGTCTTTGAAGGTCTTTGACATCCTTGAAGGTCTTCCCCCATTGCTGGAATCACCCTGAGGGAACACTCCTGCTGAGGAACTGACTGGAATCCTCTCAGAGATAAGATAACCAACTTCCCCTTGTAGGGATTATGGAGATGAGCTCTCCATATCCAACAAACAACTTGATCTCTAGCTGCACCTGGGCCTAAGGGCAACTGGTTTGGGCCCAATGGGAGTTAACCAAAGAGAAAAAAGCCAGTTTCCCTGGGCTTGCTTAGGTGTACAGATATACCTTGCCCTGGCAGCCATCTTTGGCGCCCTAGCCCTTCATGCCCTCTAGTCCCAAGACAGTGATAATGAATATTGAATGTCTTCACTCTCAAAGCTATAGATATGATTTTGCTAGATGATTCAGTTACGTACTAGACAATTTAAGTGGACCATGAAATACCTATTAATGCAGACTTCGGTATCAGGCAGTGTCCTGAGGTATTCTATCAAGTTCTTCCATGTAATTTTAATACATTATAAGCTTAAATAAAATTATGATTTGATTGTTAAAACCTTTTATGTTAAGAAAATTGTTTAAAACGTAATGATTGTAGTTAGAGAACTTTTTATGTTTTTTGTAAGCATGACAAATGGAAACAAAGTTCTGTCTTTAGAAACAGTGGTTTCTACGGGCTGGAGAGGTGGCTCAGGGGTTAAGCCTCCGCTTTGCAGGCTGAAGGTCCTGAGTTTGGATCCCAGATCCCACGTATAGACGCCAGGCGGAAGCCGGGGCGGCCTGCGCTTCTGGTCCTGGTAGGGCGGAGCCTGTGAATCCCGGGGCAGAAGGAGGTGGAGGCGTCCATGGTGGTTCGCGAATTCGTCAGTGGTTCTACAGACGCACATGCTCACAGTTGAATAAATAATAATAATAAAAAAATTTTTAAAAAAAGAAAAAAAAAAGAAACAGTGGTTTGTAGACATTAAAATACTAATTTGCAAGTGTTATTCTGCATTAGTTTTTATCTTCTTGCATAAAGTATTTCTTGTTATACCTTGTTAAAAATCTGATGAACTAGCTTCATTTTCATGATTTGTAAGTGTGCCTAGATATCTTTTATGATTTGTAAGAGTACCTAAAGGTAGCAATACATGTGTTTATAAAACTGTCTTGTTTGTATATTTGCATTTCTGGACCACACTATAGCTAATTATTTTCATTCAATCTTAAGATACTTAAGAAAAAAAAAAAAAACTTAGTTTTAATGTCTGTTATAGAGGAAGAAAACTGCTTTTTAATTGTTTATAGTGAATAAATTTGTGTTTTTAAGAAAAAACAAATGTGATTAACTGTAGTTTGAGCCCTGTTGTGCACTGCTTAATTATATTGGGGAAAAAAATCTACCATAGATGTTAGTTAATACTGATACAATATTAATTGATATATCATGATATAATTTATTTCTTGCAAGTTTGAAATATCTACAATTTTTGTTTTTTGGGCTTATTCTGTGATTTATTAATTGCTTTTTTATAGAATTGTTATTACCACATATAAAATAGTATAGTAGAGATTGTGCAGACCTTAAAAATTAGACTGTTATAACTAGTAGTGGAATTAAAGAATAATTTAAGACACTACAATGGGGACAAATGAAATGGGAAAAGCTTTGAGTGAGTTGTCATAATTAATGAGTATTTCTAGTTCTTTTCCAAAGAGAAAAAGTGTGGTCCCTGTCATCTTAAACATTTTGATTTACTAGTTTTTGCTCATGTGACTTTAATGTTTTCAAGTCATTCTCAGCTTAAATCAACAGTTACAATATTGGTTCACAGAAGTGCCATATGTTTATCCTCCTGGGTGTGATGTACTGAAAAGTTTTTGTCCTTTTTCTTGTCTATCGGGTCTCCAACATTTCCAAGGCTCATGAACAACTTTCTCAGTATATCAAGGGGCCTTGGTTTCAGGCCTTCCTTAATTACTCATTGACTTTGAGTCAAAAGATAGAACATATTAACATGATGCATGTGGTTCCCCCCTGCTTATAGATACTGGGTTTGTAACCAGAATCTGGAACAACTTTAAAAGGCTGTTTGATCCTTCTTGGATTGCAATTTACGCTATCATAGGAGGAATTGTTCCTTTATTAATTATATTGCTGAAGTGTTTCCTTCAGCACATCTCTCAGCAGCACTCCATCAAGACCATGCTGCAGGCACTTATGGCCTTTGAACATCCAACCTATGGCCCCCCCCTAGAGACATGGTTCAAGCTTGGATTGCGGAGATTGTGAGGCCTTGGTCTAATCTACTACCCACATATCGTGGCATGCCTTCCAGAGGAGAGGTCCTTCGAGGGCTGGCAGCCAATGATGGGTAAGGGTCCACACGAGGGTGGTCTCCAACCTAAGACAGGCACCAGTCCATTATGCTGGACCCCCTGTGAGGCGGGGTCAACAAGGTCAGAGCAAAGAACTCTGGCTCCCGCTGCCTGTCAAAATAAATAAAAAGGATTGATATGTAGGAGGAACGGACCAGGCAGGCCTGTATTGTTTGTGTGGGCTGCATGCGCAAATGCAACTTCCCCAAGCTAGAACTTACCGCTGTGCCTGATGCTGATGTTAAACCGCCTGGCTGAGAGGACCAACCCGGACAGGACAACACAGCCAGCCAAAACCTCACTCTGGGGCTTATGAGATGTTGGGTGGGATATATAGGCTGCCCCATATTTATAATAAATGAGCCAGCCTGCAAGCCTGCAAGCCTACTTTTGCCACTTGCCTGACTCCTGGAGTCTGTGTCGTTGATTTTGCGCCAGCTTATCCCTGCCCCCAACGGTCTCCGTGGGATCCCGAGACTGCAACAATTAGACATTTCTACACTGAGGCATTTCTGTGTGTGTATGTGTGATGTTAGGGTTGGAACCTAGGGACCTGTAGATGATAACTAAACATTTGTCCTGAGCTATGTCCTCAGTCTTCCTATTTATTTTAAATATTTTATTTGAGAAGAAGTTTTGCTTTTTATCCCAGGCTTGGTCAGTATGGGCCTTCCCAGTTCTGGATTTATAGACATGTGTCGCCACTCTCTGTTCCCCAACTCCTCCCCACACTCCCCGTCTCTGCCTAGGTGTCTGCAGTGGCATCTCTCTAATATTTTAAAATAGGATGTGAAAGTGCCTGGGCTGGGAAAGGACTTCTGCTACCTGGGCTCACAGCAGATGTGTGGTTAATGCAGCAAATGGGCTTCCAGCAGTAGCTGTGGACAAAGGCCTTATCTCTTCTTTCTTTCTTTTGTGTGTCTTTAGAAATGTCCATCATTGCTCTTTAGGGTGGGTCATAGACCTGGGCTTAAATCTTATCTCCCAAGTCTGGCATGGTGGTAAAGGCCTGGAATCAAAGCAACTCAGGAGGATGAGGCAGGAGGAAGCATCACAAGGTTGAGAGAAGACTGGGTTGTCCGGTGAGTTCAAGACCAACCCTGAACAACTTGATAACACCTTGTCTAAGATATTCCACTAAAATAAAAGACCAAGAAAAAAAAAAGAGTTTATTTTTGTGAATTTATATATTTGAGAGAAAGAACAGGTCCAATCATGTTTGTACTCCATGGCATGTGAATGGAGGTCACAGGGTAAGTTTTGGAAGTTACTTCTCTCTTTTTACCATGTGGACCTCTAAGGATGGAACTCAGGTTGCCAGGGTTGGGAGCAGATGCCTTACATGGTATCAGGACATCCTCTAGGAAGAATTCAATGGTAGAGTATGTATCTAGGGGATGCAGAGCCCTGGATTCTGCTTCCTATCACATTTTCTCTATGGGACTTCACAGAACCCAATCAGAGCTTTTGTTACCCAGCTAATTTTTCTCTAGAATGGGATGATGTCACCCCTGTTGGCTAGTGAGGTGGGGCCACAGCATGGCAAGAGAGAGAAACCGCTTTGTAAATGCTCAGCTACTTTCAACTCCTCCACCCCTTCCTGCTGTAACCATAAAATCAGGAGAGGGGTGTGGTGTGGAGCTTTGTGCAGAAAGGGATGCTAAGGCCAGTGGAAGCACTGTGGGTGGTGACAGGCAGGATAGTGGCTGGCCCATCACAGGACTCCAGAGGCTGTGTCTGCACAGGGTCAGAGGAGATGGAAGAGGTGTCTGTTACTGAGTGTCCACAGAGTCTGAGGTTGGATGAGGGAAGAAAGGGTCTGTGGAAGGAAGACAGGTTATAAGTGAGGAGATGAAGTCCATGTGGAGGAGCCTGTCATAGTTAAGTCTCAGCTTTGTGGTTGAATCCTGGGCACATGTGTAGAGAATTAGTAGTTGAGTTAAACCCAGTTGCCTTGTGTATATTTCTTGCACTGAATTGAAGCTCTTGTTTGTAGCAAGAGGGAATTCTGGATACACAGAAAAAGGGACCTTGAGACAGATGTCCAGGAATGATGAGAGATAGAAGGAAACACAAGAGTCATAGACAGATCATCAGGCCTTAGTTAGAGCCCATAGCCCCTAAATCTTTTGAGGGAAGTACAGATTGATTCAGTTTGCTCCCTTACTTCCTCTTGGATGTCCTGGAAGGAAGCAAGCCAGCAGGCTATGATGCATTAATAATTAGGAACTGGAGGTGGGACAGAGAGGTGCCCTCGTTCTGTGGTCTCCATAGCACATGTTAGCAATATCCTCAACTTTTGGTATATTTTTGAATCCCAGTACTTGAGTCCCATGAAGCAGAGGGTGAGACTTTTGAAATCTTGGCTTACAGCGGTGGTACCTGAATCCCTAACCTTTCAGTGCTCACATGGGACCCCCTCTTTTCCTCTCCTGTGTGTTTTTGTCTCTGTAATTTGTCCTTCCATCGCTTGCCTCTCTTCTCTCAAATCTGTTGTTTGATTTTCCTGAGAAAGACTCCAACTGTAACCCAGGCTAGCTCCAGCTTCTGGCAGTCCTCTTGTCTCAGCCTTTTAAGTAATGAGATTTGTAGGCTTGAATCACCAGTCGTGATTGTCAATCTTTATGTTTCCCCATCTCTGTCTCTGTGTCCACATTGATATCACACTGACAGCTGGTGGGAATACCTGATTTGGGAATAAACTTTGGCCAGCCCTGAGCTGAGTAGGTGAGTAACTCAAGATATAGTATCCCCAGAGAAGCTGTGTGCATGGGCCTCACCCCAAACCATGTCTTTGCTTCTATATTTTCTTCTCAGTTTCCTTTCATTATGAAACGGTGAATCTGGCCTAGTCCTGGGTTCAAATCTCACCTATAAGCCTGGTATATATATGTAGGCTTATAATTCTAGCTACTCAGGAGAGTAAGTCAGGAGGAAGGGTCACATTTTAGATGAACTTTGGATGCAGAATGTGTTTATTCTTATGAAATTTTATTTTTGCATGTTTGTGTGTGTGTGTGTGTGTGTGCGCGCGCGCATGCGCGCACGCGCATTCACTGTATGTCCCTGTGAAGGACCAAGGGTGATTTTGTGAATCATCCTGGATTGCTTTCACTTCCTTTTTGTTTTACTCTGGAATTTCCCAGGCTCTGCCCACCAGGGCTGGAAGTGCAACCTGCAGTTGTTTCTGCCTGGTGTTTTCATGTGAGACCTGGGATCTGAACTCAGGACCTTCTGCTTACAAGGCAGATTCTTAACTCCTGAGCCATCTCTCCAATCCACGGAATGTGTTTAAAACCAGCCTGTATAATTTAGTGACAGCTTTTCTGTTTTAAGGGTCTACAGTTCAGTAGTTGGTCATGCCTTGGGGTCAGGCTTTCATTCCTAATCATCATGTCACTTTGGAGTCTCAAAATTTAGTACTTTATCATTTTGTTCTCTGGTAAATGGGGGTGATGTACCCTCTAGCTGTTAATGTGGTGAGGACATGGAGAGCAAGAGCAAAGAATTGCCTAGAAAAATCTTGGGGCTGCTATAGATACCACAGTCCTCCTCCCTGGAACTCCTAGATCTAGGGACGGTTGTGATCACTATCTCTGCCTACTGTGTAGAAAGGAAGGCTACGTGAGGGGCAGGACTTAGGTGTTGTGTTCAACCCCCCTCCTCCACAGTGCCTGCTATCTAGGGGCAGATGGCACCATGGATTGGCCCTCACAGGACTGGAGAAGGCTGTGTTTGCTGCAACAGACATCACTAATTGATCTGTTTTTGTGATTGGTGAGACACTAAAGTGTGTGAAGGACCAGGATCTGTGGGACAGTGACATGCCTAAGAACTATAAGGAAGGAAGATGAGATGGGAGGTGGTAGCCATGGCCAGAGCAAGGAGATTTGGGCCTTAGGAAAGAAGTGAGGGACTGAGAGAAGAGGAGGTAAGTGGCTAAGTACGAGATAATGGTTGAGTGAAGAGGTGAGGGACATGAAGATCAGCGGCCAGAACTATAGTCCACAGAATTTAGAGGATCAAGATAGGAGAAGTGGTTCTGAGGCAGGCTAGAGTTTAGAGAAGCAGTTCTGAGGGATGAGATTTGGATGGTACTCTGGGGATGGGGCCATTTCTGAGGGAGGAAGGAAAATGTGAAAGTCTGACTGGAGGCATGGCCTAAAAAGAATGTGAAGGATAGAAGACTGAGAAATTAATAGACTGTGAGAAATAAAAATGGTCCCTCACTTTGGAATCTTGTTGAATTCCTTTTTGGATGAGAAATTGGATTCTAAAAACAATTACCTGATTTGCTGTGAAGATTGCCTACATTGACACAATTTTGTGTTCCTTTTATTTAGACTTGTTTGTAAGAAGAATATTAACATAGCTGTGTCTTTTGTTTAAATCCTAAGTATACAGTGTGAGGAAGTCTGTATTTCTTTCTAAGATGTCAACCTGCCAGGTGGATCACTGTCTAAGATCAAGGGTTGCCGTGTTCTCAGCAGCTAGTGCAGAAGGGAGTGCTGGTCCGGCCAGGCACAACCTGGGGCTGAGCAGGATGATGAGTGTTGCTGGCCCGGACCCCCCCCCTCACCACCGGGGAAAGACACACCAGGCCGGGAGCTCTGTCGAAGTAGGAACCAACTTTATTGCAACAGTCAGGCCCTTATATACCCCACCCGACATCCCATAAGTCCTAGCGTGAGTCTTTGCTGATTGGCCCTCTCAGCTCGGCAGTTTAACGGCACCAACTGTGTAGAAGGCGAAGTCTCGCGAGATTTGTAGTCTCATAAGATTATTATGGGCTAGTGGGGTGTTACTATGGGCCAGTTGCTGTTGCAACTTAAGGCTATATTGCATCAGCCACAAGGCTGTGCTGAATTATGCTGGTGAGGCAGCTTAAACAGATCATGAAACTCTAGCCAGGCTCAGAAAGTTCCAACAGGCCTTGTCCAGGGTCTTGACAAGGCCCAACATCTCCCCCTTTTGTTTTTGTGAGTAAGCCTCGGGACCAAACGTGTGACCCCTGTCTTAGGTCATCTCCCTTTGGAAACCGTACCTGTCTCTGGGTATCGCACTTCAAGGTCCGAGAAAGCCTCTCCATGGCCTGTCTTAGGTTGTCCCTAGCTTTAGGGATCTTACCCGTCATTGGTCAGCATGGAGGGCAGGGGAGGTATATGAGTGGTGGCCATAGCCCCAGTTGGTATTCTGAGTGGCGAGTAATGAATCTTGACTTGATGAAGTTTGATAGCTTCTATTCTTTGCTGGATGAATTGAGTGGCCCTATTAATGATGCAAGGCCTAATGAGTAAGAAAAAGGACTATGAGAGAGCCCAAGAGGGGGAGGAAGTAAGGAAGAAGGCCATTCTTGAAGTTCACGCCTGCAAATCTCCAAATCCTCCATCACAGGGCCAGACGAGGGCTGTCAGCACCAGGATGGTCAGGCACAGTGATGTCATCCTCTGGTTCTGGGGAGAGAGCAAAGGGGCGATCCTCAGGGGTACAAGACTCCCTGGAGCTGCATTTATCATCCTGTGGGAGGTACTTTAGGTCCCTGGCAGGGATCCAGATGGGACGTTTTTCACTCTAGGGAAAGACACAGCCAAATCCTCGCCCAGCTGATATAAGGGGGTCAGGGCCTCTCCAGGCTCCTGTCAATGGGTCTTTCCAGTGCACCCAGATGGAACTGTATGTGATCGAGGAAGTTCAGTGCCTTTGGAAAGGGGAAGCCTGATCCGTTTTTGAAAAATTTAATATATTTAAAGTAAATAGCGCTCTCTTTTGTTGATCATGAGGAGGTGATGACTCTCCCTGTTTTTGTAATTGGGCCTTAAGAGTTTGATTATGGGGCTCAATCATAGCTTGGCCCCATGGATTGTGGGGGATCCCCATGGTGTGTCTCACACCATGTATTAAGGAAATCTGTAAAAATATTACTATTAAAGCACGGGCTATTATCAGTTTTAATTTGATCTGGAAGATCAAGTGTGGCAAAGCATTGAAGCATATGGCTAATGGCATGCTTGGATTTTTCTCCTGTGTGGGCTGATGCCCAGCAGGCATGGGAGAAAGTATGAATGTAAGAAAGATATATTTGAGCTTGCCAAAAGTGGGGCAGTGGGTGACATCTATTTGCCATAAATTGTTGGGTCTTAGCCCACGAGGGTTGACCCCCATCTTCTGAAGGGGAGGGATTTGTAAAAAAGGTTGGCAGGATCTGCAAATGCAATGATCCTTTTAAGATCCTTAATAGGGGGCTGGAGAGGTGGCTCAGGGGTTAAGCCTCCGCCTTGCAGGCGGAAGGTCCTGAGTTCGGATCCCAGATCCCACGTATAGACGCCAGGCAGAAGCGGGGGCAGTCTGCGCTTCTGGTCCTGGTAGGGCGGAGCCTGTGAATCCTGGGGCAGAAGGAGGTGGAGGCGTCCATGGTTGTTCCTGAATTCATCCGTGGTTCTACACATACACAGACACACAAACACACACACACACAAACACACGCGCGCACACATACATACGCACATGCACACAGTTGAATAAAAAAAGGGGAGTCCCCAGCGGGAGCATCTGCTCATTAATTTTTGCATGGCAAAGGCCATGGTTCTAACTTGGTGGGAAGTGGATCCCACATCTTTGCTGGCTATGATCCATCTGGACGTAGAGTGACCTTTTAGTCCAGCACAGGCTATTTTATGGTCATAGTTCATCCCCTCCCACACTAGGATTCTAGCAAACTGTTCCTGTAGAGGGCCAGGGGGAAGTTTTCTGGCGAGACTCTTTTCTACCCTCTCTATGAAAGTGGCCAAATCTTCATTGGCCTTTTGTGTCATGCCTGTAATAGGGGGCTCAGTCGGGCTCTCCTCTAATCTCTTTCATGCATTCATTCCCAGTCTCCTAATTTGATCTTTGTAGGAATCAGGGATAGCCGCCTGCTGTAGCCCGGTTGAGAATTGGTCATTATTATCACAAAGCACCCCAAAAGTGATTGGGATAGGTGGCTGGGCAGCCTGATTTCGCTCCCTTTGGGTGCGGCATTCGTCTTGATAGAAGGTGCACCATTTAATATACATTGGCCGGGGGAGCACGGCTCGGGCAAGGTCTTTCCAGTCCTGGGCAGTGCAGGGCTAGTGGGATAGACCTCGAAGAATAGTCTCTGCCCAGGGTGAATTAGGGTCATCTTCTGCAACGGCCTTTTTTAGTTCTTTTAAGTCATGAGCTTCCCAGGGGTACCAGGCAGCAGGGCGGTTTCCACCAGGATTAATGTTAACAGGAATCAGCTCCGTCAACCCAACCTCTGGGGGATATGGTGGGGGGAGCGGAGGAAGCCCAAAAAGAATTTATTGGAGGAGTGCTGAACTGATCATGGCCAGAAGAGTCCCCATGAGGCCATGAAGCACTGTCAAAAGGGTCCAGAGAGGGGTCAGCGGTTTCCCTCTTAACAGTCTCTTTGGGCTGGATCCAGCCTTTCTTTGGTGGTTTTGGGGGAAAACACCCTTTAAGGGCGGAGATGGTGGGGAGAACTCCCAAGGGTGGGATCTCCCCCTCTTCTACCTGAGCTCGCCAGATAAGCCCCTCGACTCGATCCCATGTCTTCCAATCAAAGAGGTTGCTCTCAGGTAGCCATGGAGCAATCTTAAGTAAGTAGTCCCAAGCTTGAAAAGCTTGAGCATCAGCAAGGGCGAGACCCCGACTCTTAAGTAAAACTCTGAGCGAGTCTAGCATGGGGTCAGATTTAGGTAAAGACTGCCCCATAACTTATGGGGGTACACTCACCCGAAGACCGATTAGCCTGTCAGCGAACATCCAAGGGGAATTGCCGCACACATTTGCCTTTGCCTCACATGTTTGCCTTTGCCTCACATGGGGCACCAGTCTGCCGGGCTCTCAGCAGCTAGTGCGGAAGGGAGTGCTGGTCCAGCCAGGCATAACCTGGGACTGAGCAGGATGATGAGTGTCGCCAGCCCGGACCCCCCTCACCACCGGGGAAAGACACATCAGACCAGGAGCTCTGTCAAAGCAGGAACCAACTTTATTGCAACAGTCAGGCCCTTATATACCCCACCCGACATCCCATAAGTCCTAGCGTGAGTCTTTGCTGATTGGCCCTCTCAGCTCGGCAGTTTAACGGCACCAACTGTAGAAGGCGAAGTCTCGCGAGATTTGTAGTCTCATAAGATTATTATGGGCTAGTGGGGCATTACTATGGGCCAGTTGCTGTTGCAACCTAATTCTATATTGCATCAGCCACAAGGCTGTGCTGAATTATGCTGGTGAGGCAGCTTAAACAGATCATGAAATTCTAGCCAGGCTCAGGAAGTTCCAACAGGCTTTGTCCAGGGTCTTGACGAGGCCCAACAAAGGGTCAGACAGCAAGAAGTGCTTTGACATCTGTCAGCACCTAGAGAAGGCTAAGGGAGGGATAGGAATGGGAGGGTAGCAGTTGACTCGCCCTGGATCTGAATCTTTTCATAATGTTCTGCTGTTCAGGAATGTCCCACATTATTTGTTTCTCTCCCCTCCTGTTCTCCATGATTCCTTCCTTGTATTAACCTTCATGGATTCCTCACCTACCCATGAGTTCAGCTTTTTTCTGACCAGTCTTGTGGAGGTTCAGTGTGAACCACCAGCATTCTTGTTTCTGATTGCTAAGGCCATGGTGTATTTAGAAAATGACATTTCCTGACTCCTTTTCCTGTCTTATGATGCTCGTATTTTTTTTTCTGTCCCCTACTCTATGGTGGTCACTTGTACCCTCATGCTGAGGATTTATTCTGACATCTCTGTCACATACTCTTAGTGTCTTGTGTAGTTGTGGTTCTCTACATTCACCAGTAGTTGCTGGTAAGAAAAGCTTCTTGATTAGTACTGAGGTTAGCCTTTGTCTGTGGGTATAAACTTAGACGTTCAGGCTTCATTATCAGTTTAGCTAGGAGCCATAGTAGATTCTTTGCCCAGGGCCCAAGGCCTCCTCAGTCACTGGCTTTTACCAACATAGATAAGAATTCTGTCTTGTGAAGTATGCCTGAGCCCTGAACATAGCAGTTCTATCACTGTAGGTATACCTCGCCCAGCTGGTGGTATTGTGGTTCATACAGATTTTGATGCCCTTACTTCCCAAAACAGCGCTTTCCAGTCCAAAGAACCTAGCTAGCAGGTAGTAACTTTCCAGCTCAGTTCCACCATGGTTTTCTGTATTCAAGTCGTATGTTGTCTTTTTTTTTTTTTTTTTTTTTTTTTTGGTGAACTACTTCTGGTATCCAAGAGGAATGGCAAGAGCAAGTGTTGTTTGGTTGTCTCTGGGTCTTCTTTGACTAACAACACCTGTGAAGGTATCCTATGACTATCACTGGAATTCTTGTTTACTGATCCATTGTTTCAAGGACCCTCTTTATGTATTCCTGTATCTTCTCTCTCTCCCAGTTGAGCTGACAGCCAGCAGATTTCCATGTTATTTTTCATATGATCTTCTTTTAGGGCATCTGTCCCAACTTTCCTCTCATCTATCTCATCTCTCTATCCTCTCCCTGCTTAAGTCTTCCTCCTGCATTCACTTTCATCATCATTTTCCTATGTGCTGCGGTCACATGTCTCTTAAAGCAAATGTTCTCCCTCCCTTACTGCTCTCTTTATAATTTACTAGCTTGAGGAGATAATACAACTTTAGTATGCAAATCTAAGGTGTTCAAGTTAGAACCTACATATGAGAGACAACATGGAACATTTGTTATTTTGGGTATGGTTTTCCTTGCTCATTATCATTTTTCTCCCATTCTGTCTATTTGTAAAACATTTCATAGTTTTGCCTTGTTTATAACTGAATAAAATTCCATTGTGTATACATAATGCATTTTTATTGCTTGCCAATTGGTATCTAGGCAGAGATCTGTTCTGCCTGAAATGAGGTGGAATTTCTTTTAAAAAAATAAATTTAATGTGTGTAAAACTAAGAAAAAAGAATAATAAAAAGAAATTTATTCTACTTTATTTTAATATTTTTTTATTTATTTGCAAGGGATATCATGCTATCACTTTAAGGACAAGGGATCATCACAGAACAGAGCCAGAAGACAGAGAAAAGGATCAGAAAATGTCATGTACTCAGCACAACATGAGTTTAAAAATCATGAGTGAGCAAGAGTGCTGGTTGTTGACATTGAGCTTATAGAAGACTGGTCAATCCAACAGGTCATTATGGACAGATCGTGTGTCCCATGGGGTACTTGAAAAAAATCAGAGGACAACTTTCAGAAGTTGATTCTCCCTTCTATCACATGGGCTCCAGGAATGAAATTCAAGTCACCAGATGTGGGTACAGGCACCTTCACCATTGAGCCATCGCTCAGGCCCTGGATTCTTAAAGTAGTTTTAATTGTGTTTTTGATGGCTAAGGATGTGGAACACTTAGTTGTTTTCTAGGCATTTGGATTTCTTCTTTTCAGAATTTTCTGTTCACTCCCATTCTTTAATTGGGTTGTTTGTTTTCTTGAAGGTTAGTTTATTATTTTTTTTTATATTCTAGACATGGTAAAGATTTTTCTTGGTTGGTTGTCTCTTCACTTGTCTGATAGGTTCTTTTGCTGTCCAGAAGCTCTTTAGTTACATATGATCCCATTTGTGCATTGTTATTTTTCCTTTCTGTGCTTCCAAGTCCTATTCCCAAATCCTTACCTATACCTATGTGTTGATGCATATTGTTCCTCTAGCAAGTATTCACTCTAATGTCCAGGTTCTTTGACACCAAACTCTTTGGCACCCTCATATCTGGCTCCTGAATCTTTTATCTGTATCTTAAACTCTGAAAGCCCTATGTATTTATATCCTGAGCTGTTGCCTGGTTCTGTCGAGCTGATGATGTGACCATAACAACAGGGTGGTCCTGGGGAGGCACTGACTTGTGGAATCTTCATATGGGAGTTCTGGGGACCTAAAGACAAAAGGTGAGTAGATGTCTATTCCAGAGAAGTTAGAAAAAAGTAAATGTGGCTTTGTCCAGGACACGGTGCCTATGAATATCAATTTTAAAAAATAGCAATTCTGTCTCATTCTTATTTGCATTGGGTCATCCAGGTCTTGGATAATTGCTTCCAAGTTCATTGCTCACTATGCCTCTTCTAAAGACCAGATTTGGGAGTTTTTTTTCCTAAATTCTCTTGCTTTTTTGTGAAATATGTTTTTCAGATCAAATTTTTATATCTCCATCTCCCAGAATTAAAGTGCTTCAAACCAGGCCATGTTTTTGAGGCAGAACATGGAATGTTCATACACACGCACACACATACACACTTCATCAGCTGATACTCCTTTATACAAGGTTAACTGAAAGAAAGCCATGCCTTAAAATTATCTATAGGCAAGAACTTTCCAATATATCTTTATTGGGTCTGTCTACCATCAATCACAGTGAAACTTGAGTAGTTACCTTACTGTGGCCAGTGAAGTGAGGAGTATACAGTTGGGCAACCAGAAAGTCCAGGGCTTAATGTGAGGTACACTGGTTCCTCCTTCCCTCCTCCTCCCCTCGACCCCCCTGCTCCCCCTCCCCCCATCCCACAGTGCCTCTCCCCCAATCCCCAGAGAATCCTTTAATGTGAATGCCAGACTCTCCTCTGGGCCCTCCTCTCTGATGACATACGAGAACCCAGTAGCATTTCCCTGAACCCTTTCCTGTGTTCCCCTTAAGCATAGGAACACTACTGTGGCTGTCAATCTCTTGCCTCCAAGGATCTCGGTGCCTTTAGCAAATGCTAGACTTTGTGGGGTCAATAGTGTGTTGGACATTGCATGAGGCATGCAAAGTACAATTATGATTGCTTCGGCCTGAACTTCTGTGGAGTATCTTGCATATCATGACTCCTCCCATCCTTGTGCTCTTACAATCTTACCACCCCCTCTTTCACAAATTTCCCTGAGCTTCAGGATGGGGAGAGATTAGGCTGGCCTAGTTCTAGGTGGTCAATATAGAGTCTCTGAAGTTCTGGATTGTGGTTTGTTGATTTTCTTTTGCAGTTTTGTTGCTCCTGCAATGCCCTTCACTCCATCTTGATGGGCATTGTATGTCATCCTCTGGCCAGAGACAAAAAGTTGTTAAACTGGAGTCTTATTATAAGAGCACATTCAAAGGTAGATGCAATGAAAGTAGGAAACCACAGTGAGGGAGGGGTCAATCACCCATTTGCAAAATGGTTACTTTTTATTTGCCAGACTATATGCCCTCCCCTTCTGGTGAGAACATACCCCCTCAGTTGTAAATGATCAGGAACGAAAGTCTGTGAACTTAACCAGGTGTCTCATTACTTACTTGCAGTCCTTGATGGAGGCCTATTTTCTCTGCTGTAACATAATCACTTCTCTCCTTGTTTCTGGTGTGGTCCTCCAACCCCATCCCTCCTGTTCATAATCCTTGCAATTACTGTAGGTATTACAGAGATTTATCTTTGAGAGTCTCTAGGTGGGCTGGGTGGGTTTGGTACAAGGAGCCACCTATTAGGGCATACATATGGTGCTTAATTTTCTGGGTCTGGGCTACTTCACTTAATATAATTGTTTCTAATGACATCCATTTCCTGACAAATTCCAGGAATTCATCATTTTTGATGACTGAGTAGTACTCCATTGTATAGATGTACCACATTTTCCTTATCCACTCATCACCTGTTGGACATTTGGGTTGATTCCATGACTTTGCTATAGTAAACAGTGCTGCTATGAACATGGTCATGCTTCTGCTATCGAGGTGAACCTCTGCTGTATGGGGGGTTATACCCAAAAGTGGAATAGCAGGGTCATATGGCATTTCAATCTTTAATCTCTTTAAGAATCGCCAGACAGCTCACCGGAGTGGTTGTATGAGCCTGCATTCCCACCAGCAATGTAGGAGAGTTCCCCTTTCTCCACATCCTCTCCAGCAGTTGGTGTTGTTTGTATTGTGGATTTTTGCCATCCTGACCGGGGTGAGATGGTATCTCAGGGAAATTTTGATTTGCATTTTCCTGATGGCTAAGGAAGTGGAGCATTTTTTCAGATATTTGTTAGACATTCTAATTTCATCCCTGCTAATGTTTCTTTTAAGTTCCAGGGCCCATTTTTTAATTGGGCCATTAGTTTCCTTGGTGTTTAGTTTTCTAAGTTCTTTGTGCCCTCTGGACAGTAGAACTCTATCAGATATGTGGTTAGTGAAGATTTTCTCCCATTCTGTGGGTTGCCTTTGAGCTCGTGTGACAATCTCTTTATCTGAACAGAAGCTCTTTAATTTCACAAGATCCCAACTGTTGAGAGTTGGTAGCAGTGACTGTGCCATTGGATGTCTGTTTAGGAAATGTTGGCCTAGCCCAATCAGCTCGAGGGAGTTCCCTATCCTTTCAACTATGGTTTTTATAGTCTCTGGCCTGATATCAAGGTCCTTGATCCATTTGGAATTAAGTCTTTTACATGGTGCCAAGTATGGGTCCAGTTTTAATCTTCTTCATGTGGAGGAGATCCAGTTTTGCCAGCACC
The DNA here is from genome assembly GCA_023101885.1 of Typhlomys cinereus. Lineage (NCBI taxonomy): Eukaryota > Metazoa > Chordata > Mammalia > Rodentia > Platacanthomyidae > Typhlomys > Typhlomys cinereus. Next base: position 898,522 of record JALPQD010000378.1, on the reverse strand, counting down.
ATTTGTTGTAGATGCTCTTCTTTTTCCATTGGATTCTTTGGGCCCCTTTGTCAAAGACCAAATGGCTGTAATTTTATGGGCTTATATCTGGGTCTTCAATCCTTATCCATTGATCTGTGTCTATTTTGGAGCCAGTACCAGGCTGTTTTTATTACTATGGATTTGAAGTACAGATTTAGGGTTTGGTATGGTGATACCTCCAGCAGTGTTTTTGTTACTCAGGATTGTCTTTGCTATCCTGGGTCTTTTGTGCCTCCATATGAATTTTGAGATTGTTTGGTCAACTTCTTTAAAGAATTGCTTGGGGATTTTGGTTGGTATAATGTTAAATCTGTATGTTGTTTTTGGTAGGATGGTCATTTTTATGTTGACTCTGCAGATCCAGGAGCATGGAAGGTCTTTGTACCTTCTGGTGTCTTCTGTAATTTCTTTCTCTAGGGTTTTACAGTTTTGCATTATAAAGGTCTCTCGCTTACTTGGTTAGGTTTATATCAAGGTATTTCAATTTTTTAGGGGCTATAGTAAATAGAATTGTTTCTCTTAGGTCTTTTTCACTTTTTTCATCCTGGGCATATAGGAAGGCCACTGATTTTTGCATGTTTATTTTGTAACCTGCCACCCTGCTAAACTTCTGTATTAGTTCCAGAAGTTTTCTGGTGGAGTTGGGTTTTTTTTTGTTTGTTTGTTTTGTTTTGTTTTAATGAAAGCATGTTTCTTTTTTTTTATTTATTCAATCGTGTGTGCGTGTGTGTGTGTATGTGTGTGTGTGTGTGTGTGTGAGAGAGAGAGAGAGAGAGAGAGAGAGAGCTCTTGTAAAGTTTTTTAACTGGATCTTTTGTATATGTTTTTCTTATTCAGTATGTCCTAATTCTTACTTGAGTTGTCTTTCTAACTAGGTAGTGAACTGGTTTCATTCCCTTTTTTATCTTTATTAAATGTTGAATACATGAATATATTGAATATATGATATTTTCACCTTTTAGACCCCAATCCCATCTCCTCTCATTTTCCCCTTACCCTTCATCTCCCCTGCCAGACTCCCTACTATCTTCAAATTTGTGTAACTCACCGTGTTTCATCTAGTTTGTCTTTGATGATATATGCCTGACATGATTTATGTTCACCAAGTATTATAGATTAGTGTATTTACTATTGAGGAAATGAACTCCCCCCCCCATCAGAATCAGTCCTCATGAGTATCTCAGGGAGGTGTGGAGCTTCTTGAGATATTTCTGCTTTTTTCATCATGAGATGTTGATAATACAGTTCCTGTGCAATTCTGATGAAAGTATACTTATCTGCCATGAAATCAGTTTACCACAACCTTGTCATGTCCAGGAGACCTGGCCAACTGCTGTTCCATGTCACACTCTTACAGTCTTACCAGCTCTTTTCTATGATGTTCTCTGAACTTTGGGGTGGATGTGGGGGTTAGGGCCAAGTAATCCACAGTCACTTATTTTCTACATTTTGGCAAGTTGTGCTTTTTAGTAGTAGTAAACACCTTCTTTTGCAGAATGAGTTGAGTACTGCGTGCCCTTTGAACTAAGGATATAATAACAGGTGTTTAAAAAGCAGCACTATGTAGTGTCTTCATAACTAAACATCCATAGCCCGCTCTTTCCCCAGGACCTACATCCTTCCCTTTCCCTTCTTCTTCTAGTTTGTAGCAACAGGGATGCATTCCATTCTGACAAGGCTTTATTCCTATCGTGTGGGCTCCATAGTTCAAAGCTAGGTCCCCATGTTCTCACAGGCTTTGTTACCCACTTTACTATCCTACTGATAATCTGAAAAGTTTTCTGTACATCATCAATTTCTACATTTGTCATGTAATTCAGTGCTATGTAAGGTAGTAGTTCAGTCAGTAAAAGTTTCTAGTAAACTGATCACAGCATAGCTTAGGAATTGGAGCATTTGTCTGTCTTTAGTGAACCTGACTCAGCAAAATCTGGCTTCATTTGTATATTGTTTTCTACTTACAGAACACAGCTTGACCAAACCTGATTTAATCTTCAAGTTAGAGCATGGACTTTTGCCATGTACTTCTACAGAAGACTCACTCTGGAGCCTCTCAGGTCAGTGACTACAAGAAAATTCAGCAACAAAACATCTCATCTGTTAGTGGTGACATTGAGTTTTCACCAGGTCCTGTCTAAATCCAGACTGGATTACAGCTTTTCCTATGGATATGAAGCTTGATCTTTGCTATTTCTGTAGAGACTGTTCTATTTATCATACCCTTTTTTCTCTGTGCGTTTTACTGAGTAATGTTTTCTTGGATTGCCCAAAATTCTATGCCTATATCCACCTTATTAACCATATTCTTTTTGCATGCATTTTGAACTAGTTATAAAATTGAAGGAAGTTCCCAAGACATCATCTGTTGCTGAACCTGCCTCTATCTCCAGTTCTCTGATCATATGCATGTGCTACCATACTCAGTTACTTAGAATTTTAATTATTGTTTTACTTAATTTCTCAGGTATCTGATACCCTTTTATATCAGGTTTTTTATTAACTCTTATTTGATGTATTCTTCTAATACTTGCTGTGTGATAACATGTAGACATTTATCTTTGTTATTTTGGCTATATCAGTAACACACAACTGTTGAAGCATTTGTATTCAATTTAAGAAAAGTAAAAGAAACAAAGATATACTGTACCATGGTGTTTGAAGAGCCACTAAAATGTTTACTGGGGGAAGAAAAATAATACACGGGGTTTTATTTTAGGAAAGGAATAAAGTGAACTCATTAAGGAACTTCTGATTCATTTCTGTTTAGTTTTGAGTTTACTTTTTAAATTTGGCATTTAATAAATGGGTAGCTATAAATTGAAAGTTGATAGTGACTGGGTATAATGGATAAAAATTCAGAAGTCAGTTGTCTGAACACAGTATCTAATGTTATTATGACATGCACATGTGGTATATATGAGGGACAAAATAGCATCAAGTTTCCAGGTAAAATTACATATTAGATGTTTTCTCTTTGTTATGACATGATTTTTGGGATTGTGAATCTAATCAAGAAACAAATATATTCCAAAGAGCAATAGAGAAGATCATTGAGATATCTCAACAGGTAAAGTAACTTCCATACAAACCTATTTTAGTTCAATTCATGATCCCCCACATAGAAGGAGAGAACCTGTTTCTACACATCTCCCTGTTCAATAAATATTTCTTTAAAATTTGAAAATAGGAAGAATACAGAAGGCCAAGAAAGAGGTGTCAGGGTAACTGAAACCTTAAAAACAGACAGTGCAGAGAAAGGAGAACAAGTCCACACATCCAACTTCTTCTCCCAGGTTGCAGCAGAATCAAAAGCTAAAACTGTAAACTTAAATAGTTCAAAGAACTTTGCTGCTCCAGAGTGTCAGTCATGCCTCAAGAAAAATGATTGTGTTTGCTTTATTTTATATTTCACTAATTTACTTTGAAGGAGTGTCATAATTTGAATGAGAGTTTTCCCTCACTGACTCATGTGTTTGTAATCTCAACTGCTGTTAATGTTTGGGAAGGTTGTAATAATTTTAGGAGATGGAGCCTTGATGGAGTAGGACCAGTCACAGAGGGCAGGATTTGAATCTTGGCAGCCCCATATTCCTTCTGATGAAGTCTGGGCTTTCAGTGCTTCTTGCTCTCTTTGCCACCATGATGGTTGTGACCTAAGCAAACTCCAGCTTGTTCCACCTGCCTTGTCTTCCCCATCATAAATGGCTATGTCTTCTCTCTGGAAGCATAAGTTGACTAAATCTCCCTTTCTCCCCTAAGTTGCTTGAGTCTGAGTTTTGTCTCATAGCAGCAGAAAGAATAATTCTGACACAAAAGACCTGTGGACATGTTAATTCAGTACTCTACCAACTGACCTTCATCCTCACCCCTGATATTTACATGTGAAAAATGAACATGGGGAGAGGAAATTGAGAAAAACACTGACATTTGAAATGCCTTCTAAAAAATGCCATCTAAAAGCAACTTAAATAAACAACCTTAACAGTTCTTTAACTGAAACTCTAAATCACTGATAAAAGATAGCCAACATAATGAGTGGTTAGATGACTCAGCAGATGAAAGCCCTCAGTACCAAATCCAAAGACCTGTTTTCAATGTGAGGCACCTACACAGTGGAAGGAGAGAACCAACACATATTATTTACTAAAATGATAGGATATTGGTCCATAAAAGTTAAACAAGCCCCTTGGGTAGAATAGAGGATAGCTCTGAAGTACATTCTTAAGAAAAAGTTGTATTGAGATAAAGGCTGTTAATTATGGTCTCTTAAATATTAATCTGCATTTTTTACTTCTGCTGTGAGAAAATGCTCATACACAACATAAGGGAGAAAGAAGTTTTACTTGGCATAATGCAGAAAAGATACAGTACACTATGGTGGGAATCACTTAGTAGAAGACCTGGTTGGAAGTAGAAGCAGAAGACATGGGTTCAGTTTTCTGCAGTCATCAGGATAGCAGAGAGAGCAAGAGCAAACTAGATAGTGGATTAGCCACCAAAACTGAAGTCCTACCCCAGTGGTGTACCTTCTTCCAGCAAGACTCCATCTTCTAATTCTGCCACAACTCCCAAGGATCAACAACAGCTTAGGATGCAAACAGATGTGTGTGGGGGGAGGGGAGGGGAACTGATATTCAAACTATGATATTCTGCTCCTTTTCCCCCATAGACTTTTTCCTAAGAGGTTTTTATCTCTGGTCAGGGGGTGACATCCAATATCCATCAGGATGGAGCCAAGGGCATTGCAGGAGAAGCAAAACTGAAAAAAAAAATCAACAAACCATAATTCAGAACATCAGGAACTCTATATCAACCACCTGGAACTGGCCAGCTTAATCTCTCCCCGTCCTGAAGCTTAGGGAAATTTGCTGAAGAGGGGGCAATAAGATCGTAAGAGCACAAGGATGGGAGGAGTAATGATATGCAAGATACTCCACACAAGTTAGAGCCGAAGCAATCATAATAAGACTTTGCATAACCTGCACTATGTCCAACACATTATTGACCCCACAAAGTCTAGCATGGACTAAAGGCATTAGGATTCTTGGAGGCTAGGGACTGTCAGTCACAGTAGTGTTCTTAAGCTTAAGGGGAACACAGGAAAGCATTCTGGGAAATACCCTTGGGTCCTTGCACCTCATCTGAGAGAAGAACCTAGAGAAGAGTTTGGCATGCACATTAAATGATGCTCCGGGGATTGGGGGCGAGCCACTGGTGGGGAGGCACTGAGGGATGAGGAGGGAGGGGAGAGGGGAAGGGGGAGTAGGGGGGTTAGGGGGAGGGGGAGGGAGGAAGGGTACCAGAGTACCTGTTAAGTTTGTATGAGCAGAAATTAAAAAAAAATTAAAAATTATTTATTTTTTGTGTATCAGAGTATCAGATGGCACTGTATGTCCCTGTAGAGGACTAAGGGTGACTTCACTTAGGGATTTCATAGGCTCCACCCACCAGGGCTTTCAGATCGCCACTGTTTCCTCCTTGAGTTTTTATGTGGAACCTGGGGTCTGAATTCAGGACCTTCTGCTTACAGAGCAGACTTACTGAGTCATATCTTTAACCCAGATAAATATGGTTTTATATATAGCATGTCTTCAAAATAATATGTAAAGTAAAGTTCCTATACTACTTAGTTCAAGTCCAGACTCTCATACATGATACCAACTGATACATCTACAGGAAACACCAGAAACTGTGAACATATTTACTCTTTTATTTCTGTCCAGAAATGAAAAACAGTGAACACTTAACCATGCCTGCATTCCAAGTGTATGTAGTTTAAAAAAAATCATATTTTGCATGTGAATAATACATGATATAAGATCATATAATCTGTCATCAATGCAATAGCAAAATGTAACATGCAAGAAATAAATGGTTAAAATTGCTTTGTAGAGACCTGTCAGAAAATAATAGTCAAATAAGTTTTCATATTTCAAAGTGATGTGAGTATCATATCAATGAAATGTGAATTATTACTTCACTGTATATTAATGTTATTTATTATGTTTATGAATATGTAAAATGTATACACATGTCATGACTCATTGTCTGAACTTGTGAGACACTAATAAGTGTGGAGCACATATTAAGGTCTTTTATTTGAATCATTGATGAGTTTTTTTTATTGTTTAGATGATCAGCAAGTGACTGCCCAAGTTGACACCAGCCTATATAATCACAGAGGTCCATGTCAAGTTATGATCCACCCGAGCTGGAAATCAAATGAAAAGATAGTTGAAGTGAGTAAAACATTTAATGAGAACTCTATTCATATTCTGAAAATGAATTTCAAGTGTGGGAAGTGTTCAAGAATGTGTTCTGTTCACTTTAGTTTGGAATGAGCAGATAGTTTTCTCCAAATGGGCTATGTGAAAATATGAGAACATGAGTTTGTATTCTGAGCATTTATGTAAGAAGCATTTTGTGGTGGCATTCTTCCTTCTGCTAGGGATGTCAACACAAAAGCTGTGGCATTCATTTACCAACCAGATTATTCTTAATCAACAATGACAATTTTCCATAATATATCTGATCTTGAGAGATTTCTTTAAAAATTCTTCAAAAAAAATTAGAGTACATGTAAAAAAACCACATGATTAAATGAAATACTGCAAATTCTCTCTCCAGGCAGAATTAAAGGAACCTAAATTCAATATAGAATCAGAGTCCTGTACAAAGAGAAGTATCAGAATATTTTACCAGAATCTACAGCACACAAAGAATGAGACTTCATACTCATGTAAGCTACAAATGTCTCAATCTCTTACTGAACCCCAAACAACTCATACCAATAGTAAGGCCTGTAAATTTATACAGTTTGTCAAAGGTTTCTCATGCAAGTCATATCTAACTAAGCAATACAGAATTTATTAAGGTCAAAAGCCCTATGAATATATAGAGTGTGGAAAAGCTTTCTGACAGAAGTTAGCACTTTTTCAACATCAGAGAAGTCATACAGTTGAGAAGTCACATAAATATACAGAATGTGGGAAATCTTTCTTATGGAAGTCAACATTCTCTTTACGTCAGAGAATTCACACAGTTGAGAAATGTACAGAATGTGGAAAATCTTTCTCTTTGAAGTCAAAACTCTCTTTACATCAGAGAACTCATACAGGTGAAAAGCCATACGGATGTACAGAATGTGGGAAAGCTTTCTCTGAGAAGTCGACACTCAATATACGTCAGAGAGAGAATTCATACAGTTCAAAGCCATATGAATGTGTAGAATGTGGAAAGTGTTTTTCATCTAAAAAAAAAAAAAACACTCTTTACACCAGAGAACTTATACAGTTGAGAAACCTTATGAATGTGTCAAATGTGGGAAAACATTGACATGGAGGTCAACTTTCAATGTCCGTCAAAGAACTCATGCAGGGGAGAAGACATATGCATGTATAATATGCATGTATAATATGTGGAAAAGTCTGTGTCATCGATGTTGAAGCTAACACCACATCAGAGAATTGATACTTTTGAGAAGTCATATGAATGTACTGAATGTGGAAAAGCTTTCTCACAGAGGTCAAGACTCCCTGCGCATCAGAGGATTCATACAGGTAAGAGAACATATATATGTACAGCATGTGGTAAAGGTTTCTCAAATAAAACAACACTCACTGTACATCAGAGAATTCATACTGGTAAGAAGCCATATGAGTACAGTATGTGGAAAATCTTCCTCTTCAAAAAAAAGCCATCATTTACGTCAGAGAACACATACAAGGGAGAAGCCATATGGATGTAGGATATGTGGAAAATTTTTTTCATCAAAGGTATTGCTAATTCGACATCAGAGAACACATATAGTCTGGTCAAGTTCACAGACTTTCGTTCCTGATCATTTACAACTGAGGGGGTATGATCTCACCAGAAGGGGAGGGCATATAGTCTGGCAGATAAAAAGTAACCATTTTGCAAATGGGTGGTTGGCCCTTCCCTCACTGCGGTATCCTACTTTTATTATATCTACCTTTGAATATACTCTTATAACAAGACTCTGGTTTAACAGCTTTTTATCTCTGGCCAGGGGGTGACATACAATACCTATCAGGATGGAGTGAAGGGCATTGCAGAAGCAGCAAAACTGCAAAAGAAAATCAACAAACCATAATCCAGAACATCAGAGACTCTATATCAACACCTAGAACTAGGCCAGCCTAATCTCTCCCCATCCTGATGCATCCTGATGCTCAGGGAAATTCGCGGAAGAGGGGGCGGTAAGATTGTAAGAGCACAAGGATGGGAGGAGTAATAATATGCAAGATACTTCACATAAGTTAGGGCCGTAGCAATCATAATTGGACTTTACATGCCCTGCACAATGTCCAACACACTATTGACCCCACAAAGTCTAGCATTGCTAAAGGCACCAAGATCCTTGGAGGCAAGGGATTGACAGCCACAGTAGTGCTCCTATGCTTAAGGGGAACACAGGAAAGGGTTCAGGGAAATGCAACTGGATCCTTGTACGTCATCAGAGAGGAGGGCCCAGAGGAGTCTGGCATGCACATTAAAGGATTCTCTGGGGATTGGGGGGAGGCACTGTGGGATGGGGAAGGAGGGGTGAGGGGAGGGGGAGCAGGGGGATCGTGGGGAGGAGGAGGGAAGGAGGCAACCGGTGTACCTATTAAGTTTGTATGAGCGGAAATAATAATAAAAAATGTTAAAAAAAAAGAGAAAACACATACAGGCGAGAAGCCATATAGATGCATAATATGTAGAAAATCTTTCTCATCAAAGTTATTGCTAATTCAACATCAGAATAGTCATACAGTTGAGAAGCCATATGATTGTGTAGCATGTAGAAAATGTTTCTCATTGAAGTCAGCACTCACTGTATATCAGAGAATTCATATAGGTGAGAAGCCATATGAACATAAAGAATGTGGAAAATCTTTCTCCAAGAAATCAGCACTTTCTCAACATCAAAAAATTCATACAGGTGAGAAACCACATGTATGTAAAGAATGTGGAAGATGTTATTCATTGAGGTCAACACCCACTGTACATCAGAGAATTCATACAGGTGAGAAGCCACATGAATGTATAGAATGTGGAAAAGCTTTTTCACAGATGTCAAGACTCAGTGTTCATCAGGGGATTCATACAGGTGAGAAGCCATATGAATGTACAGGATGTGGAAAAACTTTCTTAAGGAAGACACTTGTCATTGTACATCAGCGAATTCATACAGGTGAGAAGCCATATAATGTACAAAACGTGGAAAAGCTTTTTCACAGATGTCAGGACTCACTGTTCATCAGAGGATTCATACAGGTGAGAAGCCATATGAATGTACAATATGTGGAAAACCTTTCTCCCTTAAAGGAACACTCCATAAACACCACAGAACTCATGCATGTGAAAAGCTTTATGAGTGTACTTAATGTGGAAAATCTTTCTCTTTAAGGTCAGTACTCACTCTACATCAGCTGTTTCATACATGTCAGAATCCATGAGAATGTTCAGAGTGTGGAAAAGCTTTCTGCTACAGGGAAATCTCAATGAAGGTCCAAGAATGAGTACACAGGAGAAGCCAAGTAGGAATGTACCCATCTGGACAATTTTTGTCCAATAAGCACTCACATTTTGTTAGAAAATTTATGCAGATGGTCTTGACTAAACATAGTCCTAAATGTGCAAACTCCATGAATATACAAAATCTGGAAAAGCATTTTCTCTCAGCTCAGAGACTTACTGAATATCATAGAATGTGTACAGGTGAAGCCTATGTATGTTCTGAATGGAGGAGCTTTCTTCTTCATGTTGTGTTGAACTGAACATCCATAATGTCATAATGGGGAAAACTTATTGCTTCAAGCCACATCTCCCTTGCCATTAGAGAATTCGTTCAGTTAGATTGCAAACTTACAGAAGGTGATGTGGATTCGTTTTATGGGTTACATCCTTCAGAGACCACATACAGGTTTGACACTCTTGGAATGTGCAGGATGTGTGAAAGGCTTAAGCTCATTGTGCCTTAGAGAATACAGGTAGGTCAGAAGGTCCATAACTAACACCATACTCAGATTTTGGTGTTTAAGAGAGATTAGTCAAAAGAGACAGGCCTAATAAGGCAGAGAATGTCATATGGTTCTGAAAGCTAAGAACCATGCACCATTGGCCTAGCACAGAGCCCAGACACCATCCTTGAACCTAGGCCTTATTCACTGTCCTCCAATCACCATGGAGTCCCAGTTGGGGCTTGTTCCTGGTTGCCATCATCACTGACTTGTTTGTTCCCTCTGAAAATTTCAGCTGCTTCACATCCTGGGAGAAAATATTGTCAGTCTAACTTACCCTTGGCAGCTAGGAAGTTCTCCTCAGGGCCAGTCAATAATATCACTATGTCAGGGACCATCACTCAGTGTTGGCATGAAAATTGGGGTATCTGACAAGATGTAGATCCTTCATATAGCCCTGGAGTGGAGTTCTGTTCATGGCAGATATCTATCCTTCATGGCCAGGACACTACTGGTATGCCTGGGAATTTGAGCAGTCTGCCCCATCATTGTCTTGTTGGATGCATTTTTCACAGCCTCTAACTGGTACCTGTTGGGAAACTGTTCAGCAAGTTAAAAATTGTCACTTCAAGTAGTCACAAGAAAACATACCCTCTTCAGTTCCCCATGGTCAATGAATTACCCTGCGTGGGACCCAAATGCAAGGATAACTCCCTAGGCCTTGTTTTGTACTCACTAATCCTGGCTCGTTGTTTTGTAATCATATCTGTATTGTGTCCTACATCAGGACATTTTATCAACTGAAGGTCAAACTCCCTGTTCATGACATGGTGAAGGTGCTGCAGCTGCCATTGGAGAAAAGCTACACAGGCACAAATCAAGCCCTTATTCTTCTTCATAGCAAGTCTGGCAGAGTTCATTTCCTGGACACTTTAATACCTACATCTGCTGACATTGAACAAGGTTTACCAGTAACATTTCAATGTGGCTCCCTCAGGTCCAGTCAACAATCCTAGTGTATTATTTCTTTTTCATTAATATGACCTAGCTTGAATGTCTGTTACCCCTTGTATTCTAGATATTTGATAACATTGATGACAGCTCCTTTGTTCCTGTTGTATTTAGTCCATTTTTCATAGTGTTAATAGGTCTCTTACCACCTCTTTCTGTTTATCATTTCTTGGGTGCCTTGAAATTTAAGTCACATGCAAATACACATACAACAGTTATTCTTATCACAGATTTTTAATCAAGGCTACTTAGTGAAATAGAAGCTGTACTTACAACTCATGTCCTTTTGACCCAAAAGCCTTTCAGAAATGAGTGGTAAAGCAATGGCAACAGACTAAAAAGAATGATCTTTTAGCAGTATAGGTAAGAGGATAAATTAAAAGATACTAACCTACTTCTTAAGAAAGTTGGAGCATGTGTTGCATGTCAGAAAATTATGCTAGTAAAGAATTGCGTTTTTGATAAAGTTGAAGTTTTATAAGGATCTATATTTGTTCCAATCTATTAAGAGTTCTTTTTCAAAATATGTATTGCTAAATAGGTGTATACTGCTCATCTTTGAACATCTTGTTCCATAAAGAAAACAGATTCCATACATGTCCTTTTGATGCAAGATCAGACAAAATAAACTGGATGTACATAAAATGTTACGATCAAAACATCTGTGAAAATAAAAATCAAAGGAAATAGGCTTGAAAACAACTGCTTATACAAGGACAGATTATCCTAACTGCTTTTCTCCTTTTATAAACATGCTATGTGCTAAGACCATAAAGTGAGCTTGGTTACTTATGTGTTAAGCTTCAGACTTTACAAATAGTAAAACTGATACACTGTGATATCAATGACCCTGTATAAACTGTAAGAAACTGAAAGGTGTTTTCTTCAATTTTTTTTTGCCCATTATCCTTTTTTTTTTTTATTTATTCAATTGTGTGCGTGTATGTGTGTGTGCGTGTATGTGTGTGTGCGTGTATGTGTGTGTGTGTATGTATGTATGTGTGTGTAGAACCACCAACGAATTTGGGAACCACCATGGACCGCCTCCTCCTTGTTTACTCTGCTCCGGGACTCACAGGCTCCGCCCTACCAGGACCAGAAATGCAAGCCGCCCCCGCTTCCGCCCGGTGTCTATACGTGGGGTCTAGGATCTGAACTCAGGACCTTCTGCCTTCAAGGCAGAGGCTTAACCCCTGAGCCACCTCTTCAGCCCCTGCCCATTATCCTTTAAAGTTAACTGCAGAAGATTTTTGATAAGTGTTGTAGTCAGCTTGCATGGTTGCTGATAAATGACCATCAAACGGCTTAAGGGAACAAGGGTTTATTCTCTTATGATTTCTGGTTACAGTTCTCAGTCCAGCTTGACGGGAGAGCATGCACCAACACCAGGACTGAGGGAACTGGTCACATCATCACTGCATAACGGCTGAGACATAGACAATCCTTACTTGCCAGACCAGCATGTCTGGCCAAGTGAACAGAAGGATGCCAACTCTCTCAAACAGATCTCTGTGATTTATCCAGGGCCTAATCCCACCCACCATGGGCTGGGTCTTCCCTATCAGCTAGCCAATGTCCTTCAGGTTTGATCTGGGCTTAACTCAACCATCAACTCTCTACAACTGTGCCCAGAGCTCAAACCCTCAACAGTCAAGTTGACACCAGTGCTTAACTATAGCACTCCACCCCTTGTCAACTTGACACAAAAACAATTGCACTTTTAAATTGTAACCTTTCCTTGTCCCCACAGATGTTAAAAAATATAAATACGTTTCATGAACAAATTTAAAATGTTCTCTCATTAAAAGTTCAGTTCCAGGGCTGGAGAGGTGGCTCAGGGGTTAAGCCTCCGCCTTGCAGGCGGAAGGTCCTGAGCTCAGATCCTAGACCCCGCATATAGACGCCAGGCAGAAGTGGGGGCGGCCTGTGTTTCTGGTCCTGGTAGGATGGAGCCTGTGAATCCCAGGGCAGAGTAAACAAGGAGGTGGAGGCGTCCATGGTGGTTCCTGAATTCGCCCGTGGTTCTACACATATGTGCAGACATACATACACACACGCGCACACATGCATACATGCACAATTGAATAAATAATAAAAAAATTTTTTTAAATTAAAAAAAAGTTCAGTTCCAACATTTTAAAAGTTCAAAGTTCTTAACCTTCTTAAATTAGAAATAAGTTAAATACTTTAAAACAGATAAAACATTAAAACAAAGATTTTAAACAATAAGAAAACATTAAAAAGATCAAAGTCCAGAAAATAAAAACACATCCTTTACTTCAATGTCCATCTTCTGTTGCTCATCACATAGTCAAGGCGGCTCAAAGATTCTAGGCATTCCCAGGCCCTGTTTGCAGCTTAAAGTTATAAAAGCAGAGTTCCTCTGAACCAAGCTGAATCTCCACTCGCAGTCGTCCTCAGCAGCAGTCCCACAGTTCTGGCATCTCAAACACCACTCTGGGTTCTCCTCTGCAGCTTTAAGCTTCACCATCTCTTGCAGGAACTTTACACCTGCCACTTGGTGCCAAGCTTTTGCTGCTTTCCAGGAACTCCTCGGTAGTACGCCCAAACTAGTATCACCTGAGGGATGCTGCCTGATTCTAAAGCAAGGTTGAAACATAGCTTAGTCCACTGGAGCTACAGCTGTACCAATTTTAACAAGCTGACTCTGAAAAAGCCTCTTTTCTAGGCAGCCAAACATCCAAAAGGGAAGAAATGTCTTTAACTTGGGCTTTCAGCCTCTGAAGGAATCTGGGTTTTCAAACCACGAACTCACCATACGGTAGTTTTCATGTTTTCCACTGTCCCAGTGCAAGTCACTAGGTTTTCCTTCACTGATACTCATTTCTCCAATAGCAGCATATATTCTGCTGCCTGCTCTTTGCACATCCAAACCTTTAAGGCTGCCAACACAGCTCTCCTCTGTCAAGCAAACCAGTCCATTGTCTTTAAATTCAGTTTTACCAAAGTCCTTGTTCCCCTCATCACAAATTGGGCCCAAACAATCTCTCTCAGCGACTGGCCCACTAAACTCTGAAGAACAGTATTTGTAAATCCACAAAGTGAAAATTCTCAAGCATTTCCAACTTTGTCCAGTGAAACCGTTCAAAAGCCACAAAGTCCATATAGTCATATTTATCAGCAACACCCCACTTCATGGGTACCAAATTCTGTTGTAGTCAGTCTGCATGGTTGCTGATAAATGACCATCAAATGGCTTAAGGGAACAAGGGGTTTATTCTCTTATGATTTCTGGTTACAGTTCTCAGTCCAGCTTGACGGGAGAGCATGCACCAACACCAGGACTGAGGGAACTGGCCACACCATCACTGCATAATGGCTGAGAGATGGACAATCCTTACTTGCCAGACCAGCATGTCTGGCCAAGTGAACAGAAGGATGCCAACTCTCTCAACCAACTCTCTGTGATTTATCCAGGGCCTAATCCTACCCACCATGGGCTGGGTCTTCCCTATCAGTTAGACAATGTCCTTCAGGTTTGATCTGGGCTTAACTCAACCATTAACTCTCTACAACTGTGCCCAGAGCTCAAACCCTCAACAGTCAAGTTGACACTGGTGCTTAACTATAACAATAAGCATGTTATTCTCGCATGGGAAATCATTTCAATAAGCCATGTCCTGTGTATGTCTAGTGGAAGTACATATAGGTTCAGTGAATTCATATATGCAAAACCACTGTCATATCCATTAGCTACTGGATGGTTCAACTCCTTACCCACTTCAGACAGTTACCTTTTTTCCTACTCTTCCACAATTTTCCCTGAACCTTGGTGAATTAGGTGGTTTAGATATCATGTTCAGTGCTGAGCTGTTCACAGTCACTAGTTTTCTACACCTTGCCAGGTATAATAAACACATTCCAGTGCGAAAAGATTGAATGTTGACTTATCTAATTTGTTGGTACAATGAAAATTTAGTTTAGACAATAGTTTGATAAGAGTACTTAAGACTAAACCTTAATATTTTATATCTCCCTAGGACATGTTTCCTAAGGTTCTTGACTAGATTTACAATTCCAGTTATGTGTTCCCTTTGGAGAATTTTTTTAATTGCTTATGACTTCTGTAAAGATTATCATATAGAATATTCTGTTCTACCATTTCTGCTTCTATCTGTGCTCTTGAAAAGGGGAGGAAAGTCATACCAAAAAGCTGAATGTGGCAACTGCTGTATGCTCTGCTCCCTCTAGTTGTGGTGCAAAGACTGGGCTCTCTGGTTGCCAGCTGTTCTTTTCATTCCCTTGAAGGTCATTCCTATTGAGGAAGTTAGATCCCCTTCACCAATTTGAGAACTTCACATTTCAGTTGTCCATTTTCAAGGTGGTCCCTTGATAATCTCAGGATCATCAAGCTTCATTCTCAATTCCAAGGCCATGGAACATCATGAATTTATATCCTGAGCTCTATGGACCTGATCTGTCCACTAGCAATGAAACTGCAGTGATCAAGTAATTCTCATATTAAAACTTCTCTGATCTGGCCACACTACTGTGGTGTCTGAGATCTCCTAAAGTTTCTCAGTGTTTATCACAGAGTATTTTATTATCTATTGGTCTTACATACTACTGTTTCTCCCCTGGATTCTTCTTTTATAAAAAAAACAAAAACAAAAAATCTTTATTTATTCACCAATTGTGTGTGTGTTTGCGAGAGGGCACTGTGTTCCTGTGGAGGAACAAGGGTGATTTTGGGAGTCCTCCTGGATTACTTCTAACTCCTTTTTGATTCGTTGTGGGATTTCTGATGTTCCGCCAGGAAGTATCTGTCTGGCATTTTTACATGGGACCTAAACTTGGGACCTTCTACTCATGAGGCATAGTCTTAACCCCTGAGCCATCTCTCCAGCCCTCTCCTGATGTGTGCGTGCATGTGTGTGTGTGTGTGTGTGTGTGTGTGTGTGTGTGTGTATCAGAGAGCTTTGTATATCCCTGCAGATGACCAAGGATGACTTTGGGAATCATCCTGTACTGTGTCTGCCTCCTTGCTTCACTCTGGGATTTCCCATTCTCCACCCACTAGGGTGAGAAGTGCAGGCCTACACTGTTACCAAATGGGCCCTGGGATCTGGACTCAGGACCATCTGCTTGCAAAACAGTCTTAACTACTGAACCATCTCTCCAGCCCCTGATTTCTTACCAGAGTTGTAGTTTGCAGTGTTCCTAACTCTGTAAAGCTACTAAACCCATTTTTCCTCTTGAGTCACTTGTCCTTTTTTTTCTTTCCCTTACCCCTTACTTCCTTCCCTTTTAAGACTTTTCTTCCGTTATGGCTTAATTCATCTATTTTCATGTGTTCATGTATTTCTACTCCTTTGTGATCATTAACCCCCAAAATATAATTCCTTTGTGGTTTGTGGGTGTTATAGTCATTTCACATTGAGTATATCATTTTGAAAGTTTAATGTTAGTATCCATTTATAAGGAAAGACATGCGGCATCTGTCTTTCTGTGTTTGGGATACTTTTCTTGGTATAATTTCTTTTAATTCCTTCCATTTACAGGCACATTTTATTAATTTTCTTTACAGCTGAATAGTATTCCTTTATGTATAGTAGCATTTCCATTATCCATTTGCCTACTGTTTTATGTCTAGACTGATACCATTTCTTTTTCTTTTTGTAGAGAGCTGTAATGACCGTAGATGTACATGTGTCTATAGAATAATATAACCTTCTTTGGTAATATTCCCAGAAGTGGTATAGCTGGGTTGTATGGTATATCGATTCTTAACTTTTCTAGAACTCTTTATACTGATCTCAAAAAGGATTGTGTACGTTTGCATTCCAATCAGCAATGAATGAAGAATCCATTCTCCCCACATCCCCTTCATAATTTGTTGTTTATGCTTTGGATTTTAGCCATTGTAACTGGGGTGAATTGATATCTCAGAGTTCTCTTAATTTGCATTTCCCTAATGCCTAAGAAGATAGAACATTTTTAGAGAATTAAAGATTTTCCTGGTCACTTACGACTGAACAGATTTGATCCCACCAATCAAGGAGGATATAGGGACTGCAAGATAGATGGTAACCATCCTGCAAATGGGACACTGACCCTTCCCCCCTACTGCTGTGTCCTATTCTTCTATCTACCTTTGAGTCTCTTCTTATATTAAGATCTTCACTTAAACAGTTTTTTGTCTTTGGTTAGGAGGTGAACTTTGATACCAATTAGGATGCAGCCAAAGGTGGTGCAAGAAAAGCAAGACTGAAAACAACAGCAAACAATAATTCAGAACACAAAAGACCCTACATTAATCACCTGGAACCAGACCAGCCAAATCTCTCCCATCCAAAAGCCAAATCTTTCCCCATCCTAAAGTTCAGGGAACCTTGAGGAAGAGGGGGCAAGGTTGCCTAAAAATGGAGAGAACCATCAATATGCAACATACTCCACACATGTTAGGACTGCAGCAGCCATAATCGGACTTTGCCTGACCTGAAAAATGGCTGACATGTCAACGATCCCCCCATAATCTAGCAGGGATCACAGGGGTATAGGTTCCAGGAAGTAAGATCCTTAGAGGCAAGGGATTAAACACAGTAGAGTTCCCATACTAATGGGTAGCCCATGAATGGGCTCCAGGCTATGGTACTAAGTCCTGAACCCTCACTAGGATGGAGAACTCAGAGGGAGGTTTGGCAGTCACACAAAAGCATGCTCCAAGGGATGGGAGGGAGGAAGGAGGAGGAACTGGCAGAGAGGAAGGGAGGGAGAGGGGTGAAAGGAAGTGGGGAGAGTGCAAGAGGAGACTGGGGAGGGGAGGAGGGAAGGAGAGGCTGGGGATACCTATTGAACTTGTATGATTAGGAAAAAAAGTATGGGAGAAAAATATTTCATTAGACATTTGAATTCCATCCTGTGAGAAGTTTCTTTTTATTTCTAAGGCTCATTTTAAATAGGATTCATTTCTCCTTTGATATTGAATGCTTGAGTTCTTTGTATATTCTCTATAATATTCCTCTATCAGATGTGTGGTTGGAGATTGTTTTTCCATTCCATAGGTTGCTTTTTGTTTGAAAGTATTTTTTTTGCCTCACTGAAGCTCTTTAAAATAAATTTTCTGTCCTATTTTTTCTATTTTCCATTTTTTAATTTTTATATGTAAATAAGTGAATTTATAATTCCAACTCCCATTCCCCTTCCTTTTCCATTTGCAATCCTTCATCTTCTCTGCCAGACTCCTTCCTATTTTCAAATCCTTTCACTTGTGTGGCTCACTGTGATTCATCTAGTTTTCTTTGTGTGTGTGTGTGTGTGTGTGTGTGTGTGTGTGTTTGTGTATGTATAGAACCACGGACGAATTCGCGAACCACCATGGACGCCTCCACCTCCTTCTGCCCCGGGATTCACAGGCTCCGCCCTACTAGGACCAGAAGCGCAGGCCGCCCCCGCTTCCGCCTGGCGTCTATACATGGGATCTGGGATCCGAACTCAGGACCTTCCGCCTGCAAGGTGGAGGCTTAACCCCTGAGCCACCTCTCCAGCCCCTCATCTAGTTTTCTTTGATGACATATTAAAACAGTTACTCTTAACTATTAGTGTGAGAGAACACTCAAAATCAATCAACTTAGGGAGAAAGGGAGGTTTATTTAGCTAACGGTTCCAGAGGGAAGGTAAAGTCTCTCAAAGCAGAGGTGGCATGGCTAGCTGGCCAAAGCTGGAGAAGGCTAAGTCACTGCAGACATCTTGGAAGCTGAGAGCTGCAGACTGCTTGCTGCAAAGGCAAACTTCTCCTGAAGGGACAAACTCCAAATTTTGTAACACCAAGTCTAACAGGTGAGCCTCTTTTTGAAATCATCTCAGTTCCAAAGGGCTTTGGTTCCATCCAATGCAGCTGCCCAGAGAATACATTGCTCTCTTGAGCTGATTCCTCCCAGGGTACACAGCTTTCTTTGGCAGGTGTCCCACGTTGTCTTTTTCATCTCTAACATCTTTACTTCTCAATGGCAAACCAGGCTTTAACTCCCCAGCACAAACTGCCTTTCTTGCGCCTCTAAACTGCAGACTTTCTGCCACATGCTGGCTGGCTTCCATCATTTTTCAAAATCTTGGAGGAGGACTCCACCATCTCCTCCCTCTTGCATCATTGATGCCTCTAAAACCAGAACCATGTGGACAACTTTGCCAAGACTGGTCCCCTTGAATCACAGCTGATTCTGCTTCTCTATGTTGACCATCTCTTTCACTCCTGGGCAGTTGCTTTGTAAGAGAAACCAACTCTTGCTTTGGAACTCCACCCTTTAGCTCCAGTCTTCTGAAAGGATTTGCATTCTTATGAGTGGGAGCCTTCCTTAAGGATCTTGCTCTCAAGCTAGGGCCTCTCCTATTATCCAAACTGAGAGCAAGCTTTGATTTACAAATGGAGCTAATCTCTTTAACAGCCATTTTGTTCTCTGCTTCTTCCTGGTCCAACTCTTTAAGTTTGGCATTGTATTTCCTCTGCCAAGCACTTCAGCTTAACTTCAGGCAAGCTTTCAGGATGAGGGCAAAATTTCACTAAACTCTCAACCAACACATGGCTCCATGTGTCACTCAATCCAGTTGCAAACACAGTCTTTGTTCCCCTCTGGACCATCACAAGCTGGGCTTCCACTGCCTGCGTCTCTCACAGCATTGCTCTCCTCTGAGCTCTCAAGAGAAAGGCCCATTTGGCCCCCTCGCCAAGATGCAAAGACTTTCCCAGCAGTAGCCAAGGTAGTTCCAATGACGGCTGCCAAGAGCTAGCTGCTCAGTTCGGGAGTCAAGTACGTAATGGCTGAAGGCTGGATAACTCCTAGAGTCTTAGTCTAGTTGAAGGCTAGAAGGTCAAAGAAACCGGGTGGCCAGAAGGAAGAACGATTTCTAGCACAGCTGCAAGAAGGCATCTGTTCTCCTTGGTGGCTCCTTTTTATATGATGCAGTATTGGGAGAATCTTTGGAGAGCTTTGGATGTTCTGATAGGATCTGGGGCATGCATAATTCTTTCAAGTAATCTCAGTTGATCCTTTTGAAAGAGTTAATGTAGAAGAAGAAATTTTCTAGACAGAAAGAATATAGAAGAGATTTCCTAGGCAAGCAAGAATGGCAAGAATGTGATGAGCTAGTCTCAGAATCACGCTATCTAATCCCAACCCCAACCCAAGAATTCCCAAAAAAGGCAAAGGACATGTGTGTCCAGGCCAGATACCGGGGCCTCCCCCCACCTTGGGAATTCCAAGGGAACACACTCATCCCCAGGTTTTCGGTAAAGCTGCAAGTACGTGCTGCTATGCTCATCGCCACCAAACCCGCCCCATTCCCTTCGCGCCTAAACTTGCACCAATGAGTTTAAAAGTTAAGTGTATAAGCCAATTATTTGGTAACACCTCACTACCTCAACACCTCCTTACAAAAAACTGTATAAAAAGTCTGTGCCCTTTGTGCTCAGGGTCGCCTCCTTCATTCCCGTATGGAGCGGCCCCAGCGTGCTGGACAATAAAACCTCTTGCTGTTTGCATTGATCTCGTTGTCAGCGTGGTCTCCTGAGTCGGGTTGTCTCACGGGTGGGAGTTCTGTCCCAACATTTTCCAGAGGTGGTCTCAGCCCAGCTTTGTTAATACCAGGTGCGTCGAGTAGACACCCAGGGTTAACTATCACACACATGCCTAAGATGATTCATAAGTCAGTGTATATAACATTTAGGAAAGCATTTACTTTTTTTTTTTTTCATCAGCATTAGCCCTCATCAGTTTCTCAATGAGGTATGGAGCATCTTAAACTCTACTTTCATGTACTTATCTTCCATATAGAAAGACAAATGGCACATGCTTTCTCTTATATGCCAATTTATTATTGCTCTCCTGACTGAAGTATTTGGCTTGGAATTCCTGTAAGAGAAAATTTGAAAAGGACCAATGAGTGGGAGAGTAGAGAGGGAAGGTTATGAAGTCTTTGGAAGGGACAGATGTAAGAGAACCTTTCTAATTTCATGAAATTCCACTCGTTGAGCATTAGTCTTACTTCCTGTCCATGTTTAGTCCTATTTAGAAAATGCTTACTAGGATAATTTTTTCCAGTGCACTTATTATTTCCTCTAAGTGTTTTAAATAGTGTCTAAGTTTAATATTGAGGTCTTTGATCCATTTGGAGTTAATTTTGGTTTTTTCTCCTGCATTTTTTCCCCTAAACATACAAGCTCAATAGGTATTCCCTTCCTCTCTTTCCTTCCTCCCTTCCCCAGTTGCCTGCACATGGACTCTTCCCCTTACCCCTTTCACTCCCTCCCTTCTTCCCCCCAATTCCAGTGCTTCCCCCTTCCCCAATTTTTATGCAGAGTTTTATTCTTTTTTTTAACTTTTGCATTTGTGTGTGTGTCTGTGTGTATTAGATAGCACTGTGTATGTCTGTGTATGTCCAAGCGTGACTTCAGAAATCACACTGGATTGTTTCTACCTTTTTTTTTTTTTTTTTTTTTTTTTTGCTTTGCTCTGGAGTTTCCAGACTCTGCTTTCCAGGACACTGCCATTTACAGCTGGCTTTTTTTTATTGTATCCAGGATGCAGACTCAGGTCCTTCTACTTGCAAGGCAGAGGCTTAACTCTTGAGCTATCTCTCTGGACCGTAGTTTTATTCTTTTTATATATATATATTTTATTATTATTTCCGCTCATATAAACTTAATAAGTACACCAGTTCCCTCCCCCCCTCCTCCTCCCCCCGAATCCCCTGCTCCCCCTCCCCTCCTTCCCCATCCCCCAGTGCCTCCCCCCCAATTCCCAGAGAGTCCTTTATTGTGTATGCCTAACTGTCCTCTGGGTCCTCCTCTCCAATGACATACAAGGACCCAGTGGCATTTCCCTAAACCCTTTCTCGTGTTCCCCTTAAGCATAGGAACACTACTGTGGCTGTCAATCCCTTGCCTCCAAGGATCTTGGTGACTTTAGCTGATGCTAGACTTTGTGAGGTCAATAGTGTGTTGGACATTGTGCAGGGCATGCAAAGTCCTATTATGATTGCTTGGGCCCTAACTAGTGTCGAGAATCTTGCAAATCATTGCTCCTCCCATCCTTTTGCTCTTACACTCTTACCGCCCCCTCTTCCGCAAATGTCCCTGATCTCCAGGATGGGGAGAGATTAGGCTGGCCTAGTTCTTTTTTTTTTTTTTTTTTTTTTTAATTTTTTTTATTATTATTATTTATTCAACTGTGCACATGTGCGTGTGTATGTGTGCGCGTGTGTGTATGTCTGTGTGTGTGTCTGTGTATGTGTAGAACCACGGACGAATTCGCGAACCACCATGGACGCCTCCATCTCCTTCTGCCCCGGGATTCACAGGCTCCGCCCTACCAGGACCAGAAGCGCAGGCCGCCCCCGCTGGCGTCTATACGTGGGATCTGGGATCCGAACTCAGGACCTTCCGCCTGCAAGGCGGAGGCTTAACCCCTGAGCCACCTCTCCAGCCCAGGCTGGCCTAGTTCTATGTGGTTGATATAGACTCTCTGAAGTTCTGGATTGTGGTTTGTTGATTTTCTTTTGCAGTTTTGCTGCTCCTGCAATGCCCTTCACTCCATCCTGATGGGCACTGTATGTCACCCCCTGGCCAGAGACAAAAAGCTGTTAAACTGGAACCTTATTATAAGAGCACATTCAAGGGTAGATGTAATAAAAGTAGGAAACCTCAGTGAGGGAGGGGTCAATCACCCATTTGCAAAATGGTTACTTATTATCTGCCAGACTATATGCCATTCCCTTCTGGTGAGATCATACCCCCTCAGTTGAAAATGATCAGGAACGAACATCTGTGAACTTAACCAGGTGTCACATTACTTACTTGCAGTCCTTGATGGAGGCCTATTTTCTCTGCTGTAACATGGTCACTTCTCTCCTTGTTTCTGGTGTGGCCCCCCAACCCCATCCCTCCTGTTCATAATCCTTACAATTACTATAGGTATTACATAGATTTACTTTTGAGTGTCTCAAGGTGGGATAGGTGGGTTTGGTATTAGGAGCCACCTATTAGGGAGTACATACGGTGCTTAATTTTCTGGGTTTGCGGGGCTGGAGAGGTGGCTCAGGGCTTAAGCCTCCGCCTTGCAGGCGGAAGGTCCTGAGTTCGGATCCCAGATCCCACGTATAGACGCCAGGCGGAAGCGGGGGCGGCCTGCGCTTCTGGTCCTGGTAGGGCGGAGCCTGTGAATCCCGAGGGCAGAAGGAGGTGGAGGCGTCCATGGTGGTTCGCGAATGCGTCCGTGGTTCTACACACACACACACACGCACGCGCACATACACATGCACATGCGCACATACACATGCACATGCGCACAGTTGAATAAATAATAATTAAAAAAATTTTTCTGGGTTTGGGATACTTCGCTTAATATAATTGTTTCTAATGACATCCATTTCCCGGCACATTCCAGTAATTCATCATTTTTGATGGCTGAGTAGTACTACATTGTATAGATGTACCACAGTTTCCTTATCCACTCATCAACTGTTGGACATTTGGGTTGATTCCATGACTTTGCTATTGTAAACAGTGCTGCAATGAACATGGTCGCACTTGGGCTATCGAGGTGAATTTTTGTTGTATGGGGGGTTATTCCCAAAAGTGGAATAGCAGGGTCATATGGCATTTCAATCTTTAATTTCTTTGAGAATCTCCAGACAGCTCACCAGAGTGGCTGTATGAGCCTGCATTCCCACCAACAATGTAGGAGAGTTCCCCTCTCTCCACATCTTCTTCAGCATTTGTTGTTGTTTGTATTGTGGAATTTTGCCATCCTGACCGGGATGAGATGATATCTCAGGGAAGTTTTGATTTGCATTTCTCTGATGGCTAAGGAAGTGGAGCATTTTTTCAGATATTTGTTGGACATTTTAATTTCATCCCTGGTAAAGTTTCTTTTAAATTCCAGGGCCCATTTTTTAATTGGGCCAGTGGTTTCTTTGGTGTTTAGTTTTCTAAGTTCTTTGTGCACTCTGGACAGTAGAGCTCTATCAGATATGTGGTTAGTGAAGATTTTCTCCCATTCTGTGGGTTGCCTTTGAGCTCGTGTTACAATCTCTTTATCTGAACAGAAGCTCTTTAATTTCACAAGATCCCAACTGTTGAGAGTTGGTAGCAGTGACTGTGCCATTGGATGTCTGTTTAGGAACTGTTGGCCTAGCCCAATCAGCTTGAGGGAGTTCCCTATCCTTTCAAGTATGGTTTTTATAGTCTCTGGCCTTATATCAAGGTCCTTGATCCATTTGGAATTAAGTCTTGTACATGGTGACAAGTACGGGTCCAGCTTTAATCTTCTGCATGTGGAGATCCAGTTTTGCCAGCACCATTTGTTGAAGATGCTGTTTTTTTTCCATTGGATCCTTTGGGCCCCTTTGTGAAAGACCAAATGTCTGTAATTTTGTGGGCTTATATCTGGGTCTTCAATCCTTATCCATTGATCTGTGTGTCTATTTTGGAGTCAGTACCAGGCTGTTCTTATAACTATGGATTTGTATTATAGACTAAGGTTTGGTATGGTAATACCTCCAGCAGTGTTTTTGTTATTCAGGATTGTCTTTGCTATCCTGGGTCTTTTGTGCCTCCATATGAATTTTGAGATTGTTTTGGTCAACCTCTTTAAAGAATTGCTTTGGGATTTTAATTGGTATAGCATTGAATTTGTATATTGCCTTTGGTAGGATGGTCATTTTTACGATGTTGATTCTGCCAATCCAGGAACATGGGAGGTCTTTTCACCTTCTGGTGTCTTCTGCAATTTCTTTCTTTAGGGTTTTAAAGTTTTCATTGTAAACGTCTTTCACCTCCTTGGTTAGGTTTATACCAAGGTATTTCATTTTTTTAGGGGCTATAGTAAATGGGATTGTTTCTCTCAAGACTCTTTCACTTCTTTCATTCTGGGCATATAGGAAGGCCTCTGATTTTTGCACATTTATTTTGTATCCTGCCACCCTGGTGAACTTCTCAATTAGTTCCAGGAGCTTCCTGGTGGAGTTTTTGGGATCCCTCAGGTATAAGATCATGTCATCTGCAAATAGGGATAGCTTGACTTCTTCCTTGCCGATTTGAATCCCTTTAATGTCCCTTTCTTGTCTTATGGCTTCAGCTAAGACTTCAAGTACAATATTGAATAGAAGTGGTGAGAGTGGACAGCATTGTCTAGTTCCTGATCGAAGTGGGAATGCTTCCAATTGTTCTCCATTGAGCATAATCCTTGCTGTGGGCTTGTTGTATACAGCTTTTATTATATTGATAAAGGTCCCTTCCATTCCTACTGTCTCTAGCGTTTTGATCATAAAAGGCTGTTGGATCTTGTCAAAAGCTTTTTCTGCATCTATCGAGAGTATCATGTGGTCTGGGACTTTGGACTGGTTTACATGATGAATTACATTTGATTTGCGTATGTTGAACCAACCTTGTGTGCCGGGGATGAAGCCTACTTGGTGCCCGTGAATAATCTTTTTAATATGTTTTTGAATCCGATTTGCTAAAACTTTGTTGAGAATCTTTGTATCTGTGTTCATCAGAGAGATCAGCCTATAGTTTTCTTTAAGTGAGTCTTTATTAGGTTTTGGGATTAAAACAATATCAGCTTCATAGAAGGAATTTGGTAGTGTTCTTTCCTTTGCTATTTGATGGAACAGTTTAAGGAGTATTGGTATTATTAACTCCGTAAATGTCTGGTAGAACTCTGTGCTGAATCCATCTGGTCCAGGACATTTTTTGGTGGAAAAATTCAAGATTACGTCCTCAATTTCCTTATATGTTATAGGACTATTTAAATAATTCACAACTTCCTGATTCAATTTAGGTAAGTTGTGTCTACTTAGAAATTCATCCATCTCTTTTGTGTTGTCAAACTTCACAGAGTATAAGTTTTTGAAATATGATGTTATAATTCTCTCGATTTCTTGGGTATCAGTAGTGATTACTCCATGTTCATTTCTAATTTTGTTAATTTGGGTTTTCTCTCTCCTGCTTTTGGTTAATTTAGCTAGGGGTGTATCAATCTTATTGATTTTTTCAAAGAACCAGCTTTTTGACTGGTTGATTTTCTGTATCGTTTTCCTAATCTCAATGTCAGATATTTATCCCCTTATTTTGCTAATCTCCACTCTTCTGCTGCTTTTGGGATCGGATTGCTCTATTTTCTCTAAAGCTTTAAGCTGCATTTTTAAGTTATTTATTTCTGACGTCTACATTTTTTTGATGTAGGCATTAAGAGCTATGAAGTTACCTCTTAGAACAGCTTTCATTGTGTCCCAGAGATTTTGGTAAGTTGTGTTTTCATTATCATTCACTTTCAGGAAATCTTGAATTTCCTTTTTAATTTCTTCCTGAATCCAGTTCTCATTCAGCATCATAGTGTTAAGTTTCCAGGCGTTAGTGTATTTTCTGTTGTTTGTTGTGTTGTGGATGTCCAGCTTTAGGCCATGGTGGTCTGATAGGGCACAGGCTATAATTTCAACTTTCTTGAATATGTGGAGATTCGTTTTGTGGCCCAATATGTGATCTATTTTGGAGAAAGTTCCGTGTGCTGCTGAGAAAAATGTGTATTTTTTGGTGCGTGGATGAAAAGTTCGATAGAGATCTGTAAGGTCCATTTCTTTCAGGGTTTGATTAAGGTCCAAAGTGTCTCTGTTAAGCTTTTGTCCTGTTGATGTACCTCATGTTGAGAGGGCGGTGTTGAAGTCCCCAAGAATTATCGTTTGGGGGTTGATTTCTCGCTTTAGATGCTGTAGGGTTTTCTTAATGAATGTGGAGGGGCTTGTATTGGATACATATATGTTCAGTATTGTGAAGTCTTCCTGGTGAATTGTACCTGTGACTAAAATGTAGTATCCATCTGTGTCTCTTATGATTTTCTTTGGTTTGAAGTCCACTTTGTGTGAAAGCATAATGGCTACCCCTGCCTGTTTCCTGGTTCCATTAGCTTGCAAGATTTTGGACCAGCCTTTCATTTTTAGGATGCGCCTATCTTTTGTGGTGATATGAGTTTCCTGAAGGTAGTAGATTGTTGGATTGTGGTTTTTAATCCAAGTTTGTAATCTGTGTCTCTTATTCAGTGAGTTAATGCTGTTGACATTCAGTGTTATAATGGAGAAATTATTTTTAATTCTGGACATTTTTTATGTTTAGTGGCTTTTGTAAGTGTATTGTTTGATATTTATGTTTTGGTGGTATTATACTTCCCTTCTGTCCTTCTGGATACACTTGTTCTTTTCTTCAAGCTTGAGTATCATTTCTAGCATTTTTTGAAGGCCTGGTTTGGTAGACATATATCCCTTCAAGTTGTCTTTGTGCTGGAAAACTTTTCTTTCTCCCTCAATCATGACAGATAGTTTTGCCGGGTATGTCAGTCTGGGTTGGCATTTTGCTCATTTAATACTTGAAGTAAGTCTCTCCAGGCTCTTCCTTCTTTTACTGTTTCCATTGAGTAGTCATTTGTTATTCTAATTGGTTTACCTTTAAAAGTGACTTGCTTTTTTTTTCTTGAAGCTCTCAGAACCTTTTCTTTGTCTTGAATGTGGAGTGTTTTGACTATTATTTGCCATGGCGATTTTCTATTTTGGTCATATTTGTTTGGAGTATGAAATGCCTCTTGTATTTGGATGGGCCTCTCATTCTTTAGTTGTGGGAAGTTTTCATTTATGATGATTTGAAATATTTCCTCAGGTGTAGTATTTTGGAATTCTTGTTCTGGTGTTCCATGAATGCGCATGTTAGGCTTCTTCAGGGTGTTCCATATCTCTTGAATGTTCCTCTCAAGTATCTTTTTGGCTTTAACAATCTCTTCCAGTGATCTGGATAATTCTCCCACTTTGTCTTCAAGATCTGAAATTCTATTTTCTGCTTCATTTGTTGCGCTGATAAGACTCTTTGTGGAGTTTTGGGTTGAAGATAACTTGTCTTAATTTCAATTTTAACTCTGCCTGAGACTGTTTCAACTGTTCTATGCCTATTTTTGTTTCTTGAACTGTTTTTCTCAACTCCTCCAAGTGCCTGTTGTGTTTCTGTTCAAAGTGGTTGATGCAGTTGTTTAACTCTTCTCGGATTTCCTCTTTCATAGTATTAATCATGGTAATGATCATACTCTGAAAGTTGTTATATTGGGTCTGGCTTTCTTGGCTGTTTTCTGTGAATTTGTTCTGGTCAGAATCCATCATTATGGGGTTAATTCTTTCAGTGGGAGATTGGTCTTCTTGGGTTTTGTTTCTCATGGATCTGCACTTTGACTTGGGCATTGTTGTTTTGTTTCTTAGGACCTTTCACTTTCTGTGTGTTTTTGACTGAACTGATTTAGTTGGTATTACTACACTTGGGCAGTTGTTACTAGTGCTTGCCTTGGGGTTGGGTATGTTTGTCTTTTGTTATTGTAATTTCCTAGATGAGGCTATTAGGCTGATAGTACATCAGTTAAGTCAGTTTAAATAGACAGGGGGTGAATAGTAGTATGGTAGTGCACTTTTACGATTTAGTATCTTGGTGATATGTGAGAGTGAGTGGTATACTCCCTGTAGTTGTATATTTTTTTGGTGTGGCTGTATGTAGAAGTTGATCTACAGCAATTGATACTAGAAAGGATCTCCAGATGTATGGTCTTTGTCCCTTAGAGTTTTGCTCGAGTTTCCTTTGGACTCTATTGAATTCTGAGTAGCAGTGTGTCTTCCGTGAACCACGTGTGTGGATCCCCGGTGGGCCGGAGAGGCAGAGGGTTTTATGTTGATGGCAGAATTCTTCACCTGGGACCTGGGACTTGGGTTAGTGGACCACCCAAGCTCCAGGGATGGAGGAATGTAAGCAAATCCTGTCTGGTCAGGACCAGCGGGTGGTAGGAAGAAAGGAGCTGGGGTTTGGGGTGGGGCCCAAGCAAAGCTGGACGCCGCCTGAGTGCCGATGGGACACGGGGGCACGGGGGGGGGGGGGGCTGGGCGGACTCATCTGGGGTCTGGCGGACTGGGGGTGGTGGCGGGCGCATTAATGAATTCTTATCTCTACACAATTAAATGTCCTATAAGCATGCTAGGGAGAGACTTAATAGACCAATTTAGTACTATTGTAGTAATGTCTTCCAAAAGTTCTCTTTGTTATGATTAATGGCGCTGTTCTGGAAGAAATGTTAATACAAACTTCCTCTCAGATGTGAGGATCTCCCCAAAATAAGAGTGCAATCATGAGTGTCCTCAACAAAGATAATGCTCAGAGACCCACTACATTTTACAGGCCAGAAAAAGTATCTTCTGGGATCAGAAACTAGAGCAGGACTGACTCAGATTCTCAACCATCTGAAATTCCAAGGTGTTGTAATTTCTTGTGATAGGCCATGCAACAGCCCTATCCTAGGATAACAAAAGCCCAATGGACGAAGGAGACTAGTACAAGGTCTTAGGATTGTAAATAAAGTAGTAGTGCCAATCCACCGGGTATTGACCAAAACATATAAAGTTGAGAAGATAAACCCTTCCCTGTCTCAGTTCACAGTAGTAAATTAAAAAGATGCAATCTTTTTTCACTTTTTGGGCTCCAGAAAACAAATATATTTTCAGTTTTGATATTCTAGAAGGGAAACAAAAACTAAAATGAACTGTTCTGACCTAAGGGCTCAGAGAATGTCAACATATTTTTGTTCAACCCTTAAATGTGACTTTGCAGATTTGCAACTGCTGAAGAAGATAGGTCTCCTCCAGCATGTAGATGACCTGCTACATTTTGATCTGAAGCAAGACAAATGGAGCAAAGACACTTAAGTACTGTTACATCATTTAAAATAGAGAGGGTACAAAAATCTCAATATAAAAAGTTCAGATAGTGCATGATGAGGACAAATACTTATGGATACATCTATCAAAATACTAAAAGCAATGAGGCAACTCTCAAAGATTACACTTTGCCAGTAACAGAAATTCAACTTGGAGGCTTCCTGGATATGACTTACTTTTGCCTTCAGTGCATCACTGGATACAGACGAATAGATAAGCCTTTGCACAATTTAGTAAAACAAAGCAGTCCAAACAAAGAATGATCCAATTTCATGGGAGTCTGAGGCGACCCAGGCATTTAATAGACTCAAATAGTCCCCAGCAATTGCCAAACTCTGGGCCTGCCTAACTCACAAAACTATAATCTCTTTGTAACTCCAGGAAGAGGTACAGTATAAGGAACTCTTAACCAGACAGTAGGACTTGCTCAATAGCCAGAGTCTATCTTATTAAAGACTTAGGTGCAGTAACCCAAGGATAGACTCATCTCCTGGGAATTTTAGCACCTACCAATATATTACCACTTGAACTCTAAAGAAATATCTCTTCAAATCCATTGTCAATAGGAGAAGCCACACATGATTGAACTGAGATCCTCTCTGAGATGTTCTTTGCTTGAAAGGACATTCATATCACATACCTGCCCAATACTCATGTTGTTCTTTTTACTAATGAGAGTTAAATTAATGTAGAGAGATTAGTAAGGCAGGATGTACAGTCACAGCAGAATTAGGAATCATTGAGGTATAGGCCTTCGTGCCCCTGGTGACAATAGTCAGATACCTTACGTAATAGCATTAACCACAGCCCTGGTAATTGACATATATATATGCTTGCTTAATACTGATGGATCATCCTAGAACATGATTAGAAATAGGCAAATTTACTGTCTTGGAATCCTGATTAAGTAGAGGTCCTATATTCAGCAGCTGTTAGAAGTGGTACAAGTCTCCAAAGAACTGACTGTCCTCCACCACTGTGGCCAACAAAAGGTTAACATTCCTGAGTCACAGGGGATTGCCCTGGCAGATCTTGATGCAGGAAAGGTGGCATTAGAAAAAATGTCAGTAGAAAAGGAGTCCAACCTTATTGTCCCTCTTATTTGTCATAATTGCTTTTTCATTAGCCCAATGTACACACAAGATGAAGAGTCAGTACACTTAAAGGAGAGAGGAATTACAAAAGAAAAGGGGTGGATTGAAAACCCTGAAGGCAAATTCAAACTAGTTGAAGCTAGCCAATGGAAACTCTTACCGGCTCTCCATCAAACTCTTCATTTAGAAAGAATTAATTTGCTAGAAATTACTGATTATTTGAAGGCAAATACATGTAATCTACTCTACAACAGGTCACTGCTGCATGTCAAATGTATAAAATAAATGCTCATAAATTTATAGCAGGTTCCACAGGTAGCCAGAGGAAATCTACCCAGTAGAAGACTGGAAAATAGATTTTACATGAATGCCTATGCCTGAAGATTTAAATATGTATCAGGACTTGTGGACACCTTCATGTGTTGGAAAGAAGCATTAAAATCTCCAACACGAAAAGCAAAAGAAGTCTATTAATTGTTAACTGAGATCATCTTCAGATTTGGATTAACTTAGGGCTACAGTGTCAACAGCCCCTCATTTTAATCAATAGTTACTTAAGGTATTTCTAAGGCATTAAGAATTAAATATTTTTACAATCTTTCCCCCTTTGGAATGGCACATGGATATCCCTTTTAGGAAATTTTCCAATTTTAGATTCATAAAATGATTCAATAATAGACCATATTATACATCAGGAACATTTTAACAAATCTGTAGAGAAAATCTAAGTATCAATCTGAGGAAACCTTATGCTTCACCCTAGGAGCAAGTACTAATAAAATAGAGTCAGCAGTTTAAACCCTCTACAGTGGACTCCTCATAGTCCTTCTGGCCAACCCATTGGATACTAAACTGGTGGTACTGTCACCAATGTTTATCAACAATCATCAAGAAGTAGACTCTGACCACAAAAACCACAGACCCTGAGAAACCTACGGATGTGTTGATCTCAACCACATCTACAAACCGACCAGAGAATTATGACTGTAATTCAAACATAATTCTCCATATAAGTAGCTGGTTACACTTAGCTTTCTTCTCCATGGTTTGCATCCCCACAGTTTACAATGAACCCCAGAATAAAAACTATAGTGACAGAGCAATGCACTGTCTCACTTGCTTCACTCACAGGGACAGCTCTACTGTCAGCACCCATGCTCACTCTTCCAGGCTAGGTGAGAAGTCTCCACATCGTTTCACTAGCTATTTCCTGAAGTCAAAGTAAGGCAGCTGAACTCCTTTCCCTGAATCCATCTGCCTTCTTGGTTACAACAGTTTAATCCTTATGTTTCTACCACATCAGCTCAACTTCTCTGTAATGTCACTTCCAGATAAAGAACTATAAAACTTCACATGATAAAGCAACATAAACAAATCTACTGTGGCTCTTGAACCATCCCAGAACCTCACATATGAGGATCATTGACTGCTTGCTGTTCCTTAAACCCAACTCAGCTTGAAGTAGTCAGACTGGGTCATT
This sequence comes from Typhlomys cinereus, assembly GCA_023101885.1. Taxonomy (NCBI): domain Eukaryota; kingdom Metazoa; phylum Chordata; class Mammalia; order Rodentia; family Platacanthomyidae; genus Typhlomys; species Typhlomys cinereus. The sequence goes on along the minus strand of JALPQD010000378.1, from coordinate 866,204 downwards.
GCTCCTCATTCCCTGAGCAGTCAAGTTCCTCAATATATACAGAGAAAGAGGGAAAATTTTATTAGACACCTTAGAATAAGATAGAGTATAAAGGTTGCTGGGTATGTCTTGAAAGTTTTACAGTACAGAAGTTGGCACCAATCCACACATTGAGATAAGGCCCTCTCTTCCCCCAAAACATTGTTTATGAATAGATATGGAATTAATTCTGCCAATGCAGGTGAAAAACCAGATCCTCAGATGTATTAGAACCAAATTTCTCAGTTCAGTCACCATGTCTGGCCATGAGGTCTTTCCTGGGTAGAATTGGATTCCATAACTAACCAATCAGGTTCACAGAATGCAGAAATCACCCATGAGAGAAAGTCGCATTTTCGTGTTCACCCAAGTTTACAAATACACCTGATTCTGCACTCCATCAAAAGGCTTCCTTCCAATAAACAGGCTCCATGTGAGTTCAGCTCTTTCTCTCCCTTAATAAAACCTGCCTTAAACTTCTACATATATTTTGATTTCAATCTTCAACTATCAAACACAAGAAATTACACTAATCATAATAATAGTAATAATAATAATAATACCAATTGTAATTCAAGGTCACTAAGAAACACAGGGACCAGTGCTTATAAAGACACACACTGCTCTTACATGAGGGTGCACCAAGAAGCTGTGACTTGGCTGGATTGTCTGTCTTGCCACAGAGCTGCATGGGTCTGCATCCAGGAATACATGAGGAAGGAAGTAGACCCCAAGGAGTAGATGCAGTTGCTATTGAAAACAATTCATGTTCCACAAGACTCAGAATGTCTGGACACACCCCCTTCCAGAGCCACCCAGTGCTCAAACCACTTCATATCCTGATGCCCCAGGGAGCACTGGACTTGATTCTCAGTCAGGGCTTAGGGCAAACAGGAGAAATACAGAGCCATGAATTAGCGCTCTGTGCCCACCATCCCCAGTGCTCTTGATGGCCGCTCCACGGCCCAAGGCTCCCCACCCCTGAGTGCCTGGACCCAGCATCTTCAGGGCAGCCCTCAGCGGTGCCCCATGCTCTGCAGCTGGGCTACAGGCCCCGCTCATGGCCAGGATAGGATGCCCTGACACTGGTGCTGGTCAATCCCTCCCCACAGCCCCACTGGGGAGGCAGGAGCAATGGGGACATAAGGCTTTCTGCCCCTCTAGCGATCCCCATGCTCACGCTCTGGGAGTCCCAGACATCCTTGTTGTCCTCCTCAAATGTGTCCACAGAAGAGCTTTACAGGTCTGCACAGGATGCACACAGCCGGCTAGTGTCCAGAAGAGCAAAGAAAAATGCCCCCAAATCAACAAATTGTAAGACTTTCAGGGAGAGGCCAAAGCCTGAGCAAGGCCCTGAAGGGCTCACTACTCTTTCCTTGTCACTAGTGGGTCATTCCTCACAGAGGAACTGCCTGTTGAGATCCAGTAGTTTTAACTACTAAGCCCTCTCCCCAATGTTAAAAATACAATTTAGCTCATTTTTCAATCATATTTGCAGAAATAATAAGTAAAATCGTTTCAATCACAACTAAAACTCTGGACTAGTTCCATGAACGCTCAGACTGTTAGGCAAAGATGCAGTTTAATATAGGGTGAGCAGGGCAGAGGTGGGAGAATAAGGATGTTGGAGAGGGACAAAATAGAAAAGCATTGTTGATAGGAGAGGAGTTTGTTTTTCCTTCTGAGCCAAAGGCAAGTGAAAGGAATTGAGCTGCACCTGACTCAGTTGATTGAAGTAACTCAGCTGATGAGGAATAGATTGGTTGAGCCACTTACAGTTCATCAGTGTGTCGTCTTCTTGCACAACAGTTTTGTATTTATCTCATTATCCAAACTCTGACATTCCCATATTCCAATGATCACACTACAAGGCTTGGAGTCACTCAGACTCAGATTCAAATCTCAGCATTGGAATAGAGGACTAGCTCCTTGATACAGCTGGTTGGTTAACATGCAGCAGATCCTGGGTTCTATACCCAGAACTGGAAAACAGAAACTGCCCACTAGGCCAGAGAGACAGCTGAGCTGAGAAATGCACTAGGCTGAGCCTTTAAACCTTAGCTCAGGACCCAAAGTGCACATGGTAGAATAGAGAACATACTGACACAAGTTGTCTTCTGACATCCACACACGTAGTGCCACTCATTTCTGCATTTCCCATCAACGTTTAGGATGACAAAAATAGAAAGAATAAAATCGTGGGAAGGAATTTGACCACATTTGCATGGGAACTTGGGATGCTGAAGCCCAAGAATTCCAGACTAGCCTGGGAAACACACAGAGACAATCTCCATCTCCAAACCAGCAAATTGTAGTTAGGAATGCAGTTGAGTGGGAAAGCACTTTATGAGAAAGCATGAATCATTGGTAAAGATCTCCATCACTGTCACAATTTAAGAAAAAAGAAACCAGACTTGAAAGTCCACATTACTATGTGTAACATGTAGAACAATAAAACCATAGACACAGAGAGCACATTAGTTGTCAGTGGATGGGGGCAAATTAAATGAGGGTTGACAGCTAATAGGAATAAATGTTCTGAAGACAGACAGAGGTCATGATTGTCTCATAAGTCCACTACATGATATTCCACATATACACTTGGAAATGGTGAGTGGATAATTTTATATAATGTAAGATTTACACTGACTTTATTAAAAATTGATTTAATACCAGTGAGTGAAAATTTAATGGTTGCCAAGATATTTACAATATCTCAAAATGTGTCTCTCTCTACCTCTGCTCTCCAGATGTATGCATGAAGATGCCTTCACCCACTGATTTAACATGCCTGTACAAAATTTCTTTGAAACCACTGATCTTCTGGAAAACATCTAGGTCATGAAACACAAAGTCAGAGGAATTGATTCCAGTAATTGAAAATTCTAGGCAAAAAGGTCCTGATTCAACAAGAAACATGCTGTTATTGGGAACGACCAGAAACTTTTGGGGCTGGAGATGTGACTCAGTTGGCAGAGGACTGGATGAGCATCAAGGAATTACTTAGTTCCGTCCCCAGGGTTGCATATACCAGGCATGGTGCTGCAAGGCTGTAATCCACACTCAGGAGGGGGAGACAGGACAGTGAGAAGTTCAAGTTCATCCCCAGCTATGAGGTTGGCATAAAGCACACAGCTCCTGACCACTTGGCCCCCGAGCATTCTTGCTACTTCTATTTCCTTTCTACTCTTTTCTTCAAAAATTGTTGCTTCATGTTTATCTTTCCCCCAAAAAAGTTCCTTTGGTATATGAAGGAACTCTGAACTCAGAGATAGGCACAATTGGAACAGGGAGCCTTGTAATAACATCACGTATCATCTGATTTCTGCTGGTCATCAATGTGAGGTGCTTAGGAACACTACTGTGACTATCAGTCCCTAGCCTCCAAGGATCCTAGTGCCTTTAGTCCATGCTAAACTTTGTGGGATCAATAATGTGTTTGACATAGCGCAGGTTATGCAAAGACATATTATGATTGCTTCGGCTCTAACTTGTGTGGAGTGTCTTGCATATCATTACTCCTCCCATCCTTGTGCTCTTACAATCTTACCACCCCTTCTTCCACAAATTTCCCTGAGCTTCAAGATGGGGAGAGATTAGGCTTGCCCAGTTCCAGGTAGTTGATATAGAGTCTCTGATGTTCTGAATTATGGTTTGTTGATTTTTTTTTCCGTTTTGCTGCTCCTGCAATGCCCTTGGCTCCATCCTGATGGGTATTGGATGTCACCCCTTGGCCAGAGATGAAAACCTGTTATCAGAGTATATTCAAAGGTAGATGGAATAAGAGTAGAAGACCGCAGAAAGAGAGGGGTCAATCACCCATTTGCAAAATGGTTACTTTCTATCTGCCAGACTATATGTCCTCCCCTTCTGTTTAGATCATACCCCATCAGTTGCAAATGATCAGGAAGGAAAGTCTGTGAGTTTAACCAGATGTCTCATTACTTACTTGCAGTCCTTGATGGTGACCTATTTTCTTTGCTGTAACATGGTCCCCTCTCTCCTTGTTTCTGGTGGGGCCCTCCTTCCCCATCCCTTCTGTTTATAATCTTTAAAATTACTGTAGGTATTACAAAGATTTGTCTTTGAGTGTCTCTAAGTGGGTTTGGTACTAGGATCCACCTATTAGTGAGTGCATACGGTGCTTAATTTTCCATGTCTGGGATACTTCACTCAATATAATTGTTTCTAATTCCATCCATTTCCCAGCAAATTGCATTAATTCATCATTTTTTAAAAAATTTAATTATACATTTAAAAAATTTTTTACCAGTTCCCTCCCTCCCCCCCTCCCTGAACCCCTCTTCCCCCTCCTCTCCCACCCCATCCCCCAGTGCCTCCCCCCCAATTCCCAGAGAGTCCTTTATTGTGTATGCCTGACTCTCCACTGGGTCCTCCTCTCCGATGACATATAAGGACCCAGTGGCATTTCCATAAGCCCTTTCTCTTGTTCCTCTTAAGCATAGGAGCACTACTATGGCTGTCAATCTCTTGCCTCCAGGGATCTCGGTGCCCTTAACAGATGCTAGACTTTATGAGGGCAACATTGCGCTGGACATTGCACAGGGCATGCAAAGTCCCATTATGATTGCTTTGGCCACAACTATTGTTGAGAATCTTGCAAATCGTTGCTCCTCCCATCCTTTTGCTCTTACAATCTTACCGCCCCCTCTTCCGCAAATGTCCCTGAGCTCCAGGATGGGGAGAGATTAGGCTGGCCTAGTTCTATGTGATTGATATAGAGTCTATGAAGTTCTGGATTGTGGTTTGTTGATTTTCTTTTGCAGTTTTGCTGCTCCTGCAATGCCCTTCACTCCATCCTGCTGGGCACTGTATGTCACCCCCTGGCCAGAGACAAAAAGCTGTTAAACCGGAGTCTTGTTATAATAGCACATTCAAGGGTAGATGTAATAAGAGTAGGAAACCTCAGTGAGGGAGGGGTCCATCACCCATTTGCTAAATGATTACTTTTTATCTGCTAGACTATATGCCCTCCCCTTCTGGTGAGATCAGGAAAGAATGTCTGTGAACTTAACCAGGTTCTCATTACTTACTTGCAGACCTTGATGAAGGCCTATTTTCTCTGCTGTAACATGGTCCCCTCTCTCCTTGTTTCTGGTGTGGCCCTCCTACCCCATCTCTCTTGCTCATAATTCTTGCAATTACTGTGTTACATAGGTTTACTTTTGAGTGTCTCAATGTAGGCTGGGTGAGTTTGGTACTAGGAGCCACCTATTAGGGAGTACATACAGCACTTAATTTTCTGGGTTTGGGATACTTCACTTATATAATTGTTTCTAATGACATCCATTTCCCAGCAAATTCCGTAATTCATCATTTTTGATGGCTGAGTAGTACTCCATTGTATAGATGTACCACAATTTCCTTATCCACTCGTCAACTGTTGGACGTTTAGGTTGATTCCATGACTTTGCTATTGTAAACAGTGCTGCTATGAACATGGTCGAGCTTGTGCTATCGAGGCGAACCTCTGCTGCATGGGGGGTTATTCCCAAAAGTGGGATAGCAGGGTCATATGGCATTTCAATCTTTAATTTCTTTAAGAATATCCAGACGGCTCGCGAGAGTGGCTATATGAGCCTGCATTCCCACCAGCAATGTAGGAGAGTTCCTCTCTCTCCACATCCTCTCCAGCATTTGTCATTGTTTGTATTGTGGATTTTTGCCATCCTGACCGGGGTGAGATGATATCTCAGGGAAGTTTTGATTTGCATTTCCCTGATGGCATTTTTTAAGATATTTGTTAGACATTTTAATTTCATCCCTGGTAAAGTTTCTTTGAAGTTCCAGGGCCCATTTTTAAATTGGGCCATTGTTTTCCTTGGAGTTTAGTTTTCTAAGTTCTTTGTGCACTCTGGACAGTAGAGCTCTGTCAGATATGTGGTTAGTGAAGATTTTCTCCCATTCTGTGGGTTGCCTTTGAGCTCGTGTTACAATCTCTTTATCTGAACAGAAGCTCTTTAATTTCACAAGATCCCAACTGTTGAGAGTTGGTAGCAGTGACTGTGCCATTGGATGTCTGTTTAGGAAGTGTTGGCCTAGCCCAATCAGCTCGAGGGAGTTCCCTATCCTTTCAACTATGGATTTTTAGTCTCTGGCCTTAAATCAAGGTTCTTGATCCATTTGGAATTAAGTCTTGTACATGGTGACAAGTATGGGTCCAGCTTTAATCTTCTGCATGTGGAGATCCAGTTTTGCCATCACCATTTGTTGAAGATGCTGTTCTTTTTCCATTGGATTCTTTGGGCCCCTTTGTCAAAGACCAAATGGCTGTATTTTTGTGGGCTTATATCTGGGTCTTCAACCTTTATCCATTGATCTGTGTGTCTATTTTGGAGTCAGTACCAGGCAGTTTTTATAACTATGGATTTGTAGTATAGACTAAGGTTTGGTATGGTAATACCTCCAGCAGTGTTTTTGTTACTCAGGATTGTCTTTGCTATCCTGGGTCTTTTGTGCCTCCATATGAATTTTGAGATTGTGTGGTCAACTTCTTTAAAGAATTGCTTTGGGATTTTAATTGGTATAGCATTGAATTTGTATATTGCCTTTGGTAGGATGGTCATTTTTACAATGTTGATTCTACCAATGCAGGAACATGGGAGGTCTTTCCACCTTCTGGTGTCTTCTGCTATTTCTTTCTTTAGGGTTTTAAAGTTTTCATTGTAAAGGTCTTTGACCTCCTTGGTTAGGTTTATACCAAGGTATTTCATTTTTTTAGGGGCTATAGTAAATGGGATTGTTTCTCTCAAGGCTTTTTCACTTCTTTCATTCTGAGCATATAGGAAGGCCACTAATTTTTGCACATTTATTTTGTATCCTGCCACCCTGCTGAACTTCTCAATTAGTTCCAGGAGCTTCCTGGTGGAGTTTTTGGGATCACTCAGGTATAAGATCATGTCATCTGCAAATAGGGATAGCTTGACTTCTTCCTTGCCGATTCGAATCCCTCTTATGTCCCTTTCTTGTCTTATGGCTTCAGCTAAGACTTCAAGTACAGTGTTGAATAGAAGTGGTGAGAGTGGACAGCCTTGTCTAGTTCCTGATCGAAGTGGGAATGCTTCCAATTGTTCCCCATTGAGCATAATCCTTGCTGTGGGCTTGTTGTATGCAGCTTTCATTATATTGATAAAGGTTCCTTTCATTCCTACAGTCTCTAGCGTTTTGTTCATAAAAAGCTGTTGGATTTTGTCAAAGGCTTTTTCTGCATCTATCGAGAGTATCATGTGGTCTTGGATTTGGACTGGTTTACATGATGAATTACATTTATTGATTTGCGTATGTTGAACCAACCTTGTGTGCCGGGGATGAAGCCTACTTGGTCCCCGTGAATGAACTTTTTGATATGTTTTTGAATCCGATTTGCTAAGACTTTGTTGAGAATCTTTGCATCTGTGTTCATCAGAGAGATCGGCCTATAGATTTTTTTTTTAAGTGAATCTTTATTAGGTTTTGGGATTAAGACGATATTAGCTTCATAGAAGGAATTTGGTAGTGTTCCTTCCTTTGCTATTTGATGGAACAGTTTAAGGAGTATTGGTGTTATTAACTCCTTAAATGTCTGGTAGAATTCGGTGCTGAATCCATCTGGCCCAGGACATTTTTTGGTGGGAAGATTTGAGATTACTTCTTCAATTTCCTTGTATGTTATAGGACTATTTAAATAATTTGCAACTTCCTGATTCAATTTAGGTAGGTTGTGTTTACTTAGAAATTCATCCATCTCTTTTGTGTTGTCAAACTTCACAGAGTACAAGTTTTTGAAATATGATGTTATAATTCTGTGGATTTCTTGGGTATCCGTAGTGATAAATCCATGTTCATTTCTAATTTTGTTAATTTGGGTTTTCTCTCTCTTGCTTTTGGTTAATTTAGCTAGGGGTGTATCAATCTTATTGATTTTTTCAAAGAACCAGCTTTTTGACTGGTTGATTTTTTCTATTGTTTTCTTAGTCTCAATTTCAGATATTTCTCCCCTTATTTTGCTAATCTCCTCTCTTCTACTACTTTTGGGATCAGATTGCTCAAGTTTCTCCAAAGCCTTAAGCTGCATCATTAAATTATTTATTTCTGATGTTTCCATTTTTCTGATGTAGGCATTAAGAGCTATGAAGTTACCTCTTAGAACAGCTTTCATTGTGTCCCAGAGATTTTGGTAAGTTGTATTTTAATTTTCGTTCACTTTCAGGAAATCTTGAATTTCCTGTTTAATTTCTTCCTGAATCCAGTTCTCATTCCAAATCATATTGTTAAGTTTCCAGGAGTTAGTGTATTTTCTGTTGTTTGTTGTGTTGTTGTGGATGTGCAGCTTTAGGCCGTGGTGGTCTGATAGGGCACAGGCTAGAATTTCGACTTTTTTGTATTTGTGTAGATTCATTTTGTGGCCCAATATGTGATCTATTTTGGAGAAAGTTCCGTGTGCTGCTGAGAAAAATGTGTATTCTTTGGTGCGTGGGTGAAAAGTTTGATAGAGATCTGTAAGGTCCATTTCTTTCAGGGTTTGGTTAAGCTCCAAAGTGTCTCTGTTTAGCTTTTGACCTGTTGATCTATCCCATGTTGAGAGGGCGGTGTTGAAATCCCCGAGAATTATCGTTTGGGGGTTGATTTCTTGCTTTAGACGGTGTAGGGTTTTCTTAATGAATGTGGAGGGGCCATATTGGGTGCATATATGTTCAGTATTGTGAAGTCTTCCTGGTGAATTGTACCTGTGACTAAAATGCAGTATCCATCTGTTTCTCTTATGATTTTCTTTGGTTTGAAGTCCACTTTGTGTGAAAGCATAATTGCTACCCCTGCCTGTTTCCTGGTTCCATTAACTTGCAAGATTTTGGACCAGCCTTTCATTCTTAGGATGTGCCTATCTTTTGTGGTGAGATGAGTTTCCTGAAGGCAGCAGATTGTTGGATTGTGGTTTTTAACCCAAGTTTGTAATCTATGTCTCTTAATCGGTGAGTGAATGCCGTTGACATTCAGTGTTATAATGGAGAAATTATTTTTAATTCTGGACATTTTTTATGTTTAGTGGCTTTTGTAAGTGTATTGTTTGATATTTATATTTTGGTGGTATTATACTTCCCTTCTGTCCTCCTGGATACACTTGTTCTTTTCTTCAAGCTTGAGTATCATTTCTAGCATTTTTTGAAGGCCTGGTTTGGTAGACATGTATCCCTTCAAGTTGTCTTTGTGCTGGAAAACTTTTTTTTCTCCCTCAATCATGACAGATAGTTTTGCCGGGTATATCAGTCTGGGTTGGCATTTTTGCTCATTTAATACTTGAAGTATGTCTCTCCAAGCTCTTCTTGCTTTTACTGTTTCCATTGAGTGGTCATTTGTTATTCACCTTTAAACGTGACTTGCTTTTTTTCTCTTGAAGCTCTCAGAACCTTTTCTTTGTCTTGAATGTGGAGTGTTTTGACTATTATTTGCCGTGGCAATTTTCTGTTTTAGTCATATCTGTTTGTAGTGCGAAATGCCTCTTGTATTTGGATAGGCCTCTCATTCTTTAGTTGTGGGAAGTTTTCATTTATGATGAATTGAAATATTTCCTCAGGTGTGGTATTTTGGGATTCTTGTTCTGGTATTCCATGAATGTGCATGTTAGGCTTCTTCAGGGTGTCCCATATTTCTAGAATGCTCCTCTCCAGTATCTTTTTGGCTTTAACAATCTCTTCCATTGAGCTGGTTAATTCTCCTACTTTGTCTTCAAGATCTGAAATTCTATTTTCTGCCTCATTTGTTCTGCTGATAAGACTCTCTCTTGAGTTTTGGGTTGAAAATAACTTATCTCTTCAATTTTAAACTCTGCCTGAGACTGTTTTACCTGCTCTATACCTATTTTTGTTTCTTGAACTGTTTTTCTCAACTCCTTCAGGTTCCTGTTGTGTTCCTGTTCAAAGTGGTTGATACGGTTGTTTAACTCTTCTCGGATTTCCTTTTTCATAGTATTAATCATGGTAATGATCATACTCTGAAAGTCGTTATGTTGGGTCCAGCTTTCATGGCTATTTTCTATGGATTTTTGTTCTGGTCGCAATCCATCGTTATGGGATTGATTCTTTTGGTGGGAGATTGGTCTTCTTGGGTTTTGTTTCTCGTGGATCTGTATTTTGACTTGTACATTGTTGTTTTGTTTTTTAGGACCTTTCAGTTTCTGTGTGTTTTTCACTGAACCGATGTAGTTGGTATTGTTACACCTGCCAGTTGTTACTAGTGCTTGCCTTGGATTGGGTATGTTTGTGTATTGGTATTGTTATATCCTAGATGAGACTACTAGGATGTTAGTACGTCAGTTAAGTAACCAGGGGATGAATATAAGTATGGTAGTGCACTTTTACAATCTAGTTTCTTGGTGAAATGTGAGGGTGGGTGGTGTACTCCCTGGAATTGGATGTTTTTGGGGTGGCTGTATGAGGAAGCTGACCTACAGCATTGATACTAGAAAGGATCAGTAAGGTGAGAGAAAAGAAAAAGAAAAAAAAAAAGAAGTTTACTTATCGTTGGGCTGGATGTGAAGAGTCTCGCGCATGTGATACAATGGTTGTAGTGAAGTCCAGATGTATGGCCTGTGTTCTCTTTGTTCCTTAGAGTTTTGCTTGAGTTTCCTTTGGACTCTATTGAATTCTGAGTAGCAGTGTGTCTTCCGTGGACCACGTGCGTAGGTCCCCGGTGGGCCAGAGAGGCAGAGGGTCTGATGTTGATGGCAGAATTCTTCACCTGCGACCTGGGGGGGGGGCGGAGGGGCGCGGCGGGGGGAGGGCACGAGGGGCTGGTGTCCGGGGCGGGGCCCTGGAGGCTAAGCCGGCAGCCACGCGCGGGTGCTGCTGGCCAGGCGGCCCAGCTCCGGGGTGGGGGGCTGGTCTGGGAGGGGCTTTCTCTCACCTGGGCGCTGGTCGGGGTTCGGCGTGGATGGGGGTGGGGGGCTGGGGGCAAAGCCTGTGGCGATGCGCGCGGGTGCTGCCGGCCGGGCAGCTCGGCTCCGGGGTGGAGGGCTAATTCATCATTTTTGATGGCTCAGTAGTATTCCTTTGTATAAATGTACCACATTGTCCGTATCTACTCGTCAACTGTTGGACATTTGGGCTGATTCCATGACTTTGCTATTGTAAACAGTGCTGCTATGAACATGGTCGTGCTTGTGGTATCGAGGTGAATTTCTGCTGTATGGGGGTTTATTCCCAAAAGTGGGATAGCAGGGTCATATGGCATTTCAATCTTTAACTTCTTTAAGAATCACCAGATGGCTCGCCAGAGTGGGTGTATGAGCCTGCATTCCTACCAGCAATGTAGGAGAGTTCCCTTCTCTCCACATCCTCTCCAGCACTTGGTGTTGTTTGTATTGTGGATTTTTGCCATCCTGACCGGGGTGAGATGATATCCCAGGGAAGTTTTGATTTGCATTTCCCTGATGGCTAAGGATGTGGAGCATTTCTTAAGATATTTGTTAGTCATTTTAATTTCTTCCCTGGTAAAGTTTCTTTTAAGTTCCAAGGCCCATTTTTTAATTGGGCCATTTGTTTCCTTGGTGTTTAGTTTTCTAAATTCTTTGTGCACTCTGGATAATAGAGCTCTATAAGATATGTGGTTAGTGAAGATTTTCTCCCATTCTGTGGGTTGTCTTTTTGCTCCTGTCACAATCTCTTTATCTGAACAGAAGCTCTTTAATTTCACAAGCTCCCATCTGTTGAGTGTTGGTTGAAGTGACTGTGCTATTGGATGTCTGTTTAGGAACTCCAACAACCTTATTTTGTGGAACACTTCTGTGGCAAGCTTTTCTTTCTGATTTCAGACAGATCCATGTGGGCAAAATTTGACAAGTGTTTTTCTTTCCTCTTGCCAGACAACTCTTTGTTTCATTTTATCCATTGCATGGCCTTGCCAGCATGCCAACCAAACTCACCTTGAAATCTTGCATGGTTGTGCTATATATACCAAGTGGTCTGTGACACTTTTTTGGGGTGACATAATACGGCGCTTCAATTGCATAATAAAATTCTAGTGAATGTCAACTTGGAAAAGCAGTGCTCAATCTTTTGTAAATATTTTACTTAATGATTTATTTGATAGAGAAAGGAAGAGGGGAAAAGGCACACCATAGTCCACAGTTTGATGTCAGAAGACAACTCTCACAATTTAGTCCTGTCCTTCCATTTTGTGGGCTCCCAGGGATGAAACTCTGATTGTCAGGCATGACAGCACATTCCTCATCCTCTCAATGGAAAAATTACCATTGAACCATTTGTTCAATTAGAAAGTTTGGTCCTCTGGGAACCACACACAACACCCCTCCCAGTCTTCACTTCCAATGCTAGTTCCTGAGCCACCCCTTAGCAATGCCTACCACCATATGAAATTGAATTCTACCTATTGTCTTTGCCTCACTTCCCCAGCAACTCCAGAACACTCCTTAACAACTTGTGAAGTATAAAAGGATTGCAGAACTGACAATCTCCCTCTTTTTCTGCTTGCTTTTCTTCCATGTGGTTCTGTCATAAAGTTTTTGTCTGCTCCTAGCTAACTGCTTGTGTTCACTGTCTCCCTATTCTGTCTGACCTTAAGTTGTCTCATCTCATGCTCTCCCATGCCTTTCTTACCTGTTTGTGTTCATCCTGAGTGTCCACAAGTTCTTTTGGTTTTCTCTTATTTTCAATAAAATATCTGCTTTAATCTCTCAATACAGTCTGGCTTCAGTCTTTGGCTACAGAGCATAAGGACCCCCAAAGACACCTTCCTAATAAAACTAAAACCTCTCTTGCCAAGTTGATTAGTAATAACCATAGTAATGAAATAATAAATACTTCTTCATACAGTAATATAGGCTGTACATACATATCAGATTATAAACAGGTGAGAATCTGAGACAATGTCTTGACCTATTCAATCAACTGAGCTACATCTTCTCAACTCCTTACCTAAATTTCTCTGTTTGTTCCCAATAATAGCATGTTTCTTTTCTGATTCAGGCTCTTCTTTCCCAGAATTTTCTCCTAAGGGAATCAGTTCCCCTAACTTTGTATCCAAAACTTTGGTGTTTTCCAGAAGGTAAGATCAGTGGTATCAAAATATACTGTGCAGGCAGGATAACACAGTTAGTGAAGGTATCTCTGCATGAATCTGGGGACCTGAGTTAGATCCTTGGGAGCATGGTAGAAGACAGAACCATCTTCCATACCCGTACCCTGGAGAGAGACACTTTTAAGTAGTGTAAATATTCTGGTGTCCATTAAACCTTTCTCACTGGGTTTTGTCCAAATTTTTTTATGAAATCAAAGTAAAATTTATGTTATAAAAAGTTATCCATTTTCCATTTCAAAGTGTATGGTACATGGCTTTTAATATACTCAGAAATCTTGGAAAATCATCACTTCTGTCTCCAAGGCATTTATTCCTGTAAGCAGTCACTCTTCCTTGCATTCCTCTCATCCACTGGCAACTAATCTGCTCTCTTTGTGTCTGAGGGTTTCTTTGTTCTACATATTACACATAGTAGAGTTCTGGCCTTGTATGTCTGGTTTCTTTCTCTTAAAATGTGAATATGATGGAGACCAAACCCACAGATTCATACTTGGTAGTTAAGTGTCTGCTACTCAATTACATTCCTTTTTTTTTTATTTCAACTCATACAAACTTAACAGGTACACCGGTCCCCCCCCTCCTTCCAAACTCCTATCCCCGTGTGCCCCCTTCTCCTCCCCCTTCCCTCCCCATCCACCAGTGCCTCCCCCTCCCATCCCCGGAGCATCCTTTAATGTGCATGCCAAACTCTCCTCTGGGTCCTACTCTTCGATGAGATGCAAGGACCCAGTGACATTTCCCAGAACCCTTTCCTGTGTTCCCGTTAAGCATAGGAACACTACTGTGGCTGTCAAACCCTTGAGTCCCAGGATCCTAGTGCCTTTAGCAAATGCTAGACTTTGTGAGGTCAATAGTGTGTTGGACATTGTGCAGGGCATGTAAAGTCCAAATATGATTGCTTCGGCCCTAACTTGTGTGGAGTATCTTGCATATCATTGCTCCTCCCATCCTTGTGCTCTTACAATCTTACCTCCCCTCTTCTGCAAATTTCCCTGAGCTTCAGGATAGGGAGAGATTAGGCTGGCCTAGTTCCAGGTGATTGATATAGAGTCTCAGATGTTCTGGATTATGGTTTGTTGATTTTTTTTTTCAGTTTTGCTGCTCCTGCAATGCCCTTGGCTCCACCCTGATGGGTATTGGATGTCACCCCCTGGCCAGAGATAAAAAACTGTTAAATTAGAGTCTTGTTATGAGAGTATATTCAAAGGTAGATGTAATAAAAGTAGGAAACAGCGGTGAGAGAGGGGTAAATCACCCATCTGCAAAATGGTTACTTTCTATCTGGGAGACTATACGGCCTCCACTTCTGGTAAGATCATAGCCCATCAGTTGTAAATCATCAGAAAGGAAAGTCTGTGAACTTAACCAGATGTCTCATTACTTATTTGCAATCCATGACGGTGGCCTATTTTCTCTTCTCTAACAAGGTCCCATCTCTCATTGTTACTGGTGTGGCCCTCCTTCCCCATCCCTCCTGTTCATAATCTTAGCAATTACTGTAGTTATTACAGAGATTTATCTTTGAGTGTCTCTAAGTGGGTTTCATACTAGGAACTCCCACCTATTAGGGAGTACATGTGGCGCTTAATTTTCTGGGTCTGGGATACTTCACTCAATAAAATTGTTTCTAATTCCATCCATTTCCCGGAAAATTCCATTAATTCATCATTTTTGATGGCTGAGTAGTACTCCATTGTATAGCTGTACTACATTTTCCTTATCCACTCATCAACTGTTGGACATTTGGGTTGATTCCATGACTTTGCTATTGTAAACAGTGCTGCTATGAACATGGTCGTGCTTGTGGTATCGGGGTGAATTTTTGCTGTATGGGGGGTTGTTCCCAAAAGTGGAATTGCAGGGTCATGTGGCATTTCAATCTTTAATTTCTTTAAGAATCTCCAGACGGCTCATCAGAGTGGCTGTATGAGCCTGCATTCCCACCAGCAATGTAGGAGAGTTCCCCTCTCTCCACATGCTCTCCAGCATTTGTTGTTGTTTGTATTGTGGATTTTTGCCATCCTGACCAGGGTGAGATGATATCTCAGGGAAGTTTTGATTTGCATTTCCCTGATGGCTAAGGAAGTGGAACATTTCTTAAGATACTTGTTAGACATTTTAATTTCTTTTTTATTTTTACCTTTTTTATTATTAAAAATGTAATTATACATTTTAAAATTTTTTTACCAGTTCCCTCCCTCCCCCTAACCCCCTCCTTCCCCTCCTCTCCCTCCCCATCCCCCAGTGCCTCCCCCCCAATTCCCAGAGAGTCCTTTATTGTGTATGCCTGACTCTCCACTGGGTCCTCCTCTCCGATGACATATAAGGACCCAGTGGCATTTCCATAAGCACTTTCTCTTGTTCCCCTTAAATATAGGAGCACTACTATGGCTGTCAATCCCTTGCCTCCAGGGATCTCAATGCCCTTAACAGATGCTAGACTTTATGAGGGCAACATTGCGCTGGACATTGCGCAGGGCATGCAAAGTCCCATTATGATTGCTTTGGCCCCAACTATTGTTGAGAATCTTGCAAATCGTTGTTCCTCCCATTCTTTTGCTCTTAGAATCTTACCCCCCCCCTCTTCCGCAAATGTCCCTGAGCTCCAGGATGGGGAGAGATTAGGCTGGCTTAGTTCTATGTGATTGATATAGAGTCTCTGAAGTTCTGGATTGTGGTTTGTTGATTTTCTTTTGCAGTTTTGCTGCTCCTGCAATGCCCTTCACTCCATCCTGCTGGGCACTGTATGTCACCCCCTGGCCAGAGACAAAAAGCTGTTAAACCGGAGTCTTGTTATAATAGCACATTCAAGGGTAGATGTAATAAGAGTAGGAAACCTCAGTGAGGGAGGGGTCCATCACCCATTTGCTAAATGATTACTTTTTATCTGCTAGACTATATGCCCTCCCCTTCTGGTGAGATCAGGAAAGAATGTCTGTGAACTTAACCAGGTTTCTCATTACTTACTTGCAGACCTTGATGGAGGCCTATTTTCTCTGCTGTAACATGGTCCCCTCTCTCCTTGTTTCTGGTGTGGCCCTCCTACCCCATCTCTCTTGCTCATAATTCTTGCAATTACTGTGTTACATAGGTTTACTTTTGAGTGTCTCAATGTAGGCTGGGTGAGTTTGGTACTAGGAGCCACCTATTAGGGAGTACATACAGCGCTTAATTTTCTGGGTTTGGGATACTTCACTTAATATAATTGTTTCTAATGACATCCATTTCCCAGCAAATTCCAGTAATTCATCATTTTTGATGGCTGAGTAGTACTCCATTGTATAGATTTACCACAATTTCCTTATCCACTCGTCAACTGTTGGACATTTAGGTTGATTCCATGACTTTGCTATTTTAAACAGTGCTGCTATGAACATGGTCGAGCTTGTGCTATCGAGGCGAACCTCTGCTGCATGGGGGGTTATTCCCAAAAGTGGGATAGCAGGGTCATATGGCATTTCAATCTTTAATTTCTTTAAGAATATCCAGACGGCTCGCCAGAGTGTCTGAACGAGCTTGCATTCCCACCAGCAATGTAGGAGAGTTCCCCTCTCTCCACATCCTCTCCAGCATTTGTCATTGTTTGTATTGTGGATTTTTGCCATCCTGACCGGGGTGAGATGATATCTCAGGGAAGTTTTGATTTGCATTTCCCTGATGACTAAGGAAGTGGAGCATTTTTTAAGATATTTGTTAGACATTTTAATTTCATCCCTGGTAAAGTTTCTTTGAAGTTCCAGGGCCCATTTTTTAATTGGGCCCTTGGTTTCCTTGGAGTTTAGTTTTCTAAGTTCTTTGTGCACTCTGGACAGTAGAGATCTGTCAGATATGTGGTTAGTGAAGATTTTCTCCCATTCTGTGGGTTGCCTTTGAGCTCGTGTTACAATCTCTTTATCTGAACAGAAGCTCTTTAATTTCACAAGATCCCAACTGTTGAGAGTTGGTAGCAGTGACTGTGCCATTGGATGTCTGTTTAGGAAATGTTGGCCTAGCCCAATCAGCTCGAGGGAGTTCCCTATCCTTTCAACTATGGTTTTTAAAGTCTCTGGCCTTAAATCAAGGTCCTTGATCCATTTGGAATTGTCTTGTACATGGTGACAAGTATGGGTCCAGCTTTAATCTGCATGTGGAGATCCAGTTTTGCCAGCACCATTTGTTGAAGATGCTGTTCTTTTTCCATTGGATTCTTTGGGCCCCTTTGTCAAAGACCAAATGGCTGTATTTTTGTGGGCTTATATCTGGGTCTTCAACCCTTATCCATTGATCTGTGTGTCTATTTTGAAGCCATTACCAGGCAGTTTTTAAAACTATGGATTTGTAGTATAGACTAAGGTTTGGTATGGTAATACCTCCAGCAGTGTTTTTGTTACTCAGGATTGTCATTGTTATCCTGGGTTTTTTTTGCTGCCATATGAATTTTGAGATTATTTGGTCAACTTCTTTAAAGAATTGCTTTGGGATTTTAATTGGTATAGTATTGAATTTGTATATTGCCTTTGGTAGGATGGTCATTTTTACAATGTTGATTCTACCAATGCGGGAACATGGGAGGTCTTTCCACCTTCTGGTGTCTTCTGCTATTTCTTTCTTTAGGGTTTTAAAGTTTTCATTGTAAAGGTCTTTGACCTCCTTGGTTAGGTTTATACCAAGGTATTTCATTTTTTGAGGGGCTATAGTAAATGGGATTGTTTCTCTCAAGGCTTTTACACTTCTTTCATTCTGGGCATATAAGAAGGCCTCTGATTTTTGCACATTTATTTTGTATCCTGCCACCCTGCTGAACTTCTCAATTAGTTCCAGGAGCTTTCTGGTGGTGTTTTTGGGATCACTCAGGTATAAGATCATGTCATCCGCAAATAGGGATAGCTTGACTTCTTTCTTACCGATTTGAATCCCTCTTATGTCCCTTTCTTGTCTTATGGCCTCAGCTAAGACTTCAAGTACAATATTGAATAGAAGTGGTGAGAGTGGACAGCCTTGTCTAGTTCCTGATCGAAGTGGGAATGCTTCCAATTGTTCCCCATTGAGCATAATCCTTGCTGTGGGCTTGTTGTATACAGCTTTTATTATATTGATAAAGGTTCCTTTCATTCCTACAGTCTCTAGCGTTTTGTTCATAAAAAGCTGTTGGATTTTGTCAAAGGCTTTTTCTGCATCTATCGAGAGTATCATGTGGTCTTGGATTTGGATTGGTTTACATGATGAATCACATTTATTGATTTTGTATGTTGAACCAACCTTGTGTGCCGGGTATGAAGCCTACTTAGTCCCCCTGAATGATCTTTTTGATATGTTTTTGAATCCGATTTGCTAAGACTTTGTTGAGAATCTTTGCATCTGTGTTCATCAGAGAGATCGGCCTGTAGTTTTCTTTTTTAAGCGAATCTTTATTAGGTTTTGGGATTAAGACGATATTAGCTTCATAGAAGGAATTTGGTAGTGTTCCTTCCTTTGCTATTTGATGGAACAGTTTAAGGAGTATTGGTGTTATTAACTCCTTAAATGTCTGGTAGAATTCGGTGCTGAATCCATCTGGTCCAGGACATTTTTTGGTGGGAAGATTTGAGATTACTTCTTCAATTTCCTTGTATGTTATAGGACTATTTAAATAATTTGCAACTTCCTGATTCAATTTAGGTAGGTTGTGTTTACTTAGAAATTCATCCATCTCTTTTGTGTTGTCAAACTTCACAGAGTACAAGTTTTTGAAATATGATGTTATAATTCTGTGGATTTCTTGGGTATCCATAGTGATAAATCCATGTTCGTTTCTAATTTTGTTAATTTGGGTTTCTCTCTCTTGCTTTTGGTTAATTTAGCTAGGGGTGTATCAATCTTATTGATTTTTTCAAAGAACCAGCTTTTTGACTGGTTGATTTTTTCTATCGTTTTCTTAATCTCAATTTCTGATATTTCTCCCCTTATTTTGCTAATCTCCTCTCTTCTACTACTTTTGGGATCAGATTGCTCTAGTTTTTCTAAAGCTTTAAGCTGCATTGTTAAGTTGTTCATTTCTGATGTTTCCATTTTTTTTGATGTAGGCATTAAGAGCTATGAACTTACCTCTTAGAACAGCTTTCATTGTGTCCCAGAGAGTTTGGTAAGTTGCATTTTCATTATCATTCACTTTCAGGAAATCTTGAATTTCCTTTTTAATTTCTTCCTGAATCCAGTTCTCATTCAGCATCATATTGTTAAGTTTCCAGGAGTTAGTGTATTTTCTCTTGTTTGATGTGTTGTGGATGTCCAGCTTTAGGCCGTGGTGGTCTGGTAGGGCACAGGTTAGAATTTCAACTTTTTTGTATATGTGTAGATTCGTTTTGTGGCCCAATATGTGATCTATTTTGGAGAAAGTTCCGTGTGCTGCTGAGAAAAATGTGTATTCTTTGGTACGTGGGTGAAAAGTTCGATAGAGATCTGTAAGGTCCATTTCTTTCAGGGTTTGATTAAGTTCCAAAGTGTCTCTTTCGAGCTTTTGACCTGTTGATCTATCCCATGTTGAGAGGGCAGTGTTGAAGTCCCCAAGAATTATCGTTTGGGGGTTGATTTCTTGCTTTAGATGCTGTAGGGTTTTCTTTTTTTTTGGGGGGGGGGTTTCTTAATGAATGTGGAGGGGCCCCTATTGGGTGCATATATGTTCAGTATTGTGAAGTCTTCCTGGTGAATTGTTCCTGTGACTAAAATGTAGTATCCATCCATGTCTCTTATAATTTTCTGTGATTTGAAGTCCACTTTGTCTGATAACATAATGGCTACCCCTGCCTGTTTTCTGCTTCCATTAGCTTGTAGAATTGTTGACCAGCCTGTTATTTTTAGAGCGTGCCTATCTTTTGTGGTGAGATGGGTTTCCTGCAGGCAGCAGATTGATGGATTGTGATTTTTAATCCAAGTTTGTAATCTGTGTCTCTTGATCGGTGAATTAATTCCATTAACATTTAATGTTATAATGGAGAAACTATGTTTAATTCTAGGCATTTATTATGTTTAGTAGTTTTTATAAGTATATTGCTTCGCTTTTAATGGTGTTATATTTGCCTTCTGTTCTCCTGGATATGCCTGTTTTTTTCTTCACGCTTGAGTATCATTTCTAGCATTTTTTGAAGGCCTGGTTTGGTGGACATGTATCCCTTCAAGTTGTCTTTGTGCTGGAAAGTTTTTCTTTCTCCCTCAATCATGACTGATAGTTTTGCAGAGTAAATCAGCCTGGGTTGACATTTTTGCTCATTCAATACTTGAAGTATGTCTCTCCAAGCTCTTCTTGGTTTTACTGTTTCTACTGAGAAGTCATTTGTTATTTTAATAGGTTTACCTTTAAAAGTGACTTGTTTTTTCTCCCTTGAAGCTCTCAGCACCAGTTCTTTATCTTGAATGTGGAGTGTTTTAACTATTTGCCGTGGCATGCTTCTGTTTTGGTCGTATCTGTTTAGGGTGGGGAATGCCTCTTATATATGGATGGGTCTCTCTTTTTTTATATGAGGAAAGTTTTCCTTGATGATTGTTTGAAAAATTTCCTCAGGGGTGGTATTTTGAGATTCTTGCTCTGGTATTCCATGTTAGGCTTCTTCAGGGTGTCCCATATCTCTTGGATATTTCTCTCAAGTATCTTTTTGGCTTTAACAACCTCTTCCATTGAGCTGGTTAATACTCTCACTTTATCTTCAAGGTCTGAAATTCTGTTTTCTGCTTCATTAGTTCTGTTGATAAGACTCTCTTTAGAGTTCTGGGTTGAAGATAACTTGTCTTGTAGCTCATTTTTAAACTCTGCTTGAGTCTGTTTTAACTGCTCTATCCCAGTTTTTGTTTCTTGCACTGTTTTTCTCAACTCCTCCAAATGTCTGTTGTGTTCCTCTTCAAAGCGATTGATTCAATTATGTAATTCCTCCCGGATTTCCTCTTTCAAAATATTGAACATGGTAATGATCATATTTTGAAAGTCGTTATCCTGGGTCAGGCTTTCTTGGCCTTTTTCCGTGGGTTTGTTCTGGTTGGAGTCTAACATTATGGGATTAATTTCTTCAGTGGGAAATTTGTTTACTTGAGTGTTGCTTCTCATGGATTTGCACTTTGACTTTGGCATTGTCGTTTTAACTCTTAAGATCTTTCAATTTCAGTAAACTGAATTATTTGGCCTGGGGTTCTGGAGGTGGGCAGGGACAGAGCCTACCTAGGTCACGGGTGAGTCCCGGCTGGACCTCGCGGGCGCTGTCTGGCGGAGCAGGGTGGGGTGAAAGGGAGGATGGGGGCTTCGGCCTGGAGCTATTTAACCCGAGGGCAGCTGGGGCGGGGCCCGGGTGCAGGGGGAGGTCTTCCTCTTCCCTCGGCCCTGTGCACATGGATCCGGCTGGATGGCGGGAGTCCGAGCCGGGTCCCTTTGGGCTGACCCGGGGTTCTGGTGGGTGGGCGCGGCCGGGGCTTACCTAGAGTCGCAGGGCGAGGCCCCGCTGGACCGCGCAGGCGCGTCCCAACCAGCGGAGCGGGGTAGGGTGAAAGTAGACATTTTAATTTCATCTCTGGTAAAGTTTCTTTTAAGTTCCAAGGCCCATTTTTTAATTGGGCCATTTGTTTCCTTGGTGTTTAGTTATCTAAGTTCTTTGTGCACTCTGGATAATAGAGCTCTATCAGATATGTGGTTAGTGAAGATTTTCTCCAATTCTGTGGGTTGCCTTTGAGCTCGTGTTACAATCTTTTTATCTGAACAGAAGCTCTTTAATTTCACCAGATCCCTACTGTTGAGAGTTGGTAGCAGTGACTGGACTATTGGATGTCTGTTTAGGAACTGTTGGCCTAGCCCAATAGGCTAGAGGGAGTTACCTACCCTTTCACCTATGGTTTTTATAGTCTCTGGCCTTATATCAAGGTCCTTGATCAATTTGGAATTAATTCTTGTACATGGTGACAAGTACGGGTCCAGCTTTAATCTTCTGCATGTGGACATCCAGTTTTGCCAGCACCATTTGTTGAAGATACTCTTCTTTTTCCATTGGATTTTTTGTGCCCCTTTGTCAAAGATCAAATTGCTGTACTTTTATGGGCTTATATCAGGGTCTTCAACCCTTATCCGTCGATCTGTGTGTCTATTTTTGAGCCATTACCAGGCAGTTTTTATAACTATGGATTTGTAGTACAGACTAAGGTTTGGTATGGTAATACCTCCAGCAGTGTTTTTGTTACTTAGGATTGTCTTTGCTATCCTGGGTCTTTTGTGCCTCCATATGAATTTTGAGATTGTGTGGTCAACTTCTTTAAAGAATTGCTTTGGGATTTTAATTGGTATAGCATTGAATTTGTATATTGCCTTTGGTAGGATGGTCATTTTTACAATGTTGATTCTGCCAATCTAGGAACATGGAAGTCTTTCCACCTTCTGGTGTCTTCTGCAATTTGTTTCTTGAGGCTTTTAAAGTTTTCATTGTAAAGGTCTTTGACCTCCTTGGTTAGGTTTATACCAAGGTATTTCATTTTTTGAGGGGATATAGCAAATGGGATTGTTTCTCTCAAGGCTTTTTCACTTCTTTCATTCCGGGCATATAGGAAGGCCACTGATTTTTGCACATTTATTTTGTATCCTGCCACCCTGCTGAACTTCTGTATTAGTTCCAGGAGTTTCCTGGTGGAGTTTTTGGGATCCCTCAGGTATAAGATCATGTCATCTGCAAATAGAGATAACTGGACTACTTCCTTGCCGATTTTAATCCCTTTTATGTCCATTTCTTGTCTTATGGCTCCAGCTAAGATTTCAAGTACAATATTGAAAAGAAGTGGTGACAGTGGACAGCCTTGTCTAGTTCCTGATCAAAGTGGGAATGCTTCAAGTTTTTCCCCATTGAGAGTAAGATTTGCTGTTGGCTTATTTGATACAGATTTTATTATACTGATAAAGGTTCCTTCCATTCCAACCTTCCTTAGGGTTTTGATCGTAAAGGGCTGCTGGATCTTGTCAAAAGCTTTTTCTGCATTGATTGAGAGTATTATGTGGTCTTGAACTTTGGACTGGTTTATATGGTGAAATACATTTATTGATTTGCGTATATTGACCCAAGCTTGTGTGCCTGGGATAAATCCTACTTGATCCCCATGGATGATCTTTTTGATATGTTTTTGAATCCGATTTGCTAAGACTTTGTTGAGAATCCTTGCATCTGTGTTCATCAGAGAGATTGGCCTATAGTTTTCTTTTTTAAGTGAATCTTTATTAGGTTTTGGGATTAAGACGATATTAGCCTCATAGAAGGAATTTGGTAGTGTTCCTTCCTTTGCTATTTGATGGAAGAGTTTAAGGAATATTGGTGTTATTAACTCCTTAAATGTCTGGTAGAACTCTGTGCTGAATCCACCTGGTCCAGGACATTTTTTGGTGGGAAGATTTGAGATTACTTCATCAATTTCCTCATATGTTATAGGACTATTTAAATAATTCACAACTTCCTGATTCAACTTATGTAAGTTGTGTTTACATAAGAATTCATCCATGTCTTTTGTGTTGTCAAATTTTACAGAGTATAAGTCTTTGAAATATGATGTTATAATTCTCTGGATTTCTTGGGTATCAGTAGTAATAACTCCATTTTCAGTTCTAAATTTGTTAATTTGGGTTTTCTCTCTCTTGCTTTTGGTTAATTTAGCTAGGGGTGTATCAATCTTATTGATTTTTTCAAAAAACCAGCTTTTTGACTGGTCGATTTTCTGTAATCTTTTCCTAATCTCGATGTCAGATATTTCTCCCCTTATTTTGCTAATCTCCTCCCTTCTACTGCTTTTGGGATCAGGTTGCTCGAGTGTCTCTAAAGCTTTTAGGTGGATTGTTAATTTATTTATTTTTGAAGTTCCCATTTTTTTGATGTAGACATTAAGAGCTATGAACTTACCTCTTAGGATAGCTTTCATTGTGTCCCAGAGATTTTGATATGCTGTATTTTCATTATCATTCGCTGTCAGGAAATCTTGAATTTCCTTTATAATTTCTTCCTGAATCCAATTCTCATTCAGCATCATGATGTTAAGTTTCCAGGAGTTAGTGTATTTTCTGTTGCTTGTTGTGTTGTGGATGTCATCTTTAGGCTGTGGTAGTCTGATAAGGTGCAGGCTAGAATTTCAACTTTTTTGTATATGTGTAGATTCGTTTTGTGGCCCAATATGTGATCTGTTTGGAGAAAGTTCCGTGTGCTGCTGAGAAAAATGTGTATTCTTTGGTGCGTGGATGAAAAGTTTGATAGAGATCTGTGACGTACATTTCAGTAAGGGTTTGATTAAACTCCAAAGTGTCTCTGTTAAGTTTTTTACCTGTTGATCTATCCCATGTTGAGAGAGCGGTATTGAAATCCCCATGAATGATCATTTTGGGATTGATTTCTCCCTTTAGATGTTGTAGAGTTTGCTTATCGAATGTGGGGGGGGGCTGTATTGGGTGCATATATGTTCAGCATTGTGAAGTCTTCCTGGTGAATCGTACCCCTGACTAAAATGTAGTATTTACCTGTGTCTCCTATGATTTTTTTTTGGTTTGAAGTCCACTTTGTCCAACAGTATAATGGCTACCCCTGCCTGTTTTCTGCTTCCATTAGCTTGTAGAATTGTTGACCAGCCTTTTATTTTTAAGATCTGCCTATCTTTTGTGGTGAGATGGGTTTCCTGCAGGCAGCAGATTGATTGGATTATGATTTTAAATCCAAGTTTGTATTCTGTGTCTCTTGATTGGTTAGTTAATTTCATTAATATTTAGTCTTATTATGGAGAAACTTTTTAATTCTAGACATATATTATGTTTAGTGGTTTTTATAAGTATATTGCTTCACTTTTAATAGTGTTATACTTCCCTTCTGTTCTCCCAGATATGCCTGTTTTTTTCTTCACGCTTGAGTATCATTTCTAGCATTTTTTGAAGGCCTGGTTTGGTGGGCATGTATCCCTTCAAGTTTTCTTGTGCTGGAATATTTTTCTTTCTCCGTCAATCATGACGGATAGTTTTGTGGGGTATGTCAGCCTGGGTTGACATTTTTGCTCATTCAATACTTGAAGTATGTCTCTCCATGTTCTTCTTGGTTTTACTGTTTCTACTGAGAAGTCATTTGTTATTTTAATAGGTTTACCTTTAAAAGTGACTTTTTTTTCCCCTTGAAGCTCTCAGCACCATTACTTTAGTGAATGTGGAGTGTTTTAATTATTATTTGCCATGGCGAGTTTCTATTTTGGTCATATCTGTTGGGGTGTGAAATGCCTCTTGTATATGGATGGGCCTCTCTTTTTTTAGATGAGGAAAGTTTTCCTTGATGATAGTTTGAAAAATTTCCTCAGATATGATTTTGGGATTCTCGCTCTGGTATTCCGTGAATAGACATGTTAGGCTTCTTTGGGGTGTCCCATAACTCTTGAATGTTTCTCTCGAGTATCTTTTTGGCTTTAACAATCTCTTCCTTTGAGCTCCCACTTTGTCTTCAAGGTCTGAAATTCTGTTTTCTGCTTTATTCGTTCTGCTGATAAGACTCTCTGTTGAGTTTTGGGTTGAAGATAACTTGTCTTTTAGTTCAGTTTTGAACTCTGCTTGGGTCTGTTTTAACTGCTCTATACCTGTTTTTGTTTCTTGAACTGTTTTTCTCAACTCCTCCAAGTGTCTGTTGTTATCCTCTTCAAAGCTATTGATGCGGTTATTTAATTCCTCCCCGATTTCCTCTTTCATAGTATTGAACATGGTAATGATCGTGTTTTGAAAGTCATTATCCTGGGTCAGGCTTTCTTGCTCAATATCCGTGGGTTTGTTCTGGTTGGAGTCTATCATTATGGGGTTAATTCCTTCAGTGGGAGATTTGTTTACTTGGGTGTTGTTTCTCTTGGATTTGCACTTTGACTTGGGCATGGTCGTTTTACCTCTTAAGACCTTCTTTCAATTTCTGTGCGTTTTTTACTGAACTGAATTATTTGGCCTGGGGTTTTGGGGTTGGGCGGGGGTGGAGCTTATCTAGGTCATGGTGAGTCCTGGCTGGACTGCCAGCATCCCGGCGGCGGAGTGGGGAAGGGGAGGATGTGGCAGCGGGGCACTATTTAACCTGGGGATCTGGGGCGTGGCCCAGGGGAGTCCTCCCTGGCCTGGCACAGCTCCGGCTCCGGCTGGCTGGTGGGAGGAGCTGGGTCCCTTGGGGTGCCCTGGGTTCTGGGGGTGGGCATGGGCGGAGCTTACCTGGGTCGTGGTGAGTCCTGGCTGGACTGCACGGGTCCCAGGGGCAGCGGAGTGGGGAAAGGGCTCAACTACATTCCTGAGTTCAATTTCTATTTGTTGGTTTTTATCTATTTTTTTATTGTTATTCAATTGTGTGTGTGTGCACGTGCTTATGTATGTGTGTGTATGTATGTGTGTGTGTATGTGTGTGTGTGTGTGTGTAGAACCATGGACGAATTCGTGAACCACCATGGACTGCCTCCACCTTCTTGTTTGCTCTGCCCCAGAATTCACAGGCTCCGCCCTACCAGCACCAGAAACGCAGGCTGCCCCCCTTCCCACCTGGCGTCTATACGTGGGATCTGGGATCTGAACTCAGGACCTTGTGCCTGCAAGGCAGAGGCTTAACCCCTGAGCCCCCACTCCAGCCCTATTTGCTGGTTTTGAGATGAGAATGTCTCTGTTGATTTCCCATGCTGGTCTTGAATCCCTCGGCTTCAACTTCCAAGTGCCCATGCCAAAGTGGTCAGGTTCATTCAGGTGACATTCATTATTTTACTAGACTACTTTGTGCATTTTATCATGCTAAGGGTTGATGAGAGAACACAGACATGTGTGCTACTACATGTGTGGATGTCAGAAGACAACTTGTGAGTGTCAGTTCTGTCCATCCACCATGGGGACTTTGGGATCTGAACTCAGGATTTCTGGCTCAGTCTTACCAGGTGAGCTTCCTCCCTGGCCTAGTGAGTAGCTTCAGTTTTGAGGCTCTTGGTATAGAACTTAGGATATGGTGCATTTTAAGCAAGTAGCTATACCAATGAGGTGTTCCCCCAATTCAAAAGCTTAGATTTGAACCTGGATCTTAATGACTTCAGCCCTTGTAGAGTAAGTGGTTGGGATATGGGAATGTCAGAGTTTGGGCAATAAAATTCAAGCCAAACTGTAGTGTAAGAAGACCACAGACTGATACCCTGCAAGTGGATCAGCCAGTAAATTGATTATCAGCTGAGTTACCTCAATTAATTGTGTCAGGTGCAGTTCCGTTCCTTTCACATGCCATTGCCTCAATAAGAAAGGCAAGCTCCTCTCCTATCACCTCTCCAAAACCCTGAGTCTCATACCCTTACCCTGATCACCACATATTAAACTGCATCTTTACCTAGCAGCCTGTGAGTTCGTGGTAGTAGTCCAGAGTTCTATCTGTCCTTGGAACCATTGTCGCTTGTTATTTCAGCTAATATGATGTAAAAATGATTTAAAATGTATTTTTTGGGATGGGGAGATGGCTCAGTAGTTAAAACCATTGCTTCTCAATTGATTGTTCACTATGAGGAAAGACCTCCTAGTGACAAGGAAAGAGTAAGGGGCCCTTCAAGGCCTTGCCAAGGCCTTGGTCTCTGCCTGGAAGTCTTTGATCCTTGAGGACTTTTTGGGCTCTTTCCTTTCTCTTCAGGAGACAGGGAAGCTGTGTGCATCTTCCGTATATTTGTGAAGCTGTTGTCTGGACAAATCTGAGGAAGAGGAGGATGTCAGTGACTCCAGGAGCCATGAGCCCAGGAGTGCCCAGCAGTGCTGGAAGCCACGTGTCCCTGAAGTGCCCTGTGTTCTCCCATAACTATCAGGGGCAGGCCACAGGTTTCTCGTCCCAGCCCTGCATGTGGCCTGAAGCTCAACTGCAGTGCTTGGACCTGTAGAGCCCTGAACGCCTCTGAGCACACCTGTGAAGCTGCTGTGTCCAGAGAGCCCAATGGTGGGGAACATAGGGCTGCAGAATCACCAGCAGGAGCGCTTGAGATTGTGGGCCTCAAGGCTGGCACAGGGTGCTAAGTAGTGGCCCTGCATTTCTGTTCATTGCCTTGGTCTTTTCTGAGAATCAGATCCCGTACCTCTTGGGACATCAAGATATGAGGTGGCCTCAGCACTAGATGGCTCTGGAAGGGGGTATGTCCAGACATCCTGAGTCTGGTGGATCAAGAGTTGTTTTGAACAGCAAGGATAGGGGCAAGACCATCTAGTTTGCTGGGCTCTTCCTGCTTCCTGTGTTCCTGGATCCACACTCATGCACCCCTGTGCCAAGGTAGAGAAAGCTAGCTAAAGCTCACAGGTTTTTGGTGCTCCCTCATGTCACAATACTGCTTATCTTTGTAAGGCACTGGCCCTGCATTTCTTACTGAGTTTCTAGTGGCATTATTATTACTCTTGTTATTATTTGGTGCAAATTCTTGTGTTCCATAGTTGAAGATTGAGAAAAGAAAGTATGTAGAAGATAAAAGCAGGCTTTATTAGAGGAGAAAAAGACCTAGATTCACACACATGGATCCCATTTGGGGCAAGGAAGACTCTTGATGCAGGGCAGAATCAGTTGTATTTGTAAAGTTCTGCGAACCTGGAAAAGGGGCTTTTTCTCATAGGTGACTTCTAGTTGTTGTGAACATGATTGGTTTATTATGGTACCTATGTTGCCCAGGCTAGACCCCATGGGCAGACATGGTGACTGAACAGAGAAATTTAGATTTTATCCATCTGAGGAGCTGCTCTTCACCTGCATTTGTGGAGTTCATTTCTGTATCCATTCACAAAGAGAGGTTTAGAGGAGGTTGGAGACTTCTCTTAGTGAGGGTTGGTGCCAATTTCTATATAGTAATACCTTCAAGGCTTACCTTGCAACCTTTATACTCTATCATGGTCCAAGGTACATAATAAAAATTTTCCCTCTTTTTCTTCCTGTATCTAATGAGGATCTTGTTTACTCAGATTTAGGCATGTGTGTAACATCTATTTTCCAATCTTAACCTGGGTAGATTCCTTTCCTCTAGTTACCTGAGTGAACCTCTTGTAAAGTTATGAGTTTTTTATATATAAATATGGGATATGCAGCAGTGACCTGTAGTAAAGTGGGTTGTTTGTGTTTTCCTTCAAATAATCTATAATCTCTATCAAATTACCTCTCTGTAAATGAAGACTTTGAGGGAGTGTCTGTGAGAGTTTCCTTTGGATAGCTTCTGGTAGTAAGAAATTGCCCTCAGGGCTTTCAGTCCATCACTTTTGTTTTGTGAATGCTCCCTCCTTTAAATCAACATACTTTTCTTCTTCTGTGTACTTTGGATTAATATCAGAAGGAGCATTTCAAATAAGAGGGTCCATAAGGCTGGACTATTTTTCTATCGACATGTTTCCTATGGCCACCTTTCTTGCATCAAGATCTACCATGCTCAGGCATGTTAACCTTTTGATGGCCATGGGAGTGAAAGACATCTTCTTTGGAGACTTTTACAATCTCTAAGAGATGCTGAATATTGGACCTGTACTTACTCAGACTTCCAGAGGCAGCAAAGTTGCCTGTTTCTTCTCAGGTGCTTGTATGATCCTTAAGTATTAAGCAAGCATAATCAGAATCTGTCTGTCTGTCTGTCTATCTATCATCTATCATCTATCTATCTATCTATCTATCTATCTATCTATCTATCTATCTATCTATCATCCATCTATCTATCTACACATATGCTTACATAAAACATGTGTATTTGCCAAATACAAGGGCTCTGGTTCATGGTATTAGTTCAGGCAGCTGACTGCTAGTACTGGGGAGGGTAAAGCTATTGCCTCAATGACTCTTAATTCTGCTGTGATGGCACATCCTACCTTACTATTCCCTCTACATCAGTTCACCTCCCATCAGTTAAAAAAAATAAGATAATGTTTGTATTGTTTGTACTTTTAATGTAATCTCAAGCAAAGTGGCTTTCAGTGAGCATCTCAGTGCAATCATGTGAGGCTTCTATTGATAACGCACCTAAAGAGATTTATCTTTAGAATTCATGTGGTAACATAGCAGTCACTGCTATAATTCCCAGGAGATGAGGCCATCTTTGGCTTACTGCATCTAAGTTTTTAATATGATAGAAGCTGGTTGTTGAACAAGTTCTACTGTCTAGATAAGAACTTCTTGTACTAAAACTGTTTTCTTCAGTTACAAAGAGATTATAATCTTGTAAATACACAGGCCTAGTGCTGGGGATACATGCTGGGACTGTTTGAGCCTCTTAAATGCCTGGGTAGCCTCAAACTCTTACTACCAGAAGCTATCCAATGGAAACTCTTATAGCCCCTCCCTCAAAGTCTTCATTTATACAGAGGTAATTTTTTTTTATTTATTCAATTGTGCGTGTGTGTGTGTGTGTGTGTGTGTGTGTGTGTGTGTGTGTGTGTGTATGTGTAGCAGGCTGCCCCGGCTTTCGCCTGGTGTCTATATGTGGGGTCTAGGATCCAAACTCAGGACCTTCTGCCTCCAAGGCAGAGGCTTAACCCTTGAGCCACCTCTCCAGCCCCAACAGTGGTAATTTAATAGAGATTACAGATTATTTGAAGGAAAACACAAAAACCCACCATACTACAGGTCACTGCTGCATGTCCCATATTTATATATTAAAAAACTCATAACTTTACATGCAGGTAACCAGAGGAATTGTATCCATGTTTGTTTGAACTGCTTCTTTTAATCAATTATAAAAGGACTTAGCTAATTGTCCATATCCAGGTATTGCAGTTTGCCTGCATGGTTGCTGATAAATCACCATCAAACAACTTAAGGAAACAAGGAGCTTATTTTCTCTTATGATTACTAGTTACAGTTCATACTCCAACTTGACAGGAGAGCATGTACCATCACCAAAGCTTACAGAACTGGCCACATCATTACCACATAAGAGCTAAAAGAGGGACAATCCTTACTTTTCAGACCAGTATTTTTTTTTCAGACCAGCATGTTTGGCAAAGTGTACACAAGAATGCCGACTTTCTTAACAATTTCTATATATTTTATTCCAGGGCCTGTCCCACCCTCTCTGGGCTGGGCCTTCCCATCAGCTAGACAATGTCCTGCAGGTTTCCTCTGGGATTAACTCAATAGTTAATTTTTTAGAAATGTGCTCAGAACTCAAACTTCAAACTGTCAAGTTGACACCTGTACCTAACATGACACCAGGGATCCAATGGCAGGAAAAGCAGTCATCCCCAGGAAACCTCCAAGTTATCTTTCTGTTATAGGCAAAGTGTAATCTCAGATAGTTGCTTTAATTTCTTTGACTGTTTTGATAGATGAATCCCAAAGTATTTTTCTTCAGCTTGAATTATCTGGTCATTTTCTTTAGAGATTTTTGTAGCCTGTCTCATTTAAATGATGCAATGGGGCTTAAGTTGCATTGCCCCATTTGTCTTGCTTCAGATCAAAATGCAGCAGGACATCCACATACTGGAGCAGACCTATCTTCTTTAGGAGCTGCAAATCTGCAGAGACACATTTAAGGGTTGATCAAAAATATGTGAACTCTGGGGCTGGAGAGGTGGCTCAGGGGTTAAGCCTCTGCCTTGGAGGCAGAAGGTCCTGAGTTCGGATCCTAGACCCCACGTATAGACGCCGGGCAGAAGAGGTTCTACACACACACATACACGCACACACATATATGCACACATGCACACACATGCATACATGCACAATTGAATAAATAATAAATAATAATAAAAAAATAAAAAAATGTGAACTCTCTGAAAGCTTGGGTCAGTTGTCCTTTCCCTTCCAGAGTCTCAAAATAAAAAGATTTTTGTATTCTGGAGCAAAGGAATGGAAATAAATGCAGCTTTGAAATCTACTACTAGAAATGAGACATCTGGTTAAGCTCACAGACTTTCCTTCTTGTCATTTGCAACTGAGGGGGTTTGATCTCACCAGACAAGGAAGCCATAGAGTCTGGCAGAAAGAAGGTAACCATCCTGCAAATGGGAGACTGACCGCCCTCACCGCGGTCTCCTACTCTTATTCCATCTACCTTTGAATCTACTCTTATAATAAGACTCTATTTTGACAGCCTTTTATCTCTGACTAGGAGGTGACATCCAATACCCATCAGGATGGAGCCAAGGGTGGTGCAGGAACATCAAAACTGGAAGAAAAAAAACCAACAAACCATAATTCAGAACATCAGAGACCCTACATTAATCACCAGGAACCAGACCAGCCTAATCTCTCCCCATCCCAAAACTCAGGGAAATTTGCAGAAGAGGGAGCAGTAAGATTGTAAGAGCCTAAAGATGGGGAGGAGCAATGATATGCAAGATACTCCACATGAGTTAGGACCGAAGTAATCATAAAAGGACTTTATATGATCTGTGCAATGACCAACATATAATTGACCTCCCAAAGTCTAGCATGTATCACAGGTACTAGGATCCTTAGAGGCAAGGGATTAACAAGCACAATAGTGTTTCTATACTAAAGGGGAACACTAGAAAGAGCTGTAGGCAATGCTACTGAATCAGAAAGGAGGACCCAAAGGGAAGTTTGACATGCACAATAAAGGATGCTCCAGGAATGGGGGGGAAGGGGAAAAAGGGAAGGAGGGGGAAAGGAAAGGGAAAAGGGGAGGAAGCAAGGGGATCCAGAGAGGGGTGGAGGGAGGGAGGTGAATGGGGTCCCTATCAAGGTTGTATGAATGGAAAAAAATAAATACAAATAAATAAATAAATAAATAAATCTACTACTATGAACCGAGTGGAGGAAGGGTTCACCTCTGCAAGTTTATAAAGTCTGGTCACTACAGGGTGAATTGGCACTACTGATACATTTATAATTCTAACTAGACTAGTTACTAGTCCCTTCTGTCCGTGGGGCATTTGTACTCCTAGGTAGAGCTGTTGCATGGCTATCTCAAGAAATTACAACACCTTGGGAGCTCAGGTTGTTGAGAATCTGAATCAGTCCTGCTCTACTTTCTAATCCCAGGAAGTCCTCTTTCTAGCCCGGAATGTTTAGTGGGACTTTGAGCATTCTCTTTGCCGGAGAGACTCTTTGACTGCACTTATGTTTTCGGGTGATGCCCATACCTGAGAGGAAGTTTGTACTAAGATTTCCTCCAGAAGAGCCTCGTGAAATATAACCTGGAAAACCTTTGGAAGACATTACTATAATAATTGCACTAAATTGTTCCAGGAAGTTTCTCCCTAGGATGTTTATAGGACATTTCGTTATGTACTGACAAGAAGTATAAAGGCCATATCATTAAATATATAAGTAACATCAGTAGTTACTTTGTGAATGACCTGTAAGCCTGTCACTCCCTTCTTCACAGTTCCAGTTATATGAGCATCTGTTGAGAAGTGAGGAAGGCAAATGAGCACTAAAAAGGGTTTTCATGTGTTTATTAACAGAGGAACAAAATGGCTTGTTGAAGTAAGACCCTCAGTGAGCTGGTGACATGGTGGACCTGGGATTCTTATGGGACAAGCATGCAATGGAGGTTGTGTTTGTATTTTCATTCTTTGGGATATTCTTCAATCATGATTTTATTAATCATTATGGTAACTCAAGTAATGTGCTTATTTCATTTATGTACTTTTTTGCTGTCCTGGTACAAATGAAAGGTCAGTTTCTAGGACGCTTGCAATGTGCACACAGAGTAGAGTTAACTCTCATTTTCTTTCAAAATCTTTTCATTTGTGCTGAGCAGACATGTCATTATAGGGGTCAGTGTCATTTGAGAACATAGCTGTGGACTTTACCTCGGAGGAGTGGCAGTTCCTGGATGTTACTCAGAGGAACCTTTACAGGGAACTACAACAGCCTGAAAATTTTATTACTAAATGATTTTATTTTGATTTTATAAATATAGAAATTTTTTCTAGTTATTTTTATATTATTGTATTATTGCATTGCTTCTGTTGTCTGTCTGCTTGGTGTTTGTGTGCATGTTCCTGTATGACATTTTAGATATGCAAGTGTTAAAGCCTGAGTGTTCAAGTGAGATTGTGTGAGGTGTCCTGTTGTAGTTTGCCTGCAGGCTGCTGCTAAATGACAACCAAATGGCTTAAGTAAACAAGGGATCTATTCTCTTTTACAATTACTGGTTACAGTTTTTAGTCCAGCTTGATGGGAAAGCATGTACCAACACCAGGGCCAAGGGAACTGGCCACACCACCACCACATAACAGCTGAGAGATGGACCATTCTTACTTGCCAGACCAGCATGTCTGGCCAAGTATATAGAAGAATTCCACCTTCCTCAACTAGTTCTCAGTATTTTATTCACCTGTTCAGGGCCTAGTCCCACCCACATAGGCTAGGTCTTCCCATCAACTAGACAATCTCCTGCAGGTTTTCTATGGGTTTAACCCAACCATTAATTCTCCACAAATGTACCCAGAGCTCATACCCTCACCCATCAAGTTGATACTTGTGTCTAACTATGGCATGTCCTCATAGTCTTTTATATTTTTTGAGATTAGTTCTCATGTTTATTGTCATATAGGTAAGACCCACTGGTCCTGTACCTTTTCAGTAATTCTCTTCTCTATGTATTCTTTCCCATAATGGGTGCATTGAACTTAAAGATGTGTACTGTTGCAGCCAGATTTATCACTCACTTTGATAGTGTTTAATACCTTATCTAAGTTCTAAAGAAGTTTTCTGTGTTAAAAAACAAGTTTCCTAAGTTTTCTTTTAAAGGTACAGGTTTTATAACAAGTTGTTTTTATAATTCTAACAAGTATTTTTATATCAAGGATTTGTAGTTGATAATTTGAATTATGATGCAATAAATAACTGGGAAATACATTGTAATTCTATTATTGGTTTTATTATCTCAATATCTACTACAAGAAATGTTTTACAGAATTGGTATCACTAGCACGTATACTTGTTAACCTAGAAAATAATATTTTAATCTCATACTAAGAACCTGCTATCTTTGCAAAAACAGGTTCTTTGTATTAGACCTAATTCTGTAGCCATCTTCTCTACTCATAAATAGAACCAAACCAATACACACATTCAATGAGAAGAAATGGCTTGGAATGGGATATAGTTCAGTTGTTAGATGCTTACCTAGCATGCACAAAGCCTTGGATACTATCTCCATCCAGCACTACATAAGCCAGGTGTGTTGGCACATACCTGTAATCTAGACTTGTGAGGTAGAGACCAGAAGATCAAAATGTAAAGGTCATCATCAGCTACATGGTAAATTAGAGGCCATCCTGGGCTACATGAGACCCTGTCAGAAAAAAACAAAGACATTTGCTTTGTTTTATGTTTGGGGTGAGTAATTTTGAAAGATAAATGATCTTTTTTTTCTAGAATTCTTTCAAAAATATTTTATTATTTTTATTTTAGAGACAGAATTTCCTGTATCCAAGATTGGATTGGAACTTCTGTGTAGCTGAGGATGATCTTATTTCTAACCTTTCTGTTTCTACTTTCTGAGTACTTGGATTATAGATGTGAATCTGGTGACTGTTGCTGGCTTTGAAAATGGCAGGCAAGCACTCTATTGCAGTGCTTATCAAGCTTTGATTCTTCTAATTTTGTTCTAAGATAAGAATATTCTTTAAAAGTTTTTCTATAAAAATCAGACCATTGTATTTCAGAATAAAAATTCAGGAGGAGAAAATTCAAAGCTCTATTACCAGTGAGAAAAGGACTAATTCAAAAGAGAATATTTAATTTACTGTCCAAGATGCCAATTTCTACAAATTCTTGGTTTATATATTATGTACATGTTATGCACAAATATGCATGTATATGTATGTATCTTAAGTTATTTTTTTAAATGTTGAGATGATTTTAAACTTACAAAAGAGTTGTAGAAATAGAGTTCTGTGTACTCTTCATCCACCTTCCCCTTGTCCCCTTGACATCCTAATTAGAGCATTTGTCAAAACTGAAACATTAATGCTATCAAAATATTAAATAAAGTAGGGAGTTACAAGTAGAAATTTTATTAGTCTTTTTAATAACATCCTCTTAAAATGTTCTGGGATCCCATCTTGCATTTAGTAGTCCTGTCTGTATAGTGGATTCCAGTTTGTGATGATGCATCATAAAGAGACAGCCAATGTCATAATGTATTTCTGGTATTGTTAACATTAATCACTATGTTAAAGTGGTGTCTGCTAGCATTCTCTACTGTAAGCTAAGCTTACCATGTTTTCCTTTGTAATGACTAAATATTCACTAGAAATACTTTGAGACAATGAAAATGTCCTGTTTCTGCTTAAAATTTGCCTACTTCTTTTACTATCTACTGTCAGGTCTTGCTTGTGGCAGTTATTACTGTGGTGTTCTAATGGTGACTTTCTATTTCTCTCATTTCTTCTACATTTAATAATTGGATTCTTCTGTAAAGAAGAGTTGTTCTGGATTTATATTTTTTAATTACAATGAAATATTCAGTATAGGTACAAACTTAATAATATATACCACGTTAAAATGATTCCAAATATTACTGTCAAAGAAAAGATAGCTAAGTTGTAATCTGACTTAGAAAATGTACTGAACTTAAAAATAGTGTTTATGATTTGTAAAATTTGTTGGCTTTTGACGTCATACTGACTTGAAATGAAAATCAATTTTCTCTGAAATTTCACACCCAGACATTTTTTTTAAGTGTCTAAATTTATATTACTTTGGGGGTTGTTTTTGTCAAAATCTTGAATAAAGTTACCTATACCTGGAAAAAAAGAAATGTTTTAAATTTTCTGTGCTTTACTAATATTCAAGGTTTATTTGTTACATTTTATTGTTTATTATTTTGAGTGTAGGCGCAAGTGTGAATGTACATGCATATGTAATTATAGGAGAGGGCAGGTGTATGCTTATGGAATACCAGGCATGACTCTGGGATCATCTTGATTGCTATAATTACTCTTTTTCTCTGGTGTTTTCCAGGCTGTGAATTTCAGGGCAGGAAGTGTAGGCCCCACCATACCTTCCTGGCATTTTCATATGAGATCTATAGATCTGAGCACAGATTCTTCTCCTTAAAAGGCAAAATCTTAATTCCCGATCCATCTCTTCAGCTCCTTCAAAAGTTTTGTTGTAGTTTCTTGTGAAATGTGCGCTTTACTCAGGTTTTCCCAAAGAAAAACGTGGATAGAATAGTTCCTTAAACATTTGAAGCTAGAGTGTGATTTTTTGCTCAGAAACATTAAGGAATTCGTTAAAATTGCACATAACATTAATGTGGTTTCTTACTTAATAAAACAATTTTCCCAGAAGAGTAAACAAGTTTGATATGATACCATGAATTCTTATTGATGGAAACCTGAAAAGGCTTTTAATAATAAAAAGGTTATTTTAATTCAAACTCGAACAATGAAAATTCTGCACTAGAAAATAGCTGATACAAGATTCTCTTTCTAATAATGATTCCCTTTAATGTTAATCTGCTCTTAGTATTGATTACAAAAAATCTATTTGTAAATTTGACCTATTTTAATTGCAGATTTGTCTTGAGGAGACCAACATTTCCATAGATGAATATTAATTTAAAAATGATTGCTTATAAATAATGAGTTTTCATTCACAGATGTCCACTACAAATTTAAAGCAACCCAATAATTTCATGAGAGAGATCTTGTCCAGGCTAAAGAGGAAAATTGCGTTATTCTTAAATTAATTTTTCTTGGTATTTCATGTGAAGAGACTACATATAAAAATGCTAAATTTTCCTTAATTTTATTAAGTTGGTAAATCTTCCAAAAATCCACCTCATTTTAAGTGCTCATTTGATTAAAGCATATAATATTCCTCACTTCCTACTAGATTCCTGACACCTACTGACAGGATTGTAATGACTCCTCCAGTCTTCTGCCCTACAGCTAGGGTCCATATGACACTTCCAGAATTCTTTTTTTTTTTAATACATTTTTTTATTATTTCCGCTCATACAAATTTAATAGGTAAACCAGTTCCCTCCCTCCCTCCTCCTCCCCCCGAATTCCCTGCTCCCCCTCCCTCCCTCCCTATCCCCCAGTGACTCCCCCCCCCAATTCCCAGAGAGTCCTTTATTGTGTATGCCTAACTCTCCACTGGGTCCTCCTCTCTGATGACGTACAAGGACCCAGTGGCTTTCCCTAAACCCTTTCTCGTGTTCCCTTTAAGCATAGGAACACTACTGTGGCTGTCACCCTTGCCTCCAAGGACCTTGGTGCCTTTAGCTGATGCTAGACTTTGTGAGGTCAGTAGTGTGTTGGACATTGCAGAGGGCATGCAAAGTCCTATTATGATTGCTTCGGCCCTAACTAGCGTGGAAAATCTTGCAAATCATTGCTCCTCCCATCCTTTTGCTTTTACAATCTTACCGCACCCTCTTCTGCATATGTCCCTGAGCTTCAGGATGGGGGGAGATTAGGCTGGCCTAGTTCTATGTGGTTGATATAGAGTCTCTGAAGTTCTGGATTGTGGTTTGTTGATTTTCTTTTGCAGTTTTGCTGCTCCTGCAATGCCCTTCATTCCATCCTGATGGGCATTGTATGTCACCCCCTGGCTAGAGACAAAAAGCTGTTAAACTGGAGTCTTGTTATAATAGCACATTCAAGGGTAGATGTAATAAGAGTAGGAAACCTCAGTGAGGGAGGGGTCAGTCACCCATTTGCAAAATGATTACTTTTTATCTGCCAGACTATATGCCCTCTCCTTCTGGTGAGATCATACCCCCTCAGTTGTACATGATCAGGAACAAACGTCTGTGAACTTAACCAGGTGTCACATTGCTTACTTGCATTCCTTGATGGAGGCCTATTTTCTCTGCTGTAACATGGTCCCTTCTCTCCTTTTGTCTGGTGTGGCCCTCCAACCCCATCCCTCCTGTTCATAAACTTTGCACTTACTGTATCACATAGGTTTACCTTTAAGTGTCTCAATGTGGGCTGGGTAAGTTTGATACTAGGAGCCACCTATTAGGGAGTACATATGGTGCTTAATTTTCCGGGTTTGGGATACTTCACTTAATATAATTGTTTCTAATGACATCCATTTCCCGGCAAATTCCAGTAATTCATCATTCTTCATGGCTGAGTAGTACTCCATTGTATAGATGTACCACAATTTCCTTATCCACTTGTCAACTGTTGGACATTTGGGTTGATTCCATGACTTTGCCATTGTAAACAGTGCTGCTATGAACATGGTCGTGCTTGCGCTATCGAGGTGAACCTCTGCTGCATGGGGGTTATTCCCAAAAGTGGGATAGCAGGGTCATATGGCATTTCAATCTTTAATTTCTTTAAGAATCTCCAGACGGCTCGCCAGAGTGGCTGTATGAGCCTGCATTCCCACCAGCAATGTAGGAGAGTTCCCTTCTCTCCACATCCTCTCCAGCATTTGTTGTTGTTTGTATTGTGGATTTTTGCCATCCTGACCGGGGTGAGATGATATCTCAGGGAAGTTTTGATTTGCATTTCCCTGATGGCTAAGGAAGTGGAGCATTTTTTACGATATTTGTTAGACATTTTAATTTCATCCCTGGTAAAATTTCTTTTAAGTTAAAGGGCCCATTTTTTTTTAATTTATAATTGATTATTTTATTTTATTTTATTTTATTTATTAATACATTTTTTATTATTATTTCAGCTCATACAAACTTAATAGGTACACCAGTTCCCTCCCTCCCTCCTCCCACACCCCCTGCTCCCCCTCCCCAACCCCCTCCCTTCCCATTCCCCAGTGCCTCCCGCCCCAATTCCCAGAGAGTCCTTTCTTGTGCATGCCTGATTTTCCTCTGGGCCCTCCTCTCCGATGACGTACAAGGACCTAGTGGCCTTTCCCTGAACCCTTTCCCGTGTTCCCCTTAGGTATAGGAACACTGCTGTGGCTGCCAATCCCTTGCCTTCAAGGATCTTGGTGCCTTTAGCAGGTGCTAGACTTTGTGAGGTCAATAGTGTGTTGGACAATGCGCAGGGCATGTAAAGTCCAATTATGATTGCTTCAGCCCAAACTTGTATGGAGTATCTTGCATATCATTGCTCCTCCCATCCTTTTGCTCTTAGACTTTTACCGCCCCCTCTTCCGTAAATTTCCCTGAGCTTCAGGATGGGGAGAGATTAAGCTGGCCTAGTTCTATGTGGTTGATATAGAGTCTCTGAAGTTCTGGATTATGGTTTGTTGATTTTCTTTTGTAGTTTCGCTGCTCCTGCAATGCCCTTCACTCCATCCTGGTGGGAATTGTATGTTACCCCCTGGCCAGAGACAAAAAGGTGTTAAACTAGAGTCTTGTGATAAAAGCACATTCAAAGGTAGATGTAATAAAAGTGGGAAACCACAGTGAGGGAGGGGTCTATCACCAATTTGCACAATGGTTACTTTTTATCTGCCAGGGCCCATTTTTTAATTGGGCCATTGTTTTCCTTGGAGTTTAGTTTTCTAAGTTCTTTGTGCACTCTGGACAGTAGAGCTCTATCATATGTGTGGTTAGTGAAGATTTTCTCCCATTCTGTGGGTTGCCTTTGAGCTCGTGTTACAATCTCTTTATCTGAACAGAAGCTCTTTAATTTCACAAGATCCCAACTGTTGAGAGTTGGTAGCAGTGAGTGTGCCATTGGGTGTCTGTTTAGGAACTGTTGGCCTAGCCCAATCAGCTCGAGGGAGTTCCCTATCTTTTCAACTATGGTTTTTATAGTCTCTGGCCTTAAATCAAGGTCCTTGATCCATTTGGAATTAAGTCTTGTACATGGTGACAAGTACGGGTCCAGCTTTAATCTTCTGCATGTGGCGATCCAGTTTGCCAGCACCATTTGTTGAAGATGCTGTTCTTTTTCCATTGGATTCTTTGGGGCCCTTTGTCAAAGATCAAATGGCTGTATTTTTGTGGGCTTATATCTGGGTATTCAACCCTTATCTATTCATCCGTTTGTCTATTTTGGAGCCAGTACCCGGCTGTTTTATAACTATGGATTTGTAGTATAGACTAAGGTTTGGTATGGTAATACCTCCAGCAGTGTTTTTCTTACTCAGGATTGTCTTTGCTATGCTGGGTCTTTTGTGCCTCCTTATGAGTTTTGAGATTATTTGGTCAACTTCTTTAAAGAATTGCTTTGGGATTTTAATTGGTATAGCATTGAATTGGTAGGATGGTAATTTTTACAATGTTGATTCTGCCAATCCAGGAACATGGGAGGTCTTTCCACCTTCTGATGTCTTCTGCAATTTCTTTCTTTAGGGTTTTAAAGTTTTCCTTGTAAAGGTCTTTTACCTCCTTGGTTAGGTTTATACCAAGGCACTTCATTTTTTTAGGGGCTATAGTAAATGGGATTGTTTCTCTCAAGGCTTTTTCACTTCTTTCATTCTGTGCATAAAGAAAGGCCTCTGATTTTTGCACATTTATTTTGTATCCTGCCACCCTGCTGAACTTCTCAATTAGTTCCAGGAGCTTCCTGGTGGAGTTTTTGGGATCCCTCAGGGATAAGATCATGTCATCTGCAAATAGGGATAGCTTGACTTCTTCCTTGCCGATTTGAATCCCTCTTATGTCCCTTTCTTGTCTTATGGCTTCAGCTTCTGGATTGGCAGAATCAACATTGTAAAAATGACCATCCTACCAAAGGCAATATACAAATTCAATGCTATACCAATTAAAATCCCAAAGCAATTCTTTAAAGAAGTTGACCAAATAATCTCAAAATTCATAAGGAGGCACAAAAGACCCAGCATAGCAAAGATAATACTGAGTATCAAAAACACTGCTGGAGGTATTACCATACCAAACCTTGTCTAGTTCCTGATCGAAGTGGGAATGCTTCCAATTGTTCCCCATTGAGCATAATCCTTGCTGTGGGCTTGTTGTATACAGCTTTTATTATATTGATAAAGGTTCCTTCCATTCCTACTGTCTCTAGCGTTTTGATCATAAAAGTCTGTTGGATCTTGTCAAAGGTTTTTTCTGCATCTATCGAGAGAATCATGTGGTCTTGGACTTTGGACTGCTTTACATGATGAATTACATTTATTGATTTGTGTATGTTGAACCATCCTTGTGTGCCGGGGATGAAGCCTACTTGGTCCCTGTGAATGATCTTTTTGATATGTTTTTGAATCTGATTTGCTAAGACTTTTTTGAGAATCTTTGTGTCTGTGTTCATCAGAGAGATCGGCCTATAGTTTTCTTTTTTAAGTGAATGTTTATTAGGTTTTGGGATTAAGATGTTATTAGCTTCATAGAAGGAATTTGGTAGTGTTCCTTCCTTTGCTATTTGATGGAAGAGTTTAAGGAGTATTGGTATTATTAACTCCTTAAATGTCTGGTAGAATTCTGTGCTGAATCCATCTGGTCCAGGACATTTTTTGGTGGGAAGATTCGAGATTACTTCTTCAATTTGCTTATATGTTATAGGACTATTTAAATAATTCACAACTTCCTGATTCAATTTAGGTAGGTTGTGTTTACTTAGAAATTCATCCATCTCTTTTGTGTTGTCAAACTTCACAGAGTATAAGTTTTTGAAATATGATGTTATAATTTTCTGGATTTCTTGGGTATCAGTAGTGATAACTCCATATTCATTTCTAATTTTGTTAATTTGGGTTTTCTCTCTCTTCCTTTTGGTTAATTTAGCTAGGGGTGTATCAATCTTATTGATTTTTTCAAAGAACCAGGTTTTTGACTGGTTGATTTTCTCTATCATTTTCTTAATCTCGATGTCAGATATTTCTCCCCTTATTTTGCTAATCTCCTCTTTTTTTGCTAATCTCTACTACTTTTGGGATCAGATTGCTCTAGTGTCTCTAAAGCTTTAAGCTGCATCATTAAGTTGTTTATTTCTGATGTTTCCATTTTTTTGATGTAGGCATTAAGAGCTATGAACTTACCTCTTAAGACAGCTTTCATTGTGTCCCAGAGATTTTGGTTAGTTTTATTTTCATTATCGTTTGCTTTCAGGAAATCTTGAATTTCCTTTTTAATTTCTTCCTGAATCCAGTTCTCATTCAGCATCATAGTGTTAAGTTTCCAGGAGTTAGTGTATTTTCTGTCATTTGTTGTGTTGTGGATGTCAAGCTTTAGGCTGTGGTGGTCTGATAGGGCACAGACTAGAATTTCAACTTTCCTGTACATGTGGAGATTCGTTTTGTGGCCCAACATGTGATCTATTTTGGAGAAAGTTCCATGTGCTGCTGAGAAAAATGCATATTCTTTGGTGCATGGATGAAAAGTTCTATAGAGATCTGTAAGGTCCATTTCTTTAGGGGTTTGATTAAGTTCCAAAGTGTCTCTGTTAAGCTTTTGACCGGTTGATCTATCCCATGTTGAGAGGGCAGTGTTGAAATCCCCAAGAATTATCGTTTGGGGGTTGATTTCTTGCTTTAGATGCTGTAGGATTTTCTTAATGAATTTTGAGGGGCCCGTATTGGGTGCATAAATGTTCAGTATTGTGAAGTCTTCCTGGCGAATTGTACCTGTGACTAAAATGTAGTATCCATCTGTGTCGCTTATGATTTTTTTTGGTTTGAAGTTCACTTTGTCTGACAGCATAATGGCTACCCTGCCTGTTTCCTGGTTCCATTAGCTTGTAGTATTTTGGACCAGCCTTTCATTTTTAGGATGTGTCTATCTTTTGTGGTGAGATGAGTTTCCTGAAGGCAACAGATTGATGGATTGTGATTTTTAATCCAAGTTTGTAATCTGTGTCTCTTAATCGGTGAGTTAATACCATTGACATTTAATGTTATAATGGAGAAATTATTTTTAATTCTGGACATGTTTTATGTGCAGTGAATTCTGTAAGCTTATTATTTTACATTTATGCTTTTGTGCTATTATACTACTCTTCTGTCTTCCTGGATACGATTCTTTTTTTCTTCAAGTTTGCATATCATTTCTAGCATTTTTTGAAGGCATGGTTTGGTAGACATGTATCCCTTCAGGTTGTCTTTGTGCTGGAAAATTTTTCTTTCTCCCTCGATCATGACAGATAGTTTTGCCGGGTATATCAGTCTGGGTTGGCATTTTTGCTCATTTAATACATGAAGTACGTCTCTCCAAGCTCTTCTTGCTTTTACTGTTTCCATTGAAAAGTCATTTGTTATTTTAATAGGTTTACCTTTAACAGCGACTTGCTTTTTTTCTCTTGAAGCTCTCAGCACCTTTTCTTTGTCTTGAATGTGGAGTGTTTTTAATATTATTTGCCGTGGCGATTTTCTATTTTGGTCATATCTGTTTGGAGTGCGAGATGCCTCTTGTATTTGGATGGGCCTCTCATTCTTCAGTTGAGAGGAGTTTTCATTTATGATAATTTGAAAATTTTTCTCAGGTGTGTTATTTTGAGATTCTTGCTCTGGTATTCCATGAATGTGCATGTTAGGCTTCTTCAGGGTATCCCATATCTCTTGAATGTTCCTCTCAAGTACCTTTTTGGCTTTCACTACCTCTTCCATTGAGCTGGTTAATTCTCCCACTTTGTCTTCAAGATCTGAGATTCTGTTTTCTGCTTCATTAGTTCTGCTGATAAGACTCTCTGTTGAGTTTTGGGTTGAAGATAACTTGTTTTTTAGTTCAATTTTAAACTCTGCCTGAGACCATTTTAACTGCTGTATGCTTATTTTTGTTTCTTGAACTGTTTTTCTCAACTCCTCCAAGTCCCTGCTGTGTTCCTGTTCAAAGTGGTTGATGCGGTTGTTTAATTCCTCTTGGATTTCCTGTTACATAGTATTAATCATGATAATGATCATACTTTGAAAGTTGTTGTCTTGGATCTGGCTTTCTTGGCTATTTTCTATAAATTTATTCTGGTTGGAATCCATCCTTAAGTGGTTGATTCTTTCAGTGGGAGATTGGTCTCCTTGGGTTTTGTTTCTCATGTATCTGCACTTTGACTTGGACATTGTTGTTTTGTCTTCTAGGGCTTTTCAATTTCTGTGTGTTTTTGACTGAACTGATTTAGTTGGTATTACTACACTTGGGCAGTTGTTAC
Source organism: Typhlomys cinereus (assembly GCA_023101885.1). Classification (NCBI taxonomy): domain Eukaryota; kingdom Metazoa; phylum Chordata; class Mammalia; order Rodentia; family Platacanthomyidae; genus Typhlomys; species Typhlomys cinereus. The sequence goes on along the minus strand of JALPQD010000378.1, from coordinate 821,209 downwards.
CAGTGCTTGCCTTGGGGTTGGGTGTTTGTCTTTTGTTATTGTTATTTCCTAGCTGAGGCTATTAGGCTGTTTAGTACATCAGTTAAATCAGGTTAAGTAGACAGGGGGTCAGTATTAGTATGGTAGTGCAGTTTTATGATGTAGTATTTTGGTGATATGTGAGAGTGAGTGGTGTACTCCCTGGAGTTGTATATGTTTTTGGGGTGGCTGTATGGAAAGGTTAATCTACAGTGATTAATATTAGAAAGGAACAGTTAGGTGAAAAAAAAAAAAGGAAGGGGAGGTTTACTTATCTTTGGGCTGGATGTGAAGAATCTCTCCCATGTGATAGGATGATTGTAGAGGTTTTCAGATGTATGGCCTTTGACCCTTAGATCTTTGCTTGAGTTTTCTTTGGACTCTATTGAATTCTACGTAGCAGTGTGTCTTCTGTAGACCACTTGTGTGGATCCCCCGTGGGCCAGAGAGGCAGAGGGTCTGATGTTGTTGGCAGAAGTCTTCACCTGGGGCCTGGGACTTGGCTTAGTGGCCCTCCCAAGCTCCAGGGATGGAGGAATGTGAACAAGTCCTGTCCAATTGGTCAGACAGGCAGCCGGGAGGAAGAAAGGGGCTGGGGCCCAGGGGCGGGGCACAGCCATAAGCCCGAGGTGGGCCGTGGCATGGCACAGGGACACGGGGCAAACTGGGGGTTGCTGGGGGGCGGGGCGGTTCGGACGATATTTATTTTTTTATGTAGGCATTGAGAGCTATGAACTTACCTCTTAGGACAGCTTTCATTGTGTTCCAAAAATTTTGATAAGTTGTATTTTCATTATTGTTCACTTTCAGGAAATCTTGAATTTTCTTTGTAATTTCTTCCTGAATCCAATTCTCATTCAGCATCATAGTGTTTAGTTTCCAGGAGTTAGTGTATTTTCTGTTGTTTGTTGTGTTGCGGATGTCAAGCTTTAGACCATCGTGGTCTGATAGGGTACAGGCTATTGTTTCAACTTTCCTGTATATGTGTAGATTCTTTTTGTGACCCAATATGTGGTCTATTTTGCAGAAAGTTCCGTGTGCTGCTGAGAAAAATGTGTATAATTTGGTACATGGATAAAAAGTTTGATAGAGATCTGTAAGGTCCATGTCAGTAACAGTTAGATTGAGTTCTAATGTGTCTCTGTTAAGTTCTGACCTGTTATCTATCCCATGTTGAGAAGGCGGTGTTGAAATCCCCAAGAATTATAGTTTCATGGTTGATTTCTTGATTGCGACGCTGTAGGGTTTGCTTAATGAATGTGGAGGGGCTCGTATTATGTGCAAATATCTTCAATATTGTAAAGTCTTCCTGATGGATTGTACCTGTGACTAAAATGTAGTATCCATCTGTGTCTCGTATGATTTTCTTTGGTTTGAAGTCCACTTTGTCTGATAGCATAATAGCTACTCCTGCCTGTTTCCTCGTTCCATTAACTTGCAGAATTTTGGACCAGCCTTTCATTTTTAGGATGAGTCCTTTTGTAGTGAGATGTGCTTCCTGAAGGCAGAAGATTGATGGATTATGATTTTTAATCCATGTTTGTAATCTGTGTCTCTCTATTGGTGAGTTAATTCCATTGACATTTAATGTTATAATGGAGAAATTACTTTTAATTCCGGACACCTTTTATGTTTAGAGGTTTTTATAAGTGTATAATACCTCTCTTCTGTCCTCTTGAATATGCTTTTTCTTATCTTCAAGATTGAGTAACTTTTCTAGCAATTTTTGAAGGCCTGGTTTGGTAGACATGTAAGCCTTCAAGTGTCGTTGTGCTGGAAAACTTTTCTTTCCCCCTCGATCATGACATATAGTTTTGCGGGGTATATCAGCCTGGGTTGACATTTTTGCTCATTCAGTACTTGAAGTACGTCTCTCCAAGCTCTTCTTGCTTTTATTGTTTCCATTGAGAAGTCATTTGTTATTTTAATAGGTTTACCTTTAAAAGTAATTTTTTTCCCTTGAAGCTCTCAGCACCATTTCTTTATCTTGAATGTGGAGCGTTTTAACTATAATTTGCTGTGGCGAGTTTCTCTTTTGGTCATATCTGTTTGGGGTGCAGAATACCTCTTGTATATGCATGGGTCTCTATTTTTTTAGATGAGAAAAGTTTTCCTTGATGATAGTTTGGAAAATTTCCTCAGGTGTGGTATTTTGGGATTCTTGCTCTGGTATTCCATGAATGCGCATGTTAGGCTTCTTCTGGGTGTCCATAACTCTTGAATATTTCTCTCAAGTGTCTTTTTGGCTTTAACAACCTCTTTCATTGAGCTGGTTAATACTTCCACTTTGTTTTCAAGATCTGAAATTCTATTTTCTGCTTCATTAGTTCTGCTGATAAGACTCTGTTGAGTTCTTGGTTGAAGATAACTTGTCTTTTAGTTCAGTTTTCAACTCTGCTTGATACTGTTTTAACTGCTCTATGCCTGTTTTTGTTTCTTGAACTGTTTTTTCTCAGCTCCTCCAAGTGTCTCTTGTATTCCTGTTCAAAGTGGTTGATGTGGTTATTTAATTCCTCCCGGATTTCCTCTTTCATAGTATTGATCATAGTAATGATCATGCTTTGAAAGTAGTTCTCTTGGGTCAGGCTTCCTTGGCTATATTCTGTGGATTTGTTTTGGTTGGAGTCTATCATGATCGGGTTAATTTTTTCTGTGGGAGATTTGTTTTCTTGGGTTTTGTTTCTCACGGATTTGCACTTTGACTTGGGCATTGTTGTTTTATTTCTGAAGACCTTCTTTCAATTTCTGTGTTGTTTTGACTGAATTGAATTCATTGGTATCACTACTTTCAGGCAGTTATTACTAGTGTTTACCTTGGTGTTGTTTGCACTTTTTGTTATTGTTATTTCCTAAATGAGGCTCTTAGACAGTTAGTAGAGGGCATGGACAGGTGGTGTATATTAGTATGGTAGTGCACTTTTATGATTTTATACCTTCGTGATATGTGAGGCTGAATAGTATAGTCACTGATATTGTGTATGTTTTGGCGATGGCTATATGGAAAAGTTACTCTACAATAACTAATAATCGAAAGGAACAATTTGGCAAAGGTGGGTTTACTTATCTTTGGGCTGGATGTGGAGAATCCCTCCCATGTGATTGGATGAATTTAGAGGATTTCAGATGTGTGGCCTTTATCCCCTAGAACTTTGCCTGGGTGTTCTTTGGACTCTGTTGAATTCTGATGAGCAGTGTGTCCTCCTTGGACTGGGGCACAGTGTTTCCTCACTGGAGTTGGCCAGTCCAGGGCAGGCAGGTGCAGAAAGCTCAGAGGTGCTGGAGGTGGGCGCAATTAACCTGGGAACCTGGGGTGGGGCCCAGGAGTCCTCCCTGGCCAGGAGCAGTGCCTGCTCCAACTCGCTGGTGGGAGGAGCTGGGACGAGTGGTTTTCCTGGGGCTTGGGGGTGAGCAGGGGGAGTTTACTTGGGGCATAGTGTCTCCTTGCTGGAGTGCGCATGTCCCGGGCAGTCAGGTGGGGAAAGTCTAGCATGAAATTCTAATGGGTTGATTTCTCCACCTAGTCATGTTGGTACTTGGGAAGCTCCATGTTTCTCATTTTGGCATTTAATTTATTTTTCAAGACATCAACTCAAGTAAATAATTTAGCAATCTGAACTTTAACAGAGAACAGATATTTCATATGACCAAATATGAAAAAGAGGACTGGAGTTAGATTCTCTTGTTTTTTGATTATGTCATGTAAGACAAGGATGACTTCTAACAAACTATCCAAGAATGATGACCTTGATCTTCAAATTCCCTGCATTGACTTCCACACAATTGGGATTTCAGAAATGCACCATCATGCACAATTTAGGTAAAACTAAGCACAAATTCAAGGGCTCCATGTGCATTAACCAAGTATTCTACAAGTACAAATACTTCATACCTGGCTTTTATGAAAAGCAAATTTTAGCCCAGATTTAACCATAGTCTTCTAACTCAACCAACTGAGGCTGCTGTGAGTGAAATATTGATATTAGGATTATTTTCATGTCTAACACAATGCACCATATGCCTCAAGGCGAAAAGAAGGAGTCATTCCTGTGAACTGCACTTAGTGGAATCAGCTCCCTTTCTCTACAATACACCAAGTGGCTTACCTCGCTGTGGCATTCGTTGAGTGGTCCAGAGAGGTTACTGGTGCTTCCATATCACTGTTTAGCCTTTCAAATCCTAAGTGTCCTTTGTCTTGAGACCACCACAATGATAGGACATGACAATGTCCCATTGTGCCAAAGAACACATGAAGTCTCAAGGAGAGGGCTGGGCTTCCCTCAGATTTCACAGGGACAAGATGGCAACTTCCATTTCAAACCATGATTCCTTAGCAGAGCTGAGTCACAAGGACATAGGACAGAAAAATCATTCCCCAGGCCCTAAACCCAATAAGGCCTTTCCCATCAGTTGAAGGACCAAGTACATTGAGGGCATCAGTTTGAGTATCTGCAATGGCATATGGATACATAGGTTCCCTGTCTGCTTGGGAGCTGGCAATGCACTCCCTGTTTCCCTTTTGCAGGACTTCAAGATTCCTCCATCTGGTGTGGAATTATAGGCTACAGTTCCCTCTCCACAGCTGCCTGGCAATTGTAGAGCCAAGAAAGAAGTCTCTGTGGCAGCTTCATTAAGAAACTGAAGGCCTGGAAAACTCACCCCCTAATTACCCTCTACATAACTGATTGGACATTCATCACCCTATGTTTTACACTGGCAGTGCTTTAAGTCCAAAGACCAAGGACCTGGACATAATAACCTGAAACTGCAAGAGGAATAAAATTCTTCCAACACATTGCCATAGGTAAGGATGGTAGCACAGAAGAGCAAAAACAGCAATCAGTATATGGGATACTGATACTAAAGACTTTCTGTACATCAAAAGAACCTGTCAGACAAAAGAAAAGACAACTCACTGAATGAGAGAACACCTTTATCAACTGTACAACAAAGAGTGGGAATGTCAATGATGTACAAAGAATACAATAAACTAACCTTCATAAAATAATCAACCCAGTAAAAAGAATAGAAAAAGACTTTTAAAAAGAAATCAAAATGTCTAGTAAACAACTAAAATTATTCTATATTCTTAGTCTCAAGAGATTGCAAATTAAAACTACTTTAAGGTTCCAGGACCTCACAGATGGTGCAATAGCTAAGGGTGGGAAACTACACCTCAAACTGGTGACCTGAACATCATTTCTAAAGCAACTGAAAAACAGACAGATCTGACTTCTGAAAATTTTCCTCTGATCACTATACAGGCACAATGAGACATATACATATTTATACCTGACCCTTTGACCTGACCAGTCTGGTACAGGCTAACAGTCAACAATCATTATGCTTGCTCATCCATCTCAACCTCTGTTCTTTGTGGCTCAGGTATCAGGATTCAACCCCAGAAATGTACTAAAAGCTGTGGGATGTAAGTGACATATTTGGGAGGATATAAGACTATGCACCTATGTCACAGCTGCCCAGTAGCAGCTCTTGTATATTGATGTGATTGCCCTAAGCAGCCTGTCTTTTCTCCCTATATAAGAAGGGAAGTGACGGAGTAAACTATACATCCCCTCTAAAGTCTAGGGGCTCTCTCTCCTAACAAAGGGCTACAGGTACCTCCTGGTGCAACTTCTATAGTTCACCATTTGTAGACATCTGTCTCCAAGCATATCTTTTCCCTATATTTGGATAGCCTCATGTCACAAGGGCTATTGTTTGGTGTTGGACAAGGCAACATTTAGTGCTTTTGTACATCTCCAACACCTACCAAGATCCAAACAGGAGGCGCCTGCTAGGGGACTTGGGAGAACCAGGCAGACAAAAAAGTATGAGACAGTAAATGTCCTGGTCTCTTCTCTTCATTGGGGCAAAGAAAGACCCAAAGCCAGCTCTGATGGTGCATGGAAATGAGAAGAGAAGGCAAGACAGAAGGGTCTCAGGTTAAGGGCAGCATGAGCTAAACTTTTTATTGGAAAAGAAAATAGTCAGATCTTTCAGTGGCACAGAATATGCCTAGCATATAGAAGTCTCTAGCTTCTAACTTATTTCCAGGCACACAAACACTCAGAAATCAAAATATATACACACACACATTCACAAATTTGCACACCACACAAACACACACAGATAGTGAAATAGCTCAAAGAAAGGAAGTAACTAATGAAGGTCACCAAGCTGTGAAGTGGAATTCTGAGTTCAGCCATTCCCACTAAAAACAGGGATTGAATGGAAGGTAGGACAGCTGGGAGAAACTAGGCAAAGATGGGTAAGTGGTAGCAGAGGCAAAGAGGGATGCTCCAAGGACAAGATTGGACACTCCGGTGGCAACCACACAATGGCATAGGTCATGGGAGAAAGGAGACCATGTCCTACTGAATAAACCTCAGGAACTCACCATGATAGGCTTCTGCACTGCAAGGTGTCCTCTCTTGGATCTCCACATGATGGTTTATGTATGAAATCCAAGAAAACTTCAAGTTAAAATCTGGAAAATTAGGAAAGTCACACTTAAATCTATATATATATATATATTTGTGACTTAAAATCTCGATTCTTACTATTTTTCTTTACTATTTTGTTATCCTTTCACTATATAGAAGGGATATTCCCAAATATCACAGCAAGTGCTACCATGTTGCAATGTGAGACTTTGACTCTGGGCTGACAAGATACTCATCAGACATTAAAAAGGGAGTCTCCTCTCCCTAACTCTTCTTAATATTGTTCTCTGTCTTTCCACCTTTCCTCAATCAACTCCATCACTTCACATTTCATAGCTCCTCAAATTTTCCTTCCCCTTATGGAACTAAACAGTCTTTCAAGTTTTCAGTAGTATCTGAAATACAATAGTATTTAATATTTTCTGAAATATCTGTACAAAGAAGAAATGGCATGGAATCAACCCAAATGCCCAACAGTTGACAAGTAGATAAGGAAAATGTGGCACATTTATACAATGGAATACTACTCAGCCATCAAAAATGATGAATTAATGAGATTTCCCGGGAAATGGATGAAATCAGAAAAAATTATATTGAGGGAATTATCCCAGACACAGAAAATTAAGCACCATATGTACTCCCTAATAGGTGAATCCTAGTACCAAATCCACATAGTGACACACTCGGAGATAAATCTCTGTAATACATACAGTAATTGCAAAGATTATAAACAGGAGGGAAGGGGAAGGAGGGCACCACCATAAACAAGGAGAGAGGGGATCATGCTACAACAGAGAAAACAGGTCACCATCAAGTACTGCAAGTAAGTAATAATACATCTGGTTAAGCTCACAGACTGTCCTTCCTGGGCACTTGCAACTGATGGGGTTGATCTCAACAGAAAGGGAGGGAATAGAGTCTGGCAGATAGAAGGTAATCATCCTGCAAATGGGAGACTGATCTCCCCTCATCACAGTCTCCTACTCTTATTCCATCTACTTTTGAATCTACTCTTATAATAAGACTCTATTTTAACAGCCTTTTGTCTCTGGCTAGGAGGTGACATCCAATACCCATCAGGATGGAGCCAAGGGTGGTGCAGAAATAGCAAAACAGGAAGAAGAAAAAAAGAAGAACAAACCATAATTCAGAACATCAGAGACCCTACATTAATCACAAGGAACGAGGCCAGCCTAATCTCTCCCTATCCCAAAGCTCAGGGAAATTTGCAGAAGAAGGGGCGGTAAGAGTGTAAGAGCTAAGATGGGGAGGAGCAATGATATGCAAGATACTCCACACATGTTAGGGCCAAAGTAATCAAAATATGACTTTGCATGACCTGCTCAATGACCAACACGTCGTTGACCCCCCAAAGTCTAGCATGGATCACAGGCTCTAAGATCCTTAGAGGCAAGGGATTAATAGTCACAACAGTATTTCTATACTAAAGGGGAACACAAAAAAAGAGCTCTAAGCAATGTTACTGAGTCCTTACACCTCATCAGAGAACAGTACCCAGAGGGAAGTTTGACATGCACACTAAAGAATGCTCCAGGAAGGGGGAGAGGGGGCACTGCGAGAAAGTAAGGGAGGGGGGAAAGGAAAGGGAAAGGGAGGAGGAAGCAAGTGGATCCAGGGAGGAGTGGAGGGAGGGAGGGGAATGGGGTACCTATCAAATTTGTATGAGTGGAAAAAATAAATTTAAAAAAATTCTTATTTATGGTTCAAGTGTTTGTTTTGTCCATCAGACCAAGAGACTTTCAAGACTACAGAGTGAAATGATTGTCTTGTTCTGAACTCCTCTTAAGGTTTTCTGTTGTCTCATTCTGCCTGAGACTCTCCATAGAACATGTCTACAAACTTCTGGTATCCCCACATCCCTCCCTCTATCCTTGAGAACTTGATTTCTGTCCTGGAGTGATGGATTAAGACTTAAGCCTTTACCTCCTGAGCAGAAAGACCTCAGTTGGGATACCATATCACACATAAAAATGCCAGGTGGGAATGGAAATGGCATGCACTGCCGGCTCTGGAAGGAAGCTGAGTAAATCCTAAGGGTAATCAAATGGGAGGAATGCAACTGAGGATGATTCTTCAAGTTTCCTTTGTCCTCCACAAGCACACACAATGCCATGTTCTACATACACATATGGACACATGCAAGAGAGAGAAAGAGTCAGAGACAGAGACAGACAGAGAGACTACACCCTTTCATCCCTTTCTACTCTGCTCTTCTCTTCATACTCTCTGCCCTGATTTCAGATGACTACGGACCATGCCCCTGCCTCAGTGCCCCACTAAGGCACTTCACCCCTCATCAACTCCCTCATATAGGTGCACTATCCCTCAGATACCCACATCCTCTAAGGGAGTCACATCCTCCTGTAGGCCCTTATTTAATCAGGTTTTTGTCCAATCTTAAGTCCACAGGCTTCTCATAAGCCCTCACTTCCTGCTTCATACCCTGTCTTCTCTTCCTCTCATAGACTCTTTTACCATTCATCCATAATCTAACTCTCACAGGAGCTGGGCCTTCAGATTTCTTAGTCCATCCTTGCTTTTCCCATGAGAGTCTCCTCTTACACTCTGTAGTTTTACTCTCTAAGGCTCTGTGATGGCTGTGTCCTTAAGCTTCTGTCAGCCATGCCTTTTCTGTTTTAATGGAATGTATCTCCCATCTTAAACTATAAGCTGAATAAGTCAGCTTTGAGTGTGGGTGGTATCTCAATTCATCATAAGACAGTAACCACTACAGGAACTGTGGACACTGGGAACAGATACTTCTTCCATCCCTTTTCCCTGGTGTAGACACAGCCTCCAAATGTCCTTTAATGGCCAAGTCACTGCTCCACCTGTCAACACTCTAACTGCAGCATGCTACTACACTCACACCCCTTTCTGTACAGAGAGCAAAGCACCACACCATGAGCTTCTCCTAATTTCAGGATCTCAGAAGAGAGGAATGGTGGGATTTAAAGCAGTGGAGTCATAAAATTTTGACACTTGCTTTGTTATGGTCTCACTGCACTGCTCAGTAGAGGTGAAATTGCTCCATTCTCCAGAAAAAGAGTTGTGTTTCACTTCTCTGAGATTTCACAAGGAAAATTTAACTGAGAATAGAGTCTGGGGATTTATTGCCTCTGGGAACACATTGGACAATTAAACTCCCAGCAGACATACAGATAGACACACCTATGTGCATAAACGAACACATAAAAATATAAAAATGGATCAGATAGGGCAAGTGCCTAGTCAATGGGCCTAACATCCTTTTCTGTACATTGAATTAAGCTCCAAACCATAACTTCACCATGTATCTTGTGCAAATGGCTTTGTAAAAGTTATCTTCCTTGCATCTGCAATTTGTTTCTGTGTGTTAGAGACTATAAAAACTTGCTGTGGCCTAAATGTGGGGTTGCTGAGCTTATGGAACTATCCTCGGGGTGGCATGCTAGCCATATGAAAAGGAAACTCTCCTTTATTGCACCCTGTATGAAGAATGGATCAGGCAGGCCTGTATTGTTTGTATGGGCCACATGCATAATGCATCTTCCCCAAGCTAGAACATGCTGCCATGCCTGGTGTTGACATCAAACCGCCTGACTGAGAGGACCAACCCAGACAGGACAACACAGCAAAAAACTTCATGCTGGGTCTTATGGGATGTTGGATGGGGTATATAAGCAGCCCCATATTTACAATAAATGAACCTGTAAGCCTGCTAGCCTGCATTGTCATTCACCTGACTTCTGGAGTCTGAGTAGTTGACTTTGCACCTGCTTATCCCCATCCCCAAGGGTCTCTGTGGGACCCCGAGACTGCTACATATGGCGTCCCAATGTGGGGCCTCCATGGTGGCCCTTTCCTCCTCCCGGCACCAGTATTGAGTACTGTGCCCCCTTCGGCAGTTTTTCGGTAAGTTGGCCCTTTTGTGTTTAATGTCCTTTACCTTTGTGAGAGGTGATCATGATGGTCCCTTTCCCTTTCTCTATGTTTGTCTGTCCACGGATAGGGAGGTACATATTTTGGTTCTGGTTCACCTGGCATCTCCACATAAGGGTTGACCCCCCAGGAGACAGAACCCAGGAGTGGTCTCCTGATGGACCCTCCTCCTCCAGAGATACCGTGTGGGCATATGGCTATGGCCTAATGAACCATGGAAGTCCCCTACCAAGCACAAGACATTTGGGTCCAATACATTACTTGTTTCATCTGTTCCTCTTTAGTCTTCTTTAGTCTTGTCTCTGTTCTTTAGAAAAATGGGCAACCTCCCCTCATACTGTAATGAGTCCCAGATATGTGTCTAAAAATCTCTCCTAAAGACTAGAGGCCTCAAGGTTATTGCTGGCCTGGAGAAATTTGGGAATGAAGCTGCAGTTTTAGCATCTTGGATCCCCCCAGAGAATAGGTGGGAACTGGATTATAGATAAGAGTGTTTTCCTTGCTAGATGTTTTTCATAATTAAGCTAAACTGCTGGACCTAACTAAAATGAGGTCTTGTTTTAAATAAGGTTTTCCTAAATGCTAACCTGCCTTTGATAAAGCTTTCAAGGATAATTTTAAGACAGTTGCTGGTAAATTATACAGTTGCTGGTAAAATGGTCTTCATGTGCTTGTATGTTTATATGTTCTGTGAATACATGTTGTGTGTGTTATGTCTGTGGCCACTTCAATTTTTTTTTCATTTCTGTTGCACACTAATATAAAAATTCTGGCATGCCATTTTTAAATACATGTATGCATACTTAAAAATGAGAATGAATAATTTTAATAACATCTAAGGCTTTAACTAGTTATGTTTTATATCAATCACAGTTGTTTTTCTGATAGATTATAAGTTTTCTTTCATGAAAGATATTTTGCTTGATTTTGATCTTTAATAGGGCTACAAGTGAAAATGCGATTGTGGTCTTAAAGGTTTTTCCATGTGTTCTCAAAATAACAAAGCCACTATGATATTGCTTAATCGAACTTGCTCATTCCTCTGGCTTCTTTTATAGAATTTTATCCCATCAAATCTAGCAACCAGGAAAATGTAATTGTCTTCTAAAAGATTCATTGGAATTTCTCCTTCACCTGGTACTTATGAGCTCTCTTTCTTGGGGACAAATCTGCTTTCTAATCCCATGTTCCCATCTGTATTTCTACTAAGCCTCCACCTTAGCCAGAACCCAACAGGATCAATGTAATCTGGACCCAGAGTAGTCTGTTTTCAGGAGATTCTAAGTGCACTTGGGTCAAATCAGGTTCAGGTTTCCTTTTTCCTTGCAAGATTTTGGTCTAAGTTACTTAGAGTTTCTCTGAGGATCCATCTACCTAAGGGGATAGATAAAATACTAGCAGGCAGGCCCAAGCTGACAAACCTGAAATTCTCTTCCTGGCAGGCAAAGAAAAAAATGCTTTAAATGTGTCCTGAGCACTACTCTTCCTGGCCTATAATTACAAGGGAAGTCCGGGATGGCTATATGCATCCTGCCTGCCAATATTAACAGCACCTGGAATGTTTCAAACTATCTGACATATCAAAATCAACGGGACTAAAGTTCAAATTATTACTGCTGTGTCCTTCGGCAAACAATTACAGGACAGGATACCTGCTTTCTTTTCACCAGTAAATTTGGTAACTTGGTTAACTTTTGGAGTTGTCATTTTAATGCTAATTGTACTATTTAGATGAAAATGGCAAGCAGTTAGGTCTCAGCATTTACAACACAAGCAAATCAATGCTGGCTTTTCATTTAGCTCTGAGGAGTGGTCCTACCCTTAAGATAATGCTTAGAGACCTATAGAACTTTCCATGTGAGGAAATAACGTCCTCTACATGTGTCATCTTAAAAAGACTTGTGTCACTTTGCTTTTCAGAACCCAAAAAGGAGGACTGATTTAGATCATTATGTACAAAGAATAGATAGTTCACATTGTTTTCGACAGGTTTTAAAATGTGATCTTGGAGATTTACAATAGCCAGAGGAGAAAGGTCTCCAATATGTAAATTACTTACAGTTCTTGGCTTTTACACTGGCAAAGGTAATGCCTATTTCAGGCAAGATAATAGGTAGACCTTTTAGACTTAATTTATCTGTTTTGTCTCTTTTAGAAGACCTTGAAGTAATAAAACCATCTATGTAAGACTTCTAGACTATCCCAGCATTTCATAGATGAGGACATCAGACTGCTCTTACTTCCTTTGCCCCTAATTCAGCAGGAAGCAGCCAAAGAGGTCATCTCCCTTTATCCCCAGAGCAGTCTGAGCACTCAAATAGGTTTATGGGGGAATAAGGCAGGATTAGAGCAGCCATGTTGGGATGGGTCTCTCAAGGTTTTTGGAATTCCTGAAGGTCATAGCCCACTGCTGGAATTTCCCTGAGGAAACACTCCTGCTGAGGAACTGACTTGAATCCTTTCAGAGATAAGATAGCCAACTTCCCTATGTAGGGATTATGGAGATGAGCTCTCCATATCCAACAAACAACTTGATCTCTAGCTGCACCTAGGCCTAAGGGCAACTGGGTTGGGCCCAATGGGAGTTAACCAAAGAGAAAAAAGCCAGTTTCCCTGGGCTTGCTTAGGTGTAGAGATATACCTTGTCCTGGCAGCCATCTTTGGCACGCTAGCCCTTTATGGCCCTCTAGTGCTATGAGTCCATTTTTAGTTCCATGCCTGTTTCTCATGGATTCCACAAGTTTTTCCTAGCTGCCCACTTCACATAAGTTAGTTAATAACTTTTGAGGTAGTTCAAAAATTCTTAAAAGACAAATTTTTGAAGATAACCTACAGATATTGGGGACTTTCATGTGACAGAAGTTAGAAAGTTAAAAACATTAATGGACTGGTAAAGGCTGTACTCAGTCAGTATTGGTAACAAAAAGCTTTTACTTACTTGCGTTATATTTAATCTATACATTTGGCTCTAAAAGATTGTAAAGTACTAAAATTAACTGAAATTTTAATAAATTATTTAATATTTTCATTTCAAAATGAGATTTATCTTAAATCAAAAGTTTTCTTTTATGTTTATGTTTCATGTATTTTAAAGATACAAATTTTGTGGTTGCTTAATGCTAAAGTAGATAAGTAAATTGAGAGTTACAATATCTTAGATTTCAAAGTATACATTTATAAATGAGTATATATAAATGTATATTGTCTAGTTGGGGCCAAAGCAATCATAATGGGACTTTGCATGCCCTGCGCAATGTCCAATGCACTGTTGCCCTCATAAAGTCTAGCATCTGTTAAGGGCACCAGGACCCCTGGAGGCAAGGGATTGACACCCATAGTAGTGATCCTATGCTTAAGGGGAACAAGAAAAAGGGCTTATGGAAATGCCACTGGGTTCTTATATGTCATTGGAGAGGAGGACCCAGTGGAGAGTTAGGCGTACACAATAAAGGACTCTCTGGGAATTGGGGGGGAGGCACTGGGGGATGGGGAGGGAGAGGAGGAGGAGGAGGGGGTTCGGGGGGAGGAGGGGGGAGGGAGGGAACTGGTAAAAAATTTTAAAATGTATAATTAAATTTTTAATAAAAAAACAAATTAAACGTAATACTATAAAATTAATTTCTTAACAAAAAAAATAAATGTATATTGTCTAAAAGAGTCTTAACAAGTAGTTGATACTTTGAAAAAAACTTAGTTTTAATGTTATGGAGGGAGAAAACTGCTTTTTAATTGTTTATAGTGAGTAAATTTATGTTTTTAAGAAAAAACAAATGTGATTGAAAGTTAGTTTTTGTCTTTTTTCTTGTCTATTGGGTCTCCAACATTTCCAAGGCTCATAAACAACTTTCTCAGTATACCAAGGGGCCTTGGTCTCAGGCCTTAATTACTCACTGACTTTGAGTCAATAGATAGAACATATTAACATGATGCATGTGACTCCCTTGCTTATAGATACTGGGTTTGTAACCAGAATCTGGAACAATTGTTTGATTCCTTTTGGATTGTAACTTACACTATCATAGGAGGAATTATTCTTTTATTAATCATATTGTTTAAGTGTTTCCTTCAGCACATCTTCAGCAGTGCTCCATCAACAAGACCATGCTACAAGAGCTTATGGTCCTTGAACATCCAAGCGTGGCCCCTCTAGAGACGTGGTTCAAGCTTGGATTTCAGAGATTCATGAGGCCTTGGTTTAATCTAATACCCACATATCCTGGCATGCCTTCCAGAGGAGAGGTTCTTCGAGGGCTGGCAGCCAATGATGGGTAAGGGTCCACATGAGAGTGGTCTCCAACCTAAGGCAGGCACCAGTCCATTATGCTGGACCCTCTCTGAGGCAGGGTCAACAAGGTCAGAGCAAAGAACTCTGGCTCCTGTTGGCTGTCAAAATAAATAAAAAGGATGGATATGTAGGAGGAACAGACCAGGCAGGCCTGTGTTGTCTGTATGGACTGCATGCACGAATGCAACTTCCCCGAGCTAGAACATGCTTCCGTGCCTGGTATTGACATCAAACTGCCTGACTGAGAGGACCGACCCAGACAGTACAACACAGCATAAAACCTCATGCTAGGACTTATGGGATGTTGGATGGGGTATATAAGCAGCCCCATATTTAAAATAAATGAGTCTGTAAGCCTGCTAGCCTGCTTTGCCATTCACCTGACTTCTGGAGTCTGAGTAGTTGACTTCGCGCTTGCTTATCCCCACCCCCAAGGGTCTCCATGGGACCCCGAGACTGCTATAGCACCAAAAAGACTATGGTCTCTCGTTTTGTTCAGAGGACCTGCAACCTAACATTAGTACTCCTAAAGATGTTGCTCACACTTTCTGTCTGGGAACTGGACTCAAGAAGACCCCCTCCAGACCCCAGGTCATCTGTGTGACCCATTAGCTTCTCTGTCTTTCTGTCCCAAGTGGACCTGACCAAACTAACTCCATGTTTCTCAGGTAAGCCCCCTAGATCATGTCCTAGGCCCCAGGTTATCTTCACATCCCACTAGTAGCCAGCCTGCCTTTCTGGCCCTGAGGAAGACCCCTAGGCCATGCTCCATCTACCAGGTCATCTGCTCGCCCCACTAGCCACTCTGCCTTTCTGCCCTGTATCTGTAATCAGGGGGACTCTTTGCTCCTCAGATAAGGCCCCTAGACCATGCCCAAGGTCATCTTGGCACCCCACTAGCTTCTCTGCCTTTTTGTCTGACCCCAACCAGACCAGGGTTGACTCCCTGCTCATCAGGTATGCCCCCTAGATCATGCCCCAGGCCCCAGGTCATCTGCACACCTCACTAGTAGCCACCTGACTTTCTGGCCCTGGGGAAGTCCCCTAGGCCATGCACTAGATCCCAAGTCATCTGAGTACCCCAGTAGCCACTCTGAATTTCTGCCCCACACCCAGACCAGAGCAGACTCCTCGTTTCTCAGAATTCAACAGAGTCCAGAGAAAACCCAAGCAAAGCTCTAGGGGACCAACACCATTCATCTGAGGTCCTCTAAAATCATCCCATCATATGGGCAGGAATCTTCACATCTAGCTCTAGGATAATCAAACCCTTTTTACCACCTTGTACCTCTCAATTATTAGTCACTGTAGCTTAACATTTCCATATAGCCACCCAAAAACCCATACAAATTCAGGTATATTGGCCCTCACATATCACCAAGGAAATAAAACTAAAAAGTTCACTACCATACTAATATTCAATACCTATCTACTAAACCTGATTTAATTGATGACCAAACAGTCCAATAGCCTCATGTAGGAAATAACACTGACACTAGACAAGCGTACCCAACTCCAAGGCAAACACTAGCAATAACTGGTCAAGTGTAGTAATACTGTCTAATTCAGTTCATCCCAAAACAAAGAAAAACCAAAAGAAGGACACAAAAGATAAGACAAAAATGCACAGGTCACAGTGCAAATCCATGACAAACAAAAACCAAGACAACAAATCTCCTGCAAAAAGAATCAAACCCATAATAATGGAATCCAAACAGAACAAAGTCACACAAAATAGCCAAGAAAGCCATACTGAGATAATGATTTTCAAAGTCTGACCTTTACTATGATAAACAAATGAAAGAGGCAATCCAGGAATTAAATAACCACATCAACCACTTTGTACAAGAACACAACAGGAACTTGGAGATGAGAAAAGCAGTTGAAGAAATAAAAATAGATATGGAGGGAGTTAAAATGATATCAAGCAGAGTTTAAACTTGAACTAAAAGACAAGCTGTCTTCAACCCAGAACTCAACAGAGTCTTATCAGCAGAACTAATGAAGCAGAAAATAGAATATCAGACCCTGAAAGTAGAAGAACTAACCAGTTCAATGGAAGAGGTTATTAAAGCCAAAAAGATATTGAAAGAAATATTTAAGAGTACTAAAATGAATAAAGCTAAAATACTTATTATGATAAAAAAGGAATATTTAAGAGTTATGGGACATCTTGAAGAAGCCTAACATGTGCATCCATGGAATACCAGAATAAGAATCCCAAAATACCAAACCCAAGGAAATTTTTCAAATTATCATAAAGGAAAACTTTCCACATCTAAAGAAATAGAGGCCCATCCAAATACAAGAGCATTTGACACTCCAAATAGATATAAACAAAATAAAAACTTGTCCGGTCAAATAATAATCAAAGCACCACACATATAAGAAAAAGAGAATGTGCTGAGAACTTTAAGAGAAATAAAATGAGTCATTATTAAAGGTATTTTAATAACAAATTAAAATACAAAATAACAAATATTATATATTAAAATAACAAATGATTTTTCAATGGAAACAGTAAAAGCCAGAAGAGCTTGGAGAAATGTACTTCAAGTATTGAATGAGCAAAAATTTCAACTCAGGCTGATATACCCAGAAAAACTATGAGTCATCATCAAGGGTAAAAAAAAAATTTCCACCATAAAGACAACTTGAAGGCTTACATGACCACCAAACCAAGCCTTCAAAAAATGCTAGAAAAGATATTCAAGCTTGAAGAAAATAGCAGGCATATCCAAGAGGACAGAAGGAAAATATAAGACCACCAAAACCTACAAGCTGAATAATACACATACAAAAGCAACTAAACACAAACAAAGTCAGGAGTTAAAAGTAATTTCTTGATTATAACACTAAATGTCAATGGGATTAACTCACCAATTGAAAGACACAAGTTACAAACATGGATTAGAAATCACAACCCATCTATCTGTTGTTTTTAAAAAATTTTTTTATTCAATTGTGCATGTGTGCACGTGTGTGTGTGTGTGTATGTATGCAGAACCACGGCCGAATTCGGGAACCAACATGGACAGTCTCCACCTCCACCTTGTTTACTCTGCCCCAGGATTCACAGGCTATACCCGACCAGGACCAGAAATAGAGGTCGCCCCCTCTTCCACCCAGCGTCAGTCTGTACATGGGGTCTAGGATCAGAACTCGGGACCTTATGCCTGCAAGGCAGAGGCTTAACCCCGGAGCCACCTCTCCAGTCCCTATCTGCTGCCTTTAAGAAACACATCTCATGACAAAAGATAGGTATATTCTAAAAGAAAACGGTTAGTCAAAAATTCATCAAGATAATGGAACAAAGAAACAAGTAGGGGTAGCAATTATGTTATCTGACAAAGTGGATTTCAATCCAAAGAAAATCAGAAGAAATACAAAAGGATACTACATTTTAGTCACAGGTACAATTCACCAGCAAAACTTCACAATACCAAACATAAAAGCACCTAATATGGGATTCTCCACAATAATTAAGCAAACAAAACAACATCTAAAACTTTTTTTTGTTTGTTTAATTTTTTATTTATTATTTATTTAATTGTGCATGTATGCATGTGTGCGTGTGTATGTATGTGTGTGTAGAACCACGGACGAATTCGGGAACCACCATGGACCGCATCCACCTCCTCCTTGTTTACTCTGCCCCAGGATTCACAGGCTCGGCCATACCAGGACGGGAAATGCAGGCCACCCCTGCTTCCACCGGCATCTGTATGTGGGATCTAGGATCCAAACTCAGGACCTTCTGCCTGCAAGGCAGAGACTTAACCCCTGAGCCACCTCTTCAGCCCCCAAAACAACATTTAAAACAAGAAATCAATCCTGCTTTTCTCCCTCACACCCGTCCTGACCACCGGACCACGATTCCCAGTCCGCAGTCCCCAGGTGAGTCCGCCCAGGCCCCCAGGTTGCCCCACCTCCCAGCGGCACCCAGGCTGCCTCCGGTTTTAGCCTGGGCCACTTCCCGGGCCCCAGCCCTTTTCTTCCTCCTGCCTGCCTGTCCGCCCAACAGGACAGGACTTGCTCACATTTCTCCATGCCTGGAGCTTGGGTGGGCCACTAAGCCAAGTCCCAGGTCCCAGGTGAAGAATTCTGACATCAACATCAGCCCCTCTGCCTCTCTGGCCCACCAGGGACCCACGCACGTGGTCTATGGAAGACACACTGCTGCTCAGAATTCAATAGAATCCAAAGGAAACTCAAGCAAAGTTCTAGGGGTCAAAGGCCATACATCTGAAAACCTCTACAATCATCCTATCACATGGGAGAGATTCTTCACATCCAGCCCAAAGATAAGTAAACCTTTTTTTCACCTTACTGTTCCTTTCTAATATTAATCACTGTAGATTAACTTTTCCATACAGCCACCCAAAAAACATATACAACTCCAGGGAGTACACCACTCACTCTTACATATCACCTAGATACTAAATCATAAAAGTGCATGACCATACTAATATTCACCCCCTGTCTACTTAACCTGACTTAACTGATGTACTAACAGTCTTATAGCCTCAACTAGGAAATAACCATAACAAAAGACAAACATACCTAAGCACTAGTAATAACTGTCCAAGTGTAGTAATACCAACTAAATCAGTTCAGTCAAAAACACACAAAACAACAAAACTGAAAAGCCCTAGAAGACAAAACAACAATGCCCAAGTCAAAGTTCAGATCCATGAGAAACAAAACCCAGGAAAACCAATCTCCCCCCAAAAGAATTAACCCCATAATGATGGATTCCAACCAGAACAAATTCACAGAAAACAGCCAAGAAAGCCAGACCCAACATAACGACTTTAAGAGTATGATCATTACCACGATTAATACTATGAAAGTGGAAATCCAAGAGGAGTTAAACAACCGCATCAACCACTTTGAACAGGAACACTACAGGCACTTGGAGGAGGTGAGAAAAACAGTTCAAGAAACAAAAATAAGCATAGAGCAGTTTAAACGGTCTCAGGCAGAGTTTAAAATTGAACTAAAAGACAAGTTGTCTACAACCCAAAAGCTCAACAGAGAGTCTTATCAGCAGAAGTAACGAAGCAGAAAATAGAATTTCAGATCTTGAAGACAAAGTGGGAGAATTAACCAGCTCAATGGAAGAGATGGTTAAAGCCAAAAAGATACTTGAGAGGAACACTCAAGAGATATGGGACAACCTGAAGAAGACTAACATGTGCATTCATGGAATACCAGAGCAAGAATCCCAAAATAACACACCTGAGGAAATTTTTCAAATTATCATAAATGAAAACTTCCCTCAACTGAAGAATGAGAGGCCTATCCAAATACAAGAGGCATTTTGCACTCCAAACAGATATGACCAAAATAGAAAATCGCCATGGCAAATAATAGTCAAAACACTCCACATTCAAAACAATAAAAAGGTGCTGAGAGCTTCAAGAGAAAAAAGCAAGTCACTTCTAAAGGCAAACCAATTAAAATAACAAATGACTTCTTAATGGAAACAGTAAAAGCAAGGAGAGCTTGGAGAGACGTACTTCAAGTATTAAATGAGCAAAAATGCCAACCCAGACTGATATACCCGGCAAAACTATCTATCATGATCAAGGGACAAAGAAAAATTTTCCAGCACAAAGAAAACTTGAAGGGATACATGTCTACCAAACCAGACCTTCAAAAAATGCTAGAAATGATACTCAAACTTGAAGAAAAAAACAAGTATATCCAGGAGGACAGAAGGGAAGTATAATACCACCAAAAGATAAATGTCAAACAATAAACTTACAAAATTCACTACACATAAACGGTGTCCAGAATTAAAAATAATTTCTCCATTATAACATTAAATGTCAATGGTATTAACTCACCGATCAAGAGACACAGATTACAAACTTGGATTAGAAACCACAACCCATCAATCTGCTGCCTTCAGGAAACTCATCTCACCACAAAAGGTAGGCACATCCTAAAAATGAAAGACTGGTCCAAAATTCTGCAAGCTAATGGAACCAGGAAACAGGCAGTGGTAGCCATTATGTTTTCAGACAAAGTGGACTTCAAACCAAAAAAAATCATAAGAGACACAGACGGATACTACATTTTAGTCACAGGTACAATTCACCAGGAAGACTTCACAATACTGAACATTTATGCACCCAATAAGGGCCCCTCCACATTCATTAAGAAAATTCTACAGTGTCTAAAGCGATAAATCAACCCCTAAACAATAATTCATGGGGATTTCAAAACCACCCTCTCAACATGGGATAGATCAACAGGTTAAAAGCTTAACAGAGACACTTTGGAACTTACTCAAACCCTTTAAGAAATGAACCTTACAGATCTCTATCGAACTTTTCATCCATGCAGCAAAGAATACACATTTTTCTCAGCAGCACATGGAACTTTCTTCAAAATAGATCACATATTGGCCACAAAAACGAACCTCCACATACACAGGAAAGTTGAAATTCTAGCCTGTGCCCTATCAGACCACCACAATCTAAAGCTTGACATCCACAACACAACAAACAACAGAAAATACACTAACTTCTGGAAACGTAACAATATGATGCTGAATGAGAACTGGATTCAGGAAGAAATTAAAAAGGAAATTCAAGATTTCCTGAAAGTGAACGATAATGAAAATACAACTTACCAAAATCTCTGGGGAACAATGAAAGCTGTCCTGAGAGGTAAGTTCATAGCTCTTAATGCCTACATCAAAAAAGTGAAAACCTCAGAAATAAATAACTTAACAATGCAGCTTAAAGCTTTAGAGAAATTAGAGCAATCTGATCCCAAAAGTAGTAGAAGAGATTAGCAAAATAAGGGAAGAAATATCTGAAATCGAGATTAGGAAAACGATAGAGAAAATCAACCAGTCAAAAAGCTGATTCTTTGAAAATATAACTAAGATCGATACACTCCTAGCTAAATTAACCAAAAGCAAGAGAGAGAAAACCCAAATTAAGAAAATTAGAAATGAAAATGGAGTTATAACTACTGATACCCAAGAAATCCAAAGAATTATAACATCACATTTCAAAAACTTATACCCTGTGAAATTTGACAACACAAAGGAGATGGATGATTTGGATGATTCCCAAGTAAACACAACTTACTTAAATTGAATCAGGAAGCTGTGAATTATTTAAATTGTCCTATAACATATGAGGAAATTAAGGAAGTAATCTTGAATCTTCCCACCAAAAAATGCCCTGGACCAGATGGATTCAGCACAGAGTTCTACCAGACATTTAAGGAGTTAATAACACCAATACTCCTTAAACTGTTCCATCAAATAGCAAAGGAAGGAACATTACCAAATTCCTTCTATGAAGCTAATATCACCTTAATCCCAAATCCTAATAAAGATATACTTCAAAAAGAAAACTATAGGCCAATCTCTCTGATGAACACAGATGCAAAGATTCTCAACAAAGTCTTAGCAAATCGGATTCAAAAACATATCAAAAAGATCATTCACAGGGACAAAGAAGGCTTTATCCCCGGCACACAAGGTTAGTTCAACATACACAAATCAATAAATATGATTCATCATATAAACCAGTCCAAAGTCCAAGACAACATGATACTCTTGATAGATACAGAAAAAGCTTTTGAAAAGATGCAACACCCTTTTATGATCAAAACGCTAGAGACAGTAGGAATGGAAGGAACCTTTATCAATATAATAAAAGCTGTATACAACAAGCCCACAGCAAGGATTATCCTCAATGGGTAAAAACTAGAAGCATTCCCACTTTGATCAGGAACTAGACAAGGCTGTCCACTCCCACCACTTCTATTCAATATTGAAGCCTTAGCTGAAGCCATAAGACAAGAAAGGGGCATAAGATGGATTCAAATCGGCAAGGAAGAAGTCAAGCTATCCCTATTTGCAGATGACATGATCTTATACCTGAGTGATCCCAAAAACTGCACCAGGAAGCTCCTGGAACTAATACAGAAATTCAGCAGGGTAGCAGGATACAAAATAAATGTACAAAATTAGTGGCCTTCCTATATGCCCAGAATGGAAGAAGTGACAAAGCCCTGAGAGAAACAATCCCATTTACTATAGCGCCTAAAAAAATGAAATACCTTGGTATAAACTTAACCAAGGAGGTAAAAGACCTTGACAATAAAAACTTTAAAACCCTAAAGAAAGAAATTGCAGAAGACACCAGAAGGTGGAGAGACCTCCCATGTTCCTGGATTGGCATAATCAACATCGTAAATATCACCATCCTACCAAAGGTAATATACAAATTCAGTGCTATACCAATTAAAATCCCAAAGCAATTTTTTAAAGAAGTTCACTAAACAATCTCAAAATTCATATGGAGGCACAAAAGACACAGGATAACAAAGACAATCCTGAGTAACAAAAACACTGCTGGAGGTATCACCATACCAAGGTCTACTACTATCACCATACTAAGGTCTATACTAGAAATCCATAGTTATAAAAACAGCCTGATACTGGATCCGAAATAGATACACAGATCAATGGATAAAGGTTGAAGACCCCGATATAAGCCCACAGAATTACAGCCATTTGGTCTTTGACAAAGGGGCCCAAAAAATCCAATGGAAAAAGAACAGTATCTTCAGCAAATGGTGCTGGCTAAACTGGATCTCCACATGCTTAAGATTAAAAATGGACCCATACTTGTAACCATGTACAAGACTTAATTCCAAATGGATCAAGGAGCTCAATATAAGGCCAGAGACTATAAAAACAATAGGTGAAAGGGTAGGGAAATCCCTCGAGACGATTGGGCTAGGTCAACAGTTCCTAAACAGACATCCAATGGCACAGTCACTGCTACCAACTCTCAACAGTTGGGATCTTGTGAAATTAAAGAGCTTCTGTTTAGATAAAGAGATTGTAACTTAAGCTCAAAGGCAACCCACAGAATGGGAGAAAATCTTCACTAACCACATATCTGATAGAGCTCTATTATCCAGAGTGCACAAAGAACTAAGAAAACTAAACACCAAGGAAACCAATGGCCCAATTAAAAAATGGGCCCTGGAACTTAAAAGAAACTTTACTAGGTATGAAATTAAAATGTCTAACAAATATCTAAAAAAATGTTCCACATCCTTAGCCATCAGGGAAATGCAAATCAGAACTTCCCTGAGATATCATCTCACCCCGGTCAGGATGGCAAAAATCCACAATACAAACAACAACAAATGCTGGAGAGGATGTGGTGAGAGAGGAACTCTCCTACATTGCCGGTGGGAATGCAGGCTCATACAGCCACTCTGGCGAGCCGTCTGGAGATTCTTAAAAAAATTAAAAATTGAAATGCCATATGACCCTGGGATTCCACTTTTGGGAATAACCCCCTATAAAGCAAAAATTCACCTCGATAGCACAAGCATGACCATGTTCATAGCAGCACCGTTTACAATAGCAAAGTCATGGAATCAACCCAAATGTCCAACAGTTGATATGTGGATAAGGAAAATGTGGTACATCTATACAATGGAGTACTATTCAGCCATCAAAAATGATGAATTAATGGAATTTGCTGGGAAGTGGATGAAATTAGGAGCAATTATACTGAGTGACATATCCCAGACATAGAAAATTAAGCGCCATATGTACTCCTTAATAGGTGGCTCCTAGTACCAAACCCACTTAGAGACACTGAAAGATAAATCTCTGTAATACCTACAGTAATTGCAAAGATTATGAACAGGAGGGATGGGGAAGGAGGGACACACCAGTAACAAGGAGAGAGGGGACCATGTTATGGCATAGCAAATAGGCCATCAACAAGGACTGCAAGTAAGTAATGAGACATCTGGTTAAGTTCACAGACTTTCCTTCCTGATCATTTACAACAGATGGGGTATGATCTTACCAGAAGGGGAGGGCGTATAGTCTGGCAGATAGAAAGTAACCATTTCACAAATGGGTGATTGACCCCTCTCTCACCATGGTCTCCTACTTCTATTCCATCTACGTTTGAATATACTCTTATAACAAGACTCTAATTTAACAGGTTTTTATCTCTAGCCAGAGGGTGATATCCATACCCATCAGGATGGAGTGAAGGGCATTGCAGGAGCAACAAAACTGAAAAAAATAAATCAACAAACCATAATCCAGAACATCAGGGACGCTATATCAACCACCTGGAACTAGGCCAGCCTAATCTCTCCCCATCCTGAAGCTCAGGGAAATTTGCGGAAGAGTGGGTGGTAAGAAGAGCACAAGGATGGGAGGAGTAATGATATGCAAGATACTCCGCACAAGTTAGGGCTGAAGCAATCATATTTGGTCTTTGTATGCCCTGTGCAATGTCCAACACACTATTGACCCCACAAAGTCTAGTGTTTGTTAAAGGCACTAGGATCCTGGGCGGCAAGGGATTGACAGCCACAGTAGTGTTCCTATGCTTAAGGGGAACACAGGAAAGTGTTCTGGGAAATGCCACTGTGTCCTTGCACCTCATCGGAGAGGAGGACCCAGAGGAGAGTTTGGCATGCTCATTAAAGGATGCTCCGGGGATGAGAGGGGGAGGCACTGGGGGATGGGGAGGGAAGGGGGATGGGAGGGGCATAGGGGGTTGGGGGGGTGGAGGGAGGTAAAGGACCAGTGTACCTGTTATGTTTGTATGAGTGGAAATAAAATAAACAAACAAACAAACAAACAAATAAATAAATAAATCCTAAAACAATGATAGTTGGGGATTTCAATACCACACTCTAAACATGGGATAGATCAACAGGCCAAAAACTCAACAGAGATACATTGCAACTAAATTAATCTCTTGCTGAAATAGATCTAAAGGATCTCTATAGAACCTTCCATGTAAGCACCAAGGAATACACATTCTTCTCAGCACCCCATGGAACTTTCTCCAAAATAGACCACATATTGGGCCACAAAACGAATATCCACATGAACAGGAAAGTTGAGATTATGGAATGTACTCTATCAGACCACCATGGTCTAAAGCTTGACAATGCAATAAATGGCAGAAAATACAGTAAGTTCTGGAAATTAAAAACTATAATGATGAATGAGAAATGGGTTCAGAAACAAACGAAAAAAGAAATTCAAGATTTCCTAGAAGCAAATGATACCGAAAACACAACATACCAAAAGCTCTGGGGCTGGAGAAGTGGCTCAGGGGTTAAGCCTCTGCCTTTCAGGCAGAAGGTCCCAAGTTTGGATCCTAGATCCCACATATAGACGCTGGGTGGAAGTGGGGGCCGCCTGTGTGTCTGGTCCTGGTACGGCACAGCCTGCTAATCCTGGGGCAGAGTAAACAAGGAAGAAGTGGAGGCTATCCATGGTGGTTCCTGAATTCACAAACTACATCCACACACACACACACACACACACACACACACACACACACACACACACACATACACACACGTGCACACACACATACACAATTGAATAAATAAAAAAATTTTAAAAATCTCTGGGACACAGTGAAACCTGTCTTAAAATGTCAATTTATAGCTCTTAATGCCTATATAAAAATAGAACTATCACAGATAAAGAACTTAACAATACAGCTTAAAGGCTTAGAGACACAAGAGCAGTCCAATCCCAAATGAAGTAGAAGAGAGGAGATTAGGAAAATCAGGAAAGAAATATGCAAAATTGAGATAAGGAAAACGATACAAAGAATCAACCAGACAAAAAGCTGGTTCTTTGAAAAAAATCAATAAGATTGATATACTGCTAGCTAAATTAACCAATATTAAAGTAGATAAAACCCAAAATAAAAAATCAGAAATGAAGTTATCACAATTGATACCCAAGAAATTCATAGAATTATGTGGTCATATTTCACAAACTTATACTCCATAAAATTTGATAACACAAAAGAAATGGATGAATTCCTGAGTAAGCACAACTTACCTAAATTGAATCAGGATGTTTTGAATTATTTAAATAGTCCTATGACAAATGAGGACATCCATGAATTAATCTCCAATTTTCCCACCAATAAACATCCTGTACCAGATGGATTGAGCACCGAATCCTAACAGACATTTGAAAAACAACTAACAACAAAACTCCTTAAACTGTTCCATAAAACTGCAAAAGAAGGAAGACTTCCAAATTCTTTCTATGAAGCTAATGTCATACTAATCCCAAAACCTAATAAAGATATAGTTAAAAAAGAAAGCTCTAGACCAATCTCTTTGATGAACACAGATGCAAAGATTCTCAACAAAATCTTAGCAAATCATATTCAGAAACATATCAAAAAGATCATTCACTGTGACCAAGTAAGCTTTATCCCAGGCACACAAGTTTAGTTCAACATATGCAAATCAAAAATGTAATCCATCATATAAACCAATCCAAAGTCCAAGACCACATGATACTCCTGATAGATGCAGAAAAAGCTTGTCATAAGATCCAACATCCTGTTATGATCAAAACTCTAGAGTCAGTTGGATGGCAGGAACCTACATCAACATAATAAGAGCTGTATACAACAAGCCAACAGTTGAAAGGGTGGGGAACTCCCTTGAGCTGATTGGGCTGGGCCAACAGTTCCTAAACAAAATTCCAACAGCATAGTCCCTAGAACCAACACTCAACAAATGGGATCTTATGAAATTGAATAGCTTCTATTGAGCTAAAGAGATTGTAAACCGAGCAAAAAGGCAACCCACA
The DNA here is from genome assembly GCA_023101885.1 of Typhlomys cinereus. Classification (NCBI taxonomy): domain Eukaryota; kingdom Metazoa; phylum Chordata; class Mammalia; order Rodentia; family Platacanthomyidae; genus Typhlomys; species Typhlomys cinereus. Next base: position 793,863 of record JALPQD010000378.1, on the reverse strand, counting down.
GAAGGGAGAAAATCTTCACTAACCACATATCTTATAGAGCTCTATTATCCAGAGTGTAGAAAGTACTTAGAAAATTAAACACAAAGGAAATAATTGGCCCAATTAAAAAAATGGGCCTAGGAACTCAAAAGAAACTTTTCCATGGATGAAAATGAAATTTCTAACAAAAATCTTAAAAAAATTCCACATCTTTAGCCATAAGGGAAATGCAAATCAAAACTTCCCTGAGATATCATCTCACCCCAGTCAGGATGGCAAAAATCCACAATACAAACAACACCAAATGCTGGAGAGGATGTAGAGAGAAGGGACCTCTCTCATATATTGCTGGTGGGAATGCAGGCTTATACAACCACTCTGACGATCAGTATGACAATTTCTAGAAAAGTTAAAGATCAAAGTGCCTCCCAGAACGTTAAGTATTTCCTAATTTGGAGCTGACTGGTCATCGTTATAGTCACATACACAAATTGGGTCAGTCTACGTCTAGCATGTCCGGTGTTTCACACGGAGGACAAGTAAAACAAGCACAAAATGGAAACAAATATGTTCAGGTCCCACACTATCAGATCTGGGGCTGTTCTTTGTAATGCAAATGTATTCATCTGGATAATCTCTTCAGGTAGTCTGCCAGCTGATCTTTGTTAATGCCAGATGTGGTCAAGTTGACTCCCAGGATTAAGAATTACACTCCCTGTGAATCTGCTTAGACAGTCTTTAACACAGTGCAGCCAAATGGGAAGAGCTTTACTTTTACAACCTTGAATGACAGGAGATAACAAGAACCTAAGAGTGAATGATTTGAGAATCCCAATGTTTGTACAGCAGATATTTAAAAGTAAGACTCCCAGGAAAACCTAGCTCCTAGGGAGCATTTTCATCTAACATTGCACATGAGACTGCTTCATCTCATGAATTAAATATAAATAAATTAAAATCAATATTGTACAGGTTAGAAAAAGAAAGAAAGAAAGTGGGGTGGGCATGATGGGAGATAAAATAGGAAACCAGACTATTCATTCATGAGGACTGAAGTTTGTTCAGGAAGTTCCCCAAAACTCCAGGTAGGGAGATTTCCCATACAAATGAAAATTGCTACTGACTTGGAGGAAGGGGTGCAAGCCTTTCACAGTTGGAGCACAGGGAGAAGGAATTTTGACCAGCTATCAGATGAACGTTATTGGTGGGTTCTCTGGCAGAGATATGTTTTATCTCAGGTTGATTGGATGAAGTCTCTGGCTTTAGGGTGGGGTCTCTGGTTTTAGGGTGGGGTCTCTAGCTTTAGGGTGGGGTCCTCTGGTTTTGAATTCTGATCCCAGATCTATCACTCAAAAGCCACATAAGCAAGAGAATGAAAATATAAAAAGGGAAATTATGAGACACGGCTTAGGTAGTGTTCATCAATGGCTGCCAGTAGCTATTTAGTCCGGAAGATCTGTTGGTGGTTGAGGCTTGGAGAATTCCTGGTGAGTCTTCAGTCACCTTGAAAGGTTGGAGAGCTGGAAGATTATAGGGCACAAAAAACTAGGCAGCAGGAAAAAAGAGAAATTTGCCAGCACAGGGCAAGAGATCCTCCCCATCTGCTGTCTTGTGGCTCCTTTGTTTCTGGAGGCTTCTGGGAGGTTCCATACACACTCAGAGTTGGTCTTTGTGTGTGTTGCAGGTATGTTGATCCAGATAATCTCTTGAAGTGTCCTGTCACCTGAACTGTTAATTAATCACAGATGTGGTCAAGTTGACAACCAAGATGAACTTCCACACATGCAATTCAAAATGTGTTAGTTTGTCATTGTGTGTTAGGGTGTGTTTGTGATCAGTTTCAAATATTCAAAGATACACATAACATTTATTATTTTAAAACCATATTTTAAGATCAGTGACATATTTTTGTAAGATTTTCAGACTCCCATTCTCAGTAGTCCATACCATGGATTGGAAACAAAAGTGGTTTATTGGGATAAACTGCTGGATGAGCCTTGTGAGGGAGGAGAAACAGCAAAGTCTGAAGAAAATTGGAGGGTTTCATAGTCTGGTTTTGCAGGTGGGTGAAGGGCCAAAGAGCGTGGATTATTTCCATGTTGGGTTAAATTCTAGCTTTTTGCTGTCCCAGGAAGCTGTCCCAGGAAGTAGTGACCAAACCATGGGGCGGGTTTTATTGGCAGCAGACATTCCTTTCTGATATTGGCAAGCTTCTCAGAGAAAGGTTGAGGCAGATGTTTCTGCAAGTTAAATAATGCACTTTGAAGGTCTGCTAGGAAGATTCTATATCATGGGTTTATGAAGTGAAGGCATTGGGAAAGGGAAAATTATTGTTTTTCATTTCTCATCATAGGAGAAATTGAAAAACATATACCTCATATGCCTATGTTTCTCATTCTTGTTAGTAGTTCTACATTGCATTTGATTCCCAAGAGCAAAAAAAGAAAACAATCAAATTACTGTGGTTGAAGCACTGTTGTTAAATTATACTTCCCTTGAGTGTAGCAACCAGTAAGAATGCATTATCTTCTTCCAGCAATGCAAATAAACAATGTAAGTAAGGTGTCTTGAATTATTCTTTTGTATTTTATTTAAGAGAGTGAGAGGCAGCAGTTGGTGAAAAACAGAAGTCAGTTTTCTTCTTTCTCTGTGTGATGGAGATAATGTAATGGATGTTGGGCAGCTCGTGAACTCACCACTCTGACATTGAATGAGATTTAGCAAATGGAGAGGCTTTATTGGAGCTGATCAAGTCCTCACACCAGTACCTGAGTTTATTCGTATGAGGCCACAGAGAGGGGATGTGGGGAGGGGAAGGGAAAAAAGGGGACTCAGGTGTTAAGACTCTGCCTCCCAAGCAGAAAGTCCTGAGTTCAGAGCCCCAGCTCTCATGGAAAAATAAAAGGGGGAAAACGTTGGTTACCTGAACTTCTGACTCTGATGTGCAGAGCCTGGGAAACACCAGAGCAAAGCAAACTTGAGATAGAATCAATCAGATGATTCCCAAATTCACACTTGGTCCTCCACAGGGACACACAGTGCTCTCTGATACACATACATACACTTTAAATAAGGAAAATAAAAGTTAAAATCATAAATGCATTATATAAAAAACTGAAAAACATAAAGACAGATGTCATATTGCAGGAGACAGATTGGCATATTTATCACAAAGCAAATGGGGTCATAACAAGTGCAGAAGATGTGTGGAGGGGAGGTCAAGCAGGAGGTAAGTAGCATCACACAAGCTAATTTAGCCATTACCAGTGACACCTCTAAGTACAGTCACTGTTTTTAGAAACTTCTTGTTTTAAGTGGAAACCATGAAATATTCCATGGAATCTTTTATCTTTTCTGATGCTTCTACAGCTCTCCAGGTTTTACAACGTGCTAGTCAGTAAATTTCCTTTTCTGCAAGGCCTTGCTATGGGCATGCTTTATAACATTTTACATCAATTGAGATTATCATGATGGAAATCTCATCATAGGTAGTGCAATCACCTTTGCACTCCAAGCTTGCAAGCATATACCCTTGAATGAGTCTTAGACTTTACCTGGGCAAAATATTTTTCTAACCCCTGAAACTGAGAAAGTGCTGTGAAAAAGCCACATAGCACACATAGATGTCATAAGCGTCTTTGCAAGCAAAATTCTGAAAATAATTGTATTGTTTTTAAGTGTGTTTGTGTGTGTATCTGTATAACACACATATATTAGAGCTTTCATTGTAGAGAAATTCCCTGACTAATCCTTGATTGAATTGTGATAGGAAAATTCCTGATCAATGCAAGACTAAGCGTGCTACAAGCGATCTCTGATTGACATTTTTATTTCTCTGAATGTTGCTGCTCTGCAGGATGACATCTTAGAAAAACAAATTTGTAGCTTTGCAATAGTAAAAACTTCCTTTATGCTATTAAGGAGAAATCTACAGAATAAAACACAGAGAATTTCCTGCTTCAATAATACCAAGGAGTTTCAACTGCAAAATACCTTCTAAAGAATCTGCATCTATATGAACAAAATGTAATTGCCTGGGACCACCAGTGAAAGAATGGATTTTCCCCTGCTTTCTAAGTTTTTAGGATCCCATTGGACTCCATTCCCAGATTCCATTCCTGATATCTACAAAAACTTCTGGAGGTCAGAAAGTGAGTTTGTGGAATCAGTACTCTCCTTTCATGTGGGCATCTGGGGATCAAACTGAAGTTGACAGATGCCTAACCCACTGAACTATTTTGCCAACCCCTATGTGCTTTTAACAATTGTTTTAAATGTTTAAAGTAATGAGGAAGGTGAAATGATAACACAGTGTTATAAGGCACTGGCTTGTAAACCTAGTGACTTGAATTTGATGCTCAGAAGCACACATGGTGTCAGGAGAAAGCTGACTTGTGAAAACTGTTCTCTGTCCTCCACCCACAAACCATGGCAGATACAAGTGTGTGTGTTCTCTCCATCATTCTCCTTTCTTCATAAATATTGAAATTTTTTTTAAAAGTGGATGTTGGGTGGAGAGACAGCTCAAGAGTTAAGACTCTGCCTGGAAATCAGAAAGACCTGACTTAGGATCCTGGCTCCCCCATAAAAAGACTGCCGCAGACCAGAGTCGCGGCCTCGAGACCAGGGCTCCCCAGGACCGGACGGAGAACAGAACACACGCAGCTCCGAGTGTATCCTGAATCCGTTTATTAAAACTTTCGTAACAACTTTTATACAGAAAATTTTGTGGTAAAGAATGTTGCACCTACAACAGACATATAATTTTCTAGTCAGCAAAAATCACCTTCAGGGTGGACATTTTTTCAAGAACCTAACCCATTGCTTCAGGGCAAAGGCACTTAACAGAAACATTCAGTATTTCCAAACTTATCTAATCTATAATGCTTCACCAGATAGCTATGGGGCTGAGCCCACATTTTAACAGAGACTGCTTTTTTAAAATACAGAGGCAGAATGTTCTCCTACTGATTTTTAGCAAGGAACATATTTTACAATTAACTATAGGAGTCCTCAACACCCCATAAGTCCCAGGGTGAGCTTTTGCTGTTTTCCTCTCCAGGTTGATACTCTCAGTCAGGCAGGTCGACATAGGCACCAGGCATGGCAGCAGGGTCTAACTTGGGAAGATGTATGCAATTCATGTAGTCTCTACTATCCAAGCTTAAACCACATCTCTAAGGGGGGCCTTGACTTGGATACTCAAGGCCCATAAGCTATAGCTGGTTCTGTCGATGGAGCACTACTGAAGTATGCACTGAAGAAAACACTTAAGCAATATAATTATTAAAAGAATAACTTCTATAATAGCATCCTTCTATTCCTTTAATAGTAAGGTTGCTTATGTCTTCCTTTGAGGAATTCCAGAAGTGTATTGCCATCAGTTAGATGACCCATCTGTGAACCATGCATGCTCCAAACCTGGGGTCCAGACAGGCCCCATATGCCAAAGGTGTCTCTTTCGGGGCAGAGGTGATCATTGGTGGGAGTGCACTCGAATGGTCCATCTCTGTAATTTCTCATAAGAGTGCTGTTTGGGGTAGGAAAGACACGGCCCCCTTTGCTTCTGACATGTATTCTCCCAGTTTGGATTGCAAATACTATCTCCAGGGGCAGTCTTGGCATCTAGACTTTCTGGCATGATGGTCTCTTCCTTGGCCTTCAGCCAGGGTAAGAGGGTATCACAGTTTCTTTTAAGGTTCTGGTGGACTGATAGCATAGTCTTATACTTCTGGAATTTCTGAGTTAGTACGTAGGTGGGAATTTTACCCACTTATGTTTTAAGACTCTACAAGTTATTCTCTAATTTCCTTAAAATCACTGCACACATTCTGGCTAACAAGTCTACTTATTGTAAATGACTAGATATGAAATTTCTATTTAGTATTTGACTGAGACTTAAAAAGCAGGCTTCTTCTCTAGAACAGAGAGCAGGAAGCTAGTTCCAAAAAACCCTAAGAAAGGGCACTCCTAAATCCCAGAAGAATTCTTCCTGCCAGAGGCAAAACTTGAATTATCTGAATTATCCCAAACAAAACCTAGGTAAGAATGCTTAGCACCTGTCCATGGGCTTTATTGTGACATACCGAGAAATTCCTAGCACTTGCCCATGGGGTTACTGTGACCTTCCCAGGGAACAGGCTTTAGGCCTGAACTGGGAAGAAACACCAAGACCTGACAATTCCCATATTTTTCCTTATTTCTCTAAAATAAAGCCATGTCCTTATCCCAAAACATGTTACTTTGAATCTACCTTTTCCAAATGGAGACATATTCTACCAGATTAGTTGGATAGGAGCGCGGCAAAGACCATGCAGAAATGGCAACAGCCTGCACTTCTAGTTTTAGAAGAGACTGGGAAATACCTGAGGGAAACAAAAGTTAGTAGAAGTAATTCAAGATGATTCTCAAACCTTTGGGCCTCCAAATGCACAGAGTGCATTATGATATACACAGACACAGACATAGACACACACACACACATACACACCCCTCCCCCCACATGCATACCTTCACAGAAAACAAATCTTATCTGTAAGCCATGCATGCATGGTTACACAGGACTATAATTGGAATTCTATAAAATGTGGAGAATGAGGCAGGAGGAAGGATCAAATATTCCTTACCTGCGAGGGTTGTACAGTAAGGTCAAGGATGGGAGCAGTGTCTGAAAGGTGAGATAAGACTGAGAAAAGGGGTGAAGGCAAGAGGGTTGACATGAGGATCAAGAGGAGAAACTACTGTCTGCTGTATTCCACAAACCAGGGTAGGAGATGTAGGCTGCAGTGAGGGAACAGTTCTGAGAGAAGAGGAGACTAAGAAGGAGCCAGGAAGTCATGGCCTAAGGAAGGAATACAGAATAGGAATATGAAAAAAATTATCAGGACATAACAAGGGAAAGGGGTTCCCCATCTTGGAATCTAGTTGAGGTTTCATGCCAGATGTCATAGCTAATCTTGAGTATCAACTTGACGTACCTGGCATTAACTAAGTACAGCTGGCAGGCTACCCAGAAGAGATTATCCAGACTAATACATTTGCAATACAAAGACCAGTCCTAGATCTGATTGTAAACTCCATAGATCTGATTAGAACTTTCCAGTAGAGGGCCAGATAAAAGAAAGCATAGAGCAGAAGATTGGGAAGAAGGGAGACTTCAGGATATTTGCAGTGGTTTAGCCTGCTTCCAGCTTCAAGCACCAACCATGTCCCCTGCTCTATAAAAGGTTGTTCTTCCCTCTGGAACCATAAGCTGAATAAATCTCTGTGTCACCCTTAAGTTGCTTGATTTTGATTGCTCTCTCACAGCAACAGTTAAGAGTAACTGTCACACCAGATGAAAGAACCAAAATTCAAAAGATTTCAGAGATTTCCTATGATCATTGTCTATGTATAGATAATACTCCTTCTTTGAAGAGCTGTTTGTAATTAGAAAAATAATACATCCATTATTCTTGCTTTAAGGCCTGTAATTGTTTGAAATGTATCTTGCACAGCCTCATGTTTTTGGAAAGGTCATGAAACCTTTGAAAGTTGGAGCCTTGGTGGAAGAAGGCAGTCACAGGAGGTGGACCTTGATGTGGATCGAAGGTTGACTCTCTTCTTAGGGAAGGTAAAGGAATGGGTACCTGAACATCCAGCAGCACCTGGAGAAGGGAAAGGCAGGACAGGTAAAAAACCAGGAGTCACTCAACCTGCAGTGGTCTATTCCCAGAACACCCCGTTAGTCCCCTCTCTGCTTGTGGTCCACAATTTTTCCCTATGCTATCTCCAATGGGACCCTTGTGCTGTCATAGTTAGGCACAAGTGTCAATTTGATGGTTGAGGGTTTGAGCTCTGGGCACATTTATGGAGAATTAGTGGTTGGGTTAAGCCCAGAGCAAACTTACAGGAGATTGTCTAGTTGATGGGGAAGGCCCAACCTATGATGGGTGAGACTAGACCTTGAACAGGTGAATAGGTGAATAATATACTGAGAGCTGGTTAAGGACGGTGGCATTCTTCTGTTCACTAGGTCAGACATGCTGCTCCGGCAAGTAAGGATTTTGTCCGTCTCTTAGCTGTTATGTGGTGATGGTGTGGCCAGTTCCCTTGGCCCTGGTGTTAGTGCATGCTCTCCCATCAAGCCTGACTAAGAACTGTAACCAGTTCTCTCATAAGAGAGAATAAACCCTTATTCCATTAAGCTGTTTGATGGTCATTTATCAGCAACCATGCAGGTGAACTGCAACACCTGTCTATAGCCAATCTGTTATCCTGGCCAGTCTTCTGTATGCTCAGCATTAATAACCCTCAGTGTTGTGAGCTTCTCATTGCCTAGGCCATGTCATGTTTGGAAAGGGTATTCCATGACCCTATTCCTTCAGTTTCTGGTTGTTTTATTACCCCAAGTTACAGTGTAGCATGTTGCATTGATCATAAGAGGAAATTATAAGTCTTGATGAGGATTTATTCTCACAAGTATATAATTTATTCTGAGCATCTCGTGAAGTCATGGTTGTCTGCAATCACTTTATTCACTGCCAATAGAAATTTTTCTGATTAAGTTTTAGAATTCCCTTTGTCTGTGGTTATAGCCATTAAGACTCCCCAGTCATGGGATTTAAATAAGTTAGTTCTACTAGATGTAAATTGTGTTTTCTGAAGGATGGCTGAAATCTGAACAGTGATCATTGAGTTTCACCCATAGCAGTCCTGTCACTATTGTACCAGTTGCCATCTCTTGTCTGGCTCATTGCAGTTCATGAAGTGCATAGCTGAGTAAAACTGTTGGTGCTTTACTTCATGAGCAATCCACATGACACCTTCCAGCAAGCACCTTGTAAGCTAATCGATTGCCAATAAGGTTTCATCTTGGTTTCAATAAGATCTCTCTATATTTTTTATCCAAGGTATGTATTGTCTGCAGGAATTTGGTCTTCTGAAGAGTGTCCAACAGGAATTGTATTAATGGTATTATTTTGGGGTCCTTTGGATCTCTTAAACTAACAAACCTGTGGAGTTATCCTATGCCTGGCACAACAGTTCTTGCAAATGATTCATTGTCTCCTGGACCCCCATTATGTGGCCCTATGGTATACTTGCCTTTATAGTCTTATTTTTCTTTTAGTTTGTCTGCATTAACATTTAGTTGGATGGAATATTGATAAAGACTTCATGAAAGTCCAAGGGACATTAATAGTGAATAGCTCTGGATTCCTTTGATTTTCTCCTGCATTCTTAAGTAGAGAAATTCAGCTGAAAATTTGGATGATCAAGTGAGCCTTCTCCTTGACTGACTGTGGCATTACTTCTCAGAAATTGAACACATGCCTATGGATATTGTCTTTTACCTTTTTATGTCCTTAAAATCATATTGCTTCATGGTACCTGAGTATTATTTGGTAAAGTAAAGAGGGGCTTGTTCAAACTTTTAAAAATGTAGTGAAAGCATTTATTAAAAGTAAAGTTTTGAAAACCTGAAAAAAAGACTTCATCACCTGCTGCTAACATATCTACCAATGGCTTCATTTAAACAAGGAAAGTATAGGTTTCTAGCATGTTCCTATAGTAGGGAGGGATGGAGGCACCTATCAATATCAAGCATGGAACTTCTCGGCAGCTTCAGAACAAATTAACTGAATTAGCCTTTGCTTGATATCAGCTTTTGAGGCATAGAGGGAAATAATATCTCCATCCAGCCCTGTGTATGGGACCCTTCAATTGGACCTTGTGGTGTAAAAAGTGAGTACCAGAATCACAATTGGGCTGTCTTCTGTACAATGTCCCAAACACACCATCACATCGTGCATAACTTCTCAAAACAGTGCTCAATATATGCTCATGCTCAAGCATCCTACATATGCCTTTGTGTCTACAAATTTGGTAGTGGCCTGGTATCATGATAAAGGTCTGTGAAGTATAATAGAAGTGAAAGTAGAACTCAACGGACAAAACAGCATGGAAGGGAAGATAGTTGTGGAGATAGTGGCAGAGATCACTATGATTGCCATAGTGCACTTTTTTAAACACTTTCATAAAAAATTACTTATGCTTTGAAAAGTCGTTTTTTCTCGTAAGTGAGATGGTTGTCTTAATACACTTAAGCAACAGTGTTAACCACAGCACAAGCATTAGAGACTGTAAGGCTGGAACACAGTTTCCTGTGTAATTCAGTTTCACATATATGTGTCATACTTGCCCCCTATAATGATAATGTGTGTAACTGGGAAGTGATTGGGGCCTATCTTCTGGGAATAGGGGCAAAAATTAATGGCTTTCAGATTTTCAGATTTGTGGCATCTGCCTATGGAGATTTTGAAGATGCAAAAATATTAGGACAGTGTTAAGTCCTCTGAAGATATGACTTGAGATCTGTTACTAGTAATAAGAGGGTTTAATCTTTTCAACCACATTTAATTTGGTATATGCTGAGTCTTGTAGTATGGCTCTCATTACTCTTTCTGGTTTTTATAATAAGAAGGCAGTGATCTCAACTGTCCTCTACCGGACTAGCTTTACTTATTGATCATTTACACTTTACAAATATAAAAGAAGCCAGAAGTTGATCACTGACCTAAAAGTCAGAGAAGCCTGTGCTTAACCCATTGTTTCAGGACCCTGGCCTGTCACTTCACCTCCATGATGCTCTGGGTTCCTTCCCTGGGAGTACACAAGGAGAGTATCTCAGCCTTAGAGAGAAGCTGAGCCAGGCCCACAGCATGACATGACTGGATGGACTCCCTAGAGAAGCACCCCCATCCCAGACCCTGCACAGTCATCCATATTCTCACCACAGCATAGCCCAATGTTCTCCACAAGGGAGGTACACCTGAAACTCCCAGGCAGGTGGCTGCATTATGCTGGGAGACCCAGAATGAGGGTCCCATGCCTCTTGGATCTGTGCTTGGGATTCAAAGTCATTAGTGTTGCTGAGTGAAAAATGGGGTCTGGATCAGCAAGAACATGCAAGCTGAGAGAGGGGAGAGAAAGGAATAATTGGACCTAGGTGTTATACCCATTCCATTTCCAAACTCTTCTGCCTCATCCGCCTGTTTCTGTGGCAGGTGAATGGATACTCTAAGGTCAATCTTCCAGAAACCTGACCAAAAATCTAAATCTCAATCCCAGTACCCATATCCTCCTATAACTGCCTGTCTTTCTGCAGACCCACCCAGCCTGAGAATGTCCAAGTCCAGCTCTGTCCTTTGTCAGAATGGCAGGGGCTTGATCCTTGTGCCCCACCTGGAGAATCGCTCATTGTGGGACAAGTAAGGAGAGAAGTAGAAAGCAGCTGTAGATGTACCTTGTCATCCCAGAGGTTATACCTTGTCCTCCCAGGGGTTATACCTTGTCATCCCAGGGGTTATACCTTGTTATCCCAGGGGTTATACCTTGTCATCCCAGGGAACAGGATAGGGAACAGGAACAGGCAAGCAGTGGTCGAAGGACAGATTCAATGTACCCCCACCTCTGGGCTTACAGAAGTTCAGGGGACATGGAATAGCACCTCACACTGGCAGTGTTGGGAAAGCAGACAGCTTAGGGAAAACAGAAAGGTTTCTAGGGGAAACTGTGGAGGCAGGTACAGCAGAGGCCCATCTCATCGAAGGTATAAGCGCAGCCTGTTTAGTAGGACTGGGAATCAGAGGCATGCAGCTTGCTCATGGCAGAATTAGTGGTGGGGAGTTGGGATGAAACTTCTGGTGTGGCAGGTGGGCAAAAGGACAGCAATCATGTCAAGAACTGGGGAGGGTCCTCATCTTCTTGGAGCATCATGAAAGATCTGGCTAACTACAGAGTTCATGGGTGCAAGAATGATTTGGAAGGGGAAGATTGTCAGGTGGACAGGGGCATCCAAAACAGTTTTCGCATCCACGCAGGAGCTGTCCTCTCCACAGGGTGTTGGGAAACACTGATTGATCTTCAAATCTCAAAAGGGCCCTGGCTCACTTGTCCCTACCAAACAGGAACAGTGGAGTGAGCTGGAGGAGTGAATGTAAACTTTGCTATTTTTCATGTAGCTATACCCCTGTGCAGGGATTTCATAATCTGAATGCCTAAGCTCTTCCAGTACCACCTTCATGAAGAATTACATGAAATCATATTCACTTCCAATGATTACCTTTGCAACTCTCCCATCCCTGAACTAGACATCTCTATCTATGAGACAGGACAATTACCAACTGCCTGGGGATACAAACCAATTAGTAAGAGCCAGGAAGCCCAAAACACCACAGTGTAGTCTCTCACCCTCCTGAAGCTGGTTAAGCAGCCCAGGCTGACTTGATACTTGCAGTCATTCTCCTGCCTTTGCCTTCTCCAGTAGTAGGATGTGTAGGCATACACTACATTGCCCATTCATTGATGTCACAGTTTTCAAGAGAAGAGGAAAGAAATTGAAACTGTAGTCACATGTCTTTCCCAGACCTTTCCTCTTGGGTACAGCCTTCACCTACCCAGAGCTGATCTCTTAGTGATGCTCTGGGGCCCCTGATGCCTGTGGGACTGTGCCCCTCCTCTATTAATCAGGCCTCCCTGTATAGTGCTGGTGGTACTTCATAGTCCCCCTTCCTATTTGCCACTGGCCCTGCTTTGTCAGATAAAGAAACAGGGCCATTAAGCAGGGGAAGAGGGGCAGAAGTATAGGGTAAGGAGGTTGGGATTCAGAGGGAGGCTAAGGTGCAAGCTTGAGCACTTTGGCCTTGTCCCTCCCCCTGACAGCATGTACCCATGCTATAGGATGCCTCCCACTGGAAGAAGCTGACCATAAGCATGGGTGTTTGGCACTGTTGTGGCGCCTGCTCCTGCAGCCACAATGAAGTGTCCCACTCTGCTTGGAAAGTTCTCTACCAATGCAGAAAGAAGGGAAATGTATGCCTCCTGGAGAGATTTTTTTTACAAGGGGTGCTCAACCTATGGATTCTTGAGCCCGTTTATGACCTTCCCAAGGCTCCAGGAACTTTTCAGATGGAAGCAAAGCCAGGACTGTTGATAAAGCACACTCAAAAATGTTAGATCTCCAAACCAGAGTCAACCCTGTGATCCACATCAGCAGACAGGCAGGAGGGTGGGATTGATGGAGGGATGGGAGGGAGAAATGATGGAGAAAGCAGGGATGAGTAGTCCATATGCTTGTAAAAGTAGAACTTTTTTTTAAATGTGGAGAAACCACAGGGGACTCTGGGGTCCACAGAAGCAGACACACAGTAGGGTGGGAAGGAGTGGGATGAATTGACAAAGGGAAAGGAGGGGGTTAGGTGGGATGTGGGATGGAGAGAAGCAAGGATAAATCCTCAATATCCTCATAAACAGAGAAAAATAGAAAAAAAAAGAAAGTTTTAGAAACTTTAAGAGAAAGATTCTTGCTGGAGGATGTGTACTACTGGGCGAAAATTCTGACATTTCAAAGCAGAGCCAACTTCCTGTCTAATGTCACCAGATTTATTTAGGCTTAGCAATAAACTCTTCTACTTTGAAAAAAATGTTAGTAGAGCACTGCCTTGCAGTCCTGGATTCCTTCTTGAATCTTGATTGCTCAAGAGTTTCTGCTCCATGAGCTTCTTGGCAACCTCTCCACTGAATCATAGCTCATGTCCCCTCCTGGGATGGGCACATGTTCCCCAGCGTCTTCACCTCTGCAGGAACTTCTTGTCTTTGGCTCATGGGACCTGAAAGCACCAGACAGAGTGAAGGCAGCATTCCCACCCCCCCCCCTTTTCCCTTCCACCCCCAATCCCAGCCCCTGACCAGAAGTTCCTGGCACCACTAGCAGCAGCAGAAGCATCAGCAGCACCAACAGTAGCAGCATTGGCACAGTTGGTTTGGCTGCAGCAGTGGGGCCCTAACACAGCTTTGGTGGGTGAGGTCTTGGGATTGCAGCCTCAGGACTGTAGCCAGGGACCTTCTTTCCTGCCTCCTTTCTTAGGCTCCAAGTAAGGCAAATTTCAGTCAAACTAGGTAGCCCAGACAATCCAGCCCTGGATAGGTCTCAAAGCACCCGCCTTGCCTCTGTCCCCACTCTGGCGTGGCCTCCTGGACTCCCTGCTCACCCTCTATCATCCTAGCTTTGGAACTGTGGGCCCTGGGAAACTCAGTCATGCCCAGCTGATAGATGCAATCTTCATGTGGATAGGCAAAACCCTCTCTCCATTCTCCAGGACACAACCAGAGCCCAGACAGAGCAGCCAGGTCACACATGCAGACACTCCCTGTTGTACTTTCCTTGTAGTTGCTGATAAATTCATGTCAAAACTACTTAGGAGTGAACAAGGTGTTTAGTTTTGACTTATGATTGACTGGTTGCATCTCTTACTCCATGGTGGGAAAAAGGCTTATACTAACACCAGAAGCCCAAAGAACTGGCCACGCTGTATCCATAGGACTTCTAAGACAAGAATTGAACCACAGACTGTGTGTCCACGTATGCTGAAGAATGCTCTGTGAATCAGATCCCTACATGTCTTCTAACTATCCAGGGCAATATCCAAACCACCATGGGCTACCACCCTCCCTCAATTAGATGATCTTCTGTATATTTGCTCAGGGCTTAAATGAGCTACTTATTCTTCATAACTATGCCCATAGATCAAGCCTTGAATTTTCAAGTTAACATCTCTATCTACAACACCTGCAGTATGTGATGTTTCTACCACTGTATTTGAAAAGTGTTGGGCTCAAAAGATTAGTCAGGAGTGAAGACTCAGCCTCATATGTAGAAAGATCTAAGTTCAGATCCCAAAGCCCTTGTAAAAATCCATGATGGAAATGATTACAGCCTTCAATTCCAGCTCTGGAAGGCTGTAGAGTATGGGAAATCTCAGAGCAAAGCAAAAAGTTGGTAGAAGCAATGCAGGATGACTCCGGACTCACCCATGGGCCCCACAGGCACACACAGAGCTCACACACACACACACACACACACACACACTATATATATATATATATATATATATATATATATATATATGCACGCAGAAAAAAGTGTTGACGTTTATGACTCTCTTTGTGGGATTATAACCCCCCCAGAAACTGTTGTTATAGTAAATATGATGGAAAATAGTTCAACATGTTCTTTTAGGGATGGGGATATGCTAAAGCTCTGGAAGAGTACTTGGTTGGCTCTTGTGAGACCCTAGATGAAATCCTTAGCTAGTAAAAGAAATAAAATTTAAAAATCACCAAGTTTTTGAGCTTATTAATATATCAGTAGGGAAATAGAGGCAACGTGTGGGAGACTTAGGAAAGGCTTCTCAGGAGAATATGTTATTTTATTATTTTGTGTGTGTGCGTGTGTGTGTGTGAGAGAGAAAGAGAGAGAGAGGAGAAAGAGAGAGAGAGAGAGAGAGAGAGATATTCTTCACAGGCATGCCATGGTACACCAATGTGGATCAGAGGACAGGTCACCAAGTGGATTTTTGTAGATCAAAGTCAAGTTGCCTGATTTGCAAGTAGGTGTTTTAGCCACTGAGTATCTGTCCCCTTTCTCAGGAGAGAGTATTGTAGCTGGGTCTTAAAAGGCAAGTAAACCAGTGAAGATGTCATCCAGTGCAGCAAATGAGAACAAATATATTGACACATGTCTAAAAATTCATCAATTAGCTGGTATATATTTAATTAAAAAGTTACACTTTCATTTCTATTTTGTGTGTATTGAATATTCCTCTCTTAGGCATTAGCTTCCCATTGCAAAACTCAGTCTTCCTCCTCAAAAAAGCAGATTTGTAAATATTTACAGAGAATTTTAAAAATCATTCTATCATTTACATTTGCGTATAAGATATATTTATATATTTCATTAGCCGAGACAAACTCAAGTAAAATGCTGTGGGAAAATGTTTCCTAAGTGCTAGGTTTTCTTTTTAGTGCTGATTTAAAATATCTGTAAGGGAAGATTGTGATTCTTGTTTCATTCAATTACAGGTATCATCATTCAGTATGTGAGAGAGACTTGAAATATTGCTCAACCAGAGGCTCCCTCGTGAAGAATGTCCAATCAGATCACAGACAGTGAAGAGGGGGCGGGCCTTCAGGGTCTTTCTGGTGCAAGGCTTTCAACCCCACCCTTTCCCGACATCTTTGGTACTGTTCACATGGTTTAATTGCTGCCCCCGCCGCCGGCAGAGGTGAGCGCGGCGGGTCCCAAGCGAGCGGGGCGGGAAGCCATGTGTCCCCGCGGCGCCCCGGGGTTCGTCCCTGGGGCTAGGGGGCGGGGACTGGCCTGGAGTTTAACACGTGGGGTCGCAGAGCCTTGAGCGCCTCTGAGCTCGGCGGCGAAGCTGCTGTGTCCCAGGAACGAGGAGATGGGAAACGCGGGGAGCTGTGGAACCCAACCGCCAGCAGGAATTGGGGCCCGTTGGACTCCTGGCAGTGATCTCCGAAGTTTGTTTGTTTGTTTGTTTTTTAAAAATATATATTTGTGTGTGCATGTGTGTATCAGAGGGCACTTGCTGTTCCTTATTGCTTAGCTCCTGTTTCTGCAAACCTGATTGAAACATTTGATCCCCTACATCTCATTGGTCTGTGCCTAGCAGGACCAGCCCAGTCGACCTTCAGAGGTACCAATGTAGATAGCTCTTTTTAAATAATTATTGAAGAAATTATCTACATTGGAGAGCTCATCTCCATATCCGGTCCTATTAAAAACCAGTTTCACCAAGTTAGTAGGGTGCTTTCCTTGGGGATAATCTCAGCAGTGGGGGGGGTGACCTTTCAAAGACCTTCCCAACGTGGCCTTTCTGCTCTGAAAAGGCCCCATTCCAGCTGGGTACAGGATCTTGGACAGTCCCCTCCCTCGTGGGTCATTGGCACCTGTGGCAGTAGAAGTTCTGGGGGGCTGGGGAAGGTGGTGTGTTTATGTTCCCTTTGGCTGGCTGATCGCCATGGCTGCAAGAGAAAAGCCAAGTCCCCCCATCCTAGTCTTTTCCTCTCTAGCACCGATATTTATTTCCTCCTCCCCAATCCTAATCCGCCCATATGGAACTCTATGTTCACCTAGCATTTGCTTCCATAGAGACTGCCTAGTAACCTTGGCTTTTTATTTAAGGGCATATGAAAGGAATATGATTTAAAAATGTATTTTTAGGACTGGGGAATAGTTAAGTGGTTAAAGCCCTTGCCTCTTAAGGTAAAAAGCCAGAGTTAAGATTCTCAGGTGCCAAGTAAAAAGTGCCAGGCATGTGGATATGGCATGGACTAGGTTCCTCTTGGGACATTCCTTCACTTTCCTTTTCCTGTGCCTGGCATGTTCCTATTCATTCTTCAATGCTGTCCTTCCAGGGTTGAGGATATTCCAGTGTGTATTGTGGGTGACTGTCTAGTGAGCACGAAGCAGGGTGTGATCCATCCCCAGCACCACATAAGCCATGCATGCTGGCACACATCTATCAAGTCAGCACCAGGAAAATGCAGGCAGGAGGAGCAGGAGTTCAAGGTTATCCTGGCTACATTGAGGCCCCATTTCAACCTCTTGCCCTATAAAAAAATAAGTTCTTCCTCCTCTAAGGCCTATTTTAAAAGGAAACACAAGGGGATGCAGCTGATACCTGTAATTGCAGCATTCAGAAGTATGACCAGAGGATTGTGACCTTGAGACCAGCTTGGGCTGCAGAATGACACCCTGTTTCAAACAACCAACCCAGTTGGCTGTGAGGCTCAATTGTGCAGCACTTTGGTAACTTGTGTGTAGAGGGTGTAGGTTTGAAAACCATCACTACAAAAAAATGAGTTTTTCATTTTTTAATAATTTTCCCCATGTGTATCTGTGTGTATCAGACGGGCACTGTCTGTGTGTGCCTTTGGAGGCCCAAGGGTGACTTTTGGATTCACTGGGTTATGCTATCTTTTTACTTCCCTCTGACTTACCCACAGAACCACCTCACCCACTCTGAGGAGAACATTATATTCAGGTCAGAGAAAGAAAGTAAACCACAAAAATCATTGTCCAATAAAATAAATGAGAACAAAGTAACATTGATACACATAAAAACTCTAAAATTATTTGCTAAATATTTAATTAAAAACTATTGTTCTTTTTATAGTTTGTGTGGGGCTGACATTACTGGGTTAGAAAATACCTTCCCATTATAAAATTTGGTTGCCTCTTCAAAAGAGCAGATTTGTCCAAGATTTGCATAGAATTTAAAAAATAATCTCATCTTCTACATTTGTGCATAAGATATGTTGGGCTGGAGAGATGACTCAGGGGTAAACCCTCTGCCTCCCAAGCACAAGATTCCCAAGGAAAACACCCGGTGGAAATGTCAGAAACCTGTATTTCTTGCTTTGGAAGGCAGAGCCTAGGAAATTCCAGAGGGAAGCAGAAAGGAGGAAGAAGCAATCCAGAATGACTCCAGAAGTCACCCTGGAAATTCACTGGACATGGAGACAAGCACCAACAGAGGCTGGGACACACAAGTCCAATGGAAGACACTCACTTGAGGGAAGTTCCTCACACATTTTTGCAGACAGCAAAGGGGGGGGCTTCCAAGGTCTATTGGGTGTTGCCCTTTGCTCTGTCTAGGTCTTGGGTCCTACACAGGTGAAGGTGTTCTGGATCCTCTGCCTCCAGGTTTCCCGATAGAAGCATTGAGTTAGGCTGGTCCTGAGCCAGACCATGCTGGGGTGAGTGGTCCCCTGAGCCATGAGGGCTGCTGACAGAGGACATGAATATTCTGTGTCCCAGGCTGAGTTATAGAGCACTGGCCCTGAGCAGACACACAGGAGTAGTGGGGACCACAGGTTGCCAGTTTGGTGTTGGGGGCTGCAGTGTGCTCAGACTTGGGCTGGTTGCAGAATCCCTGTCTGGAG
This sequence comes from Typhlomys cinereus, assembly GCA_023101885.1. Lineage (NCBI taxonomy): Eukaryota > Metazoa > Chordata > Mammalia > Rodentia > Platacanthomyidae > Typhlomys > Typhlomys cinereus. The sequence continues at coordinate 775,098 of JALPQD010000378.1, read as the reverse complement.
GTTCATGGGCCCCACAGGGAATTGGGACTTGGGGGAAAGGGGGAAACAGAACTTCTCCAGCCCAGAAATGTGTTGTGTCCAGGTGTCCTGGGGCTGTCAGGGATGTAGGCAAGCTCATTTAGTCTCCTCGGGTATCCCATTGGCGTCCTGTGTGTCCTGGATCCCGGCTGCCCCATGCTACATTAGAGCCAGAGCTCAACCTCTTTGCATGTCTGTGTTCTCTGCATTTCAGAGTCTCTGCAACAATAAGTCTTTCATACTTTGTGTGAGCATCTTATTTTAGGAGCCTTGAACCATATGGCCCTCTTGTTTCTTTTTCTTTCTTTTTTTTTTTAAAATGATTGTGTGTGTGTGTGTGTGTGTGTGTGTGTGTGTGTGTGTGTGTGTGTGTGTATCAGAGGTCATTTTGTTTGCCTCTGGAGGTCCAAAGGTGGCTTTGGGAATCATCCTGGATTTTCTTTACTTCCTATTTACTTTGCTCTGGAATTTCCTATGGCTCCACCTTTCCAGGCCTGGAAATACAAGCAGCAGCCATTTCCACCTGCTATTTTTTACTTGAGATCTGGGATCTAAACTCAGGGCCTTCTGATTTTGGGGCAGAGACTTAACCCCTGAGCCATCTCTCTGGCCCATCCTCTTATTTCTTAATTGACTTGTGTCATTAGGATATGAAATTGATAAACTACCTCATAGTTAATCATTGACTTACATCTCTCTGTGTCTTTGTGTGTCTCTCTCCCTCTCTGTCTCTCTCTACTCTGCTGCACATGGAGCCTAGAGACTACACTCTAACTAAACTGGCAGCAATAACATGATTTTTTAAAAACTTTTTATTTGAGACAACGTTTCTCTTTGTACCACAGGCTGTGTTAACACGCTTCCTGCTGCAGCATCCCATTTGCTGGAAATTGTAGCCATGTGGAAGGGTTCTCTGTATCCTAGCCCCTGTTTTGTCCTTTTTCCTGTATCTGACTCCTTAAAGGCATTGTGAAAGTGCTTAGTGGGGGTAAGCTTGCTGGCTGGGCCTTCACACAGATGGTTAATAGGCAAGACACTTGATTGCAGAACCAGCCATACATAGAGTCTCTGCCCCCTCTTTCTTCCACACATTACTCTGTAAATAGTAAACAGGGGATGTGTTCTAGACCTGGGTTCAAGTACTTCCTCCCAACTCAGCCAGGCTAGCCCAGACATATAATGCCATCAATTCAGGATGATGAGGCAGGAAGAAGCATGAGAATCTTTAGAGAATCCTGTGGTGCTGGGTGAGTTCAAGGCCATCCTGGACAACTTAGAAGAATTCTATGTTAAAAAAAATTGTGCCATAAAAAGTCAATAAGGAATGTTTTGTTTTATTTATTTGAGTGAATCTAGAGACAGAGACACTCAGGCAGACTCATCCATATATGCTATGCAATATGGGGTGAAGTCAAAGGAAATTTTTAGGAGTCAGTTTTCTTAATAAAAGTTGGACAGGTAACAAGATTTTAGAGCAAGCACTTTACGGACTGAGCTATTCCACTAGATCTCAGCAAACACTTTATGGTAGAATGCCTATCTAGTGGGTGTGAGGCCCTGGATTCTTGCCCAGTCATATACACCCTATGGGACTTCAGAGAAGCCAAACACCACTCTATTTTTTTATGTTTTTCATTTTTCTCCCACATTTTATTTTTTCTCAATTATACAAGCTCAATAGGTAACCTGTCCTCTCCCTCCCTTCCCCCCTCCCCAGTCATCCCCCTTTGCACTCCCTCCTTCCCCCCTTCCTTTCACCCCCTCACTCTCTTGCCCTCTCCCATTGTTTCCCCCTTCTTCCTTCCCATCCCCTGGAGCATCCTTTTGTGTGAATGCCAAACCTCTCAGAAGTCCTCTACCCATTGAGGGATAAGGACTCAGTGGCATAGCCCGGAGCCCCATCTTGGGCTCCCCGTTAGTATGGAAACTCTATTATGACTGTTTAATCCCTTGCCTCTGAAGATCCTACTGCCTGAAGCCTTCTCCCCTGTGATCCATACTAGACTTTAGGGGGACATGTCAGCCATTGTGCAGGTCAGGCAAAGTCCGATTATGGCTACTGCAGCTCTAACTGGTGTGCAGTATCTTGCATATCTTTGGTTCTCCCCATCTTTAGGCTCTTACACTATTGCTGCCCGTCCTCTCTTCCACAAGGTTCCCTGCGTTTTAGGATGAGGAGAGATTTACCTGGTCTCGTTACAGGTGAATTATGTAGTGTTTTTGGTGTTTGGTCTGAATTGTGGTTTGTTGTTGTTTTTAGTTTTGCTTTTCCTGCATGGCCCTTGGCTGCATCCTGATTGGTATGGAAGGTCACCTCTTAACTAAAGGTAAAAGACTCTTTAAATGAAGTTCTTAATGTAAGAGGAGACTCAAAGGTAGATGGAAGAATAGGAGCAGGATGCAGTAGTGGGGGTGTGTGTCAATGTCCTATTTGTCAAATGTTTACTGTCTATCTGCCAGTCCCTGTATACTCCCTGATTGGTGAGATCAAACCTGTTCAGTAGCAAGTGGCCAAGGAGTGAAGTGAGTGTGAGCTGCAACAGATGTCTTCCTACTTACATGCAATACTTGACCTTGACCATAGCCTGTTTTCTCTACTGAAGTGTTTTTTTTCCCCCTATCTCCTTTCTTTTGAGGTCCTCCTTCCCCTTACCTCCTGTATATAATCCTTTAAGATTACAGTGGGTATTACAGAGATTTATCTTTGAATATGTCATTAAGTGAGTTTGGATCTAGGATCAAGTTATTAGGGAGTACATATGGTGTCTAACTTTCTGTGTCTGGGATACTTCACTCAATATTTTTTCTAACTCCTTCCGTTTCCTGGCAGTTTTCATTTATTTATCTTTTTTGATAGCTGAGTACTATTCCATTGTATAAATGTACCACATTTTCCTTATCCATTCATCAACTATTGAGCATTTGGGTTGACTCCATGACTTTGCTATTGTAAATAGTGCTGCAGTGAACATGGCTGTGCTCATAGAACTGTAGTGAATTTTGGCATTATGGCATTTCAATCTTTAACATTTTTAGAAATCTCCATACTGATCATCAGAGTGGTTGTATAAGCCCATCAGAGAGTTGCATTCCCACCAGCAATGTATGAAAGTTCCCTCTCTCCACATCCTCTCCAGCATTTGGTGTTGTTTGTATTGTGAAATTTTGCCATCCTGGTAGGGTTAGATGATATCTCAGGATAGGTTTGATTTGTATTTTCCTGATGGTTAGGGATGTGGATTATTTTTAAAAGATATTTGATAGACATTTTGACTTGACTCCTGGAAAAGTTTCTTTTGAGTTCCCAGGCCCATTTTTTAATTGGGCCATTTATCTCCTCGGTGTTTAGTTTTTTCAGTTATTTGTGTACTCTGAATAACAGAGCTCTACAGATGTGTGGTTAATGAAGATTTTCTCCCATTCTGTGGGTTGCCTTTTTGCAATCTTTCACAATCTCTTTAGCTGAACAGAAGCTCTCTAATTATATAAGATCCCATTGATTGAATGTTGGTTCTAGTGCCTGTGCTATTTGATTTCTGTTAAGGAACTGTTGGCATAGCCCAGTCAGCTGGAGGGAGTTCCTTAACTCTTCAACTAGGATTTTTAGTGTCTGGGCTAATATTATGATCTTTGATCCATTTGCAATTAATTAATGATATAGAGTCTTTGGCGTTCTGAATTATGGTTTGTTGTTGTTTTCAGTTTTGCTTTTCCTGCTCTGCCCTTGGCCGCATCCTAATTGGTACTCCTAACCGAAGATAAAAGACTGTTTAGATGAAGATCTTAATATAATAGGAAACGCAAAGACAGATATAAGACTAGGAGCAGAACACAGCAGTGTGGGGAGGGATCAGTTTCCCATTTTCCCAGTGGTTACCATCTGTCTGTCAGTCCCAGTACCCTCCCTGATTGGTGACATCAAAGCCCTTCAGGCCCAAGTGACCAGGAAGGAATTGAGAATGAGCTGCACCAGATATCTTGCTGCTTATATGCAATACATGACCATGGCCTATTTTCTCTAGGAAAGGAAACTAATGCATTATTGATTGCAAGTGTGAAAGTTAATTTTGGTTGTACCTTGACCACACTTGAGACTAATTAACAGTTTAGGTGACAGACCACTCCAAGAGATTATCTGGATCAACATACCTGCAATACAAAGACCAAACCTAAATGTGGATGGAACCTCCCAGTAGCTTCCAGAAAAAAAGGAAGCATAAGACAACAGAGCTTGGGGAGTATATCTAGCCCTGTGCTGGCAAACTTCTCTTCTCTCCTGCTGCCTGGTTTCTTGCACTGTCCATTTTTCCAGCTCTCCAACCTTTCAAGGTCTAGCAATCCTCCAACCTTTAACCACCAACTGATCTTTGGGACTGAGCAGCTACTGGTAGCCACTGATGAACTTCCTAAGCCTTGTCTCATAGGTCAATTCAATAAATTCCCTTTTCTGTGGCTCTTGAGTGATAGATCCAAAAGCTGACCTGGGGACAATGGGAGAAAGTGAGGGGGGGGGATGAAGGAGAAAAGGGTAGAGGGAGCAAGGGGATCCAGGAGGGGTGGAGGGAGGGAGGGGAATGCGGTACCTATCAAGATTGTATGAGTGGAAAAAAAAAATAAATATTAAAAAAACCCCAGAGACCACATCCTTCAGTCAGAGACCACACATACTAAATCTGAAATAAAAGATATCCTCATTAGATAACTCACCAGGAAAGGTAGTGTCATAGTCAGTCAAACCCAAAATCCCTTCTCCCTGCTCTCCAACCTTCTAAAGCTTGCACTCTTGCCGCCAAGTCGGTAGCAGTTTACAGTTTGAGGGGAAATTTCTGCTGCCTCCCAGGAGTTTTGGAGGAGCTTCCTGAATAAAGTTCAGTCATTGAGGATAAAGCCTGGATTTCTCTTTTATCTCCCTTCACAACCTACCCTCTTTCTTTCTTTTCTCTTCTTCTCTTCTTTTACATGTACAATATTGATATTGCACTTATTTCCATTTAATTTGTGAGATAATGCCATCTATGTACAATGTTAGATGGAAATACTCAATAGGGGCTGGGTTTTCCTAGGAGTTCTACTTTTAAATATCTGCTGGTGAAAAATTGGGTTTCTCAACTCATTCACTCTTAGATTCCTGTTATTTCCTGTAACTCAAGATCTTAGGGGTGAAGCACTGTCCTAAGGACTGTCCAATCAGACTCACAAAGAGTATGAAAGTTTATCCTGGAAGTCGACTTGACCACACCTGGCATTAACTAAGATCAGCTGGCAGACTACCTGAAGAGATTATTCAGATCAATACATTTGCATTACATAGACTTGCCCTTGATCAGATTGAATTTCCTGGTAGTAGACCAGATAAAAGGAACCATTGAACAGAAGACTAGAAGACAGTCTCTCTAAAGCTGAGCTAGAAAACACTCTTGCCTTCTGCTGCCCAGTTTTGCTTCTTTGGCCCTCCAGCCCTCCATTCCTCCAAGACTTCAAGGTGACTAAAGACTCCAGGATTCTCCAACCTTCATCCATCATCACCCACTGGCCTGTTGAATTGCGCAGGTATTGTTGGACTACCTGGGTGATATTTAGTAAGACAGCTGGCCAGGAAGACATGTTTCCCAGTGGTGCCTGGTGTTCCTCACTGTGGATGCCAATGGGGGCTGGGCGAGTGTCGTGAGCACACCTTGGGGGACCTGTACTTTTCTACCTCCCTGGAAGTCTATGCTGACTAGCAATAACCACACCGCGGGGGGGGGGGGGAGAGCTTACAGATCAAAGTATTCCAGGGCGCAGGTCTTGAGCCAGGCCGGAGCTGAACTAAGGGCCGTTTCCATGCACTGTCAGAGCCTAGGGGTGCCGATATCAACCTTCCTGGCCTCAGGGTAGCAGGGCGTACTTTGGCCGGAGCTGTGTGGAGGAGTTCTGCTGCCAACCGGACAGTCTCAGGATGCTCTGTCCCTACTGAACTGAGGTCCTGGTTCTCGACCTGTCCCTTAAATACTGTTTACTTCCCTTTATCATGCCAATGCATAATCACATTACATCATCAGGATACATGTCTGTTTATCATACCACAGCTAGGCTGACACAGTGGTCCACTTATCTATCACACACAGTTACACACAGTTGTTTTCACCTCATTTTAATATTACACATAGTCTTCTTCATTTATTATGTCTTCTACTAGTCTTTCCAAGTCCACATCCACTTCCTCCTCACTGAAACTTTCCTCACACTCTCCACAGTCCATCCCTGATTCTCAGGGAACTTCTCAGGTTCCATGGGAATCACCTCAATCCATGATGTCTGCCCCAACTGGCGGTGTTTCTTCCTTCGCTGTGTTGCGTGACACAGTACCATCTGGCCAATTGCCAGCAAGCATTCCTGGTGAAGTTCATTATTGTTTTCCTTATTGCAAAGTATTCCAAGGTTGGTACTCTATTTCTGTCGTCTGCTGTTTCGGGGGCCCCCCTGGTTACATCCAAGGTATTCCAATAATACCTTGTTAGCTGAATCATATTTTGAGGGTCGTCTTTTACTAGTTGTGTGTACATCGAGTTGAAGGTTGGTCTTGTGCCTGTTGCTGTCGGCGCCAGCAGTGCTCCTGCCTGTATGGCATTGATTTCTAATTTTTTAAAATTTTTTATTATTATTTCCACTCATACAAACTTAGTAGGTACACCGGTTCCCTCCCTCCCTCCTCCTCCCCCTCCCCACCCCCCCTACTCCCCCTCCCCTCACTCCTCCCTCCCCATCCCCCCCGTGCCTCACCCCCCCAATCCCCAGAGAATCCCTTAATGTGCATGCCAGACTCTCCTCTGGGCCCTCCTCTCCGATGACGTACAAGGACCCAATGGCATTTCCCTGAACTCTTTCCCGTGTTTCCCTTAAGCATAGGAACACTACTGTGGCTGTCAATCCCTTGCCTCCAAGGATCTTGGTGCCTTTAGCAAATGCTAGACTTTGTGGGGTCAATAGTGTGTTGGACATTGTGCGGGGCCTGCAAAGTCCAATTATGATTGCTTCGGCTCTAACTTGTGTGGAGTATCTTCCTTATCATTACTCCTCCCATCCTTGTGCTCTTACAATCTTACCGCCCTCTCTTCCGCAAATTTCCCTGAGCTCTAATGGTTTTATATGTCTCAGATTTCTTCTCATTTGTGGTTGGTGGTAGAGTGTCTCAGTAACGTTAGTGTATTTTCAGCTGGTTCCTCTTCTTTCCATATTCCTAACCACATCTTAAACCTATTGATGCAAAATGGGAAGTCTCTGGAGGCCATTATTCCATTAATCGTGTCACTATTTTTTGATTCATTGTATTCCATCTTTAATATCCGCATGTGCATGAAGAAATTTGGTCCTGCTGGGTATATCCATCGTGTCATGCAGATTCCCATCTGTCTTCCTCTCGGCATTCTGAAACATAATCTTTTTGGGTTACAGTTTCGTACTCTCCTTAACACTATTCTCTATCTATAATATCTTCTTCTTTCTCTTTCCTCTCTTATTACTCTGTAGGTTAGTGCCCTAAAACAATGTTTTATTATAGCTTGTAATATTTTTGGACTGCTGCATATTAGTACCAACATTACCAAAGCTAACACTAAGTACTTCATCAGTCCCCTGAGCCAGTGAAATGAGTTCAGGTCAGGCAAACATGCTGTTTTTAGTAGGAGTAGTGAATACCAATGACATTGATCATTTGATCAGTTGTGTTCCATAATCAATGTATCTATCTGTATTTCATGTCTAACTTTGGCCAAATCTTCATTGGATCTTATCATGGTGAATATGTGCTGTATTAGTTCCTAATCTAGTCTTTGGAATGTATCATTGTTATAATCCATATATTTCTTCATCCTCTCCTGCAACTCACTCCACTCTTTGTGTGCTGCATTAAAGTAGTCCATTGTGCCCCAAAATTGTCCCATGGACTGCGTTATTTCCTCCACCAAACTTACCTGTGTGATTGCTGACACCGTCCGGTTTCCTGATGTAACTTCTAGTTTTATTATAGGGGCAAATGAATTACAACTATCCATCCCCTGTATCATATAATTACTTATGTCCTGTGCTGTACTATTCCAAAAGTGCACATTAGTTTTATAGTCCTCTCCACATACTACCAACATTAGGTTGCCTGTGTCATAATCATTAGAGGTCTCTTCACCACGTATATTTCTGCTAACTGGAACATATGTAATGGCATTGCTATGGCCATATATAGGGATTTGGTTAATGGTATTAAATCATTTGGGTTCAGGAACAAGTCCTGGTCCCCATCCCCTACCCCCGTTTCCATCAATCCACAAGTATTGCCTTGCTGGTGCTACAAACTGCTTTCCTATTTTCTTACCTATTGGGATTGTGGGGTACGCTGTTACCATATATTGTTTTTATATTTGTAATACGTGAATGGTACATAGTCCTTGCTCACAATATGATTCTTCTGTTTCATGTAATATTGTGAGGAACAACCTATTTTCTTGGCCTTGTCCTGTCCTAAATAACAGTTTAATTTCTTTTCTTGCCTCTCTTAAGTATCCCTTCATCTTTTCATACTCCTGTCTTAGTGCTGACATTCTCAGGTTTGACAAAATCAGAGTTAATTGCTTCTTTATTAGTTGTCATAGTTAAGCACAGGTGTCAACTTGACTCTTGAGGGTTTGAGCTCTGGGCACAGGTATAGAGAGTTGATGGTTGAGTTAAGCCCAGAGCAAACCTGAAGGAGATTGTCTGGCTGCTGGGGAAGACCCAGCCCATGGTGGGTGGGATTAGGCCCTGGATAAATCACAGAGAACTGGTTGAGAGAGTGGGCATCCTTCTGTTCACTTGGCCAGACATGCTGGTCTGGCAAGTAAGGATTGTCCATCTCTCTGCCGTTATGGTGGCCAGTTCCCTCGGCCCTGGTGTTGGTACGTGCTCTCCTGTCAAGCTGGACTATGAACTGTAACCAGACTAAGAAAGTAAACTCCTTGTTCCCTTAAGCTGTGTTCTGGTCATTTATCAGCAACTATGCAGGCAGACTGCAACAGAATTTGGTACCCAGGAAGTGGGGTGTTGCTGATAAATCTGACTATGTGGATTTTGTGTCTTTTGAACGGTTCTGCTGGACAAAGTTGGAAATGCTGGAGAATTTTCACTTTGTGGATTTACAAATACCGTTCTTCAGAGTTTAGTGGGCCAATTGCTGAGAGAAATTGTTTGGGCCCAATTTGTGATGAGGGGAACAAGAACTTTGTTAAGCTGAATTTAAAGATGATGGACTGGTTTGCTTGACAAAGGAGAGCTGTGTTGGCAGCCTTGAAGGTTTGGATGTGCAAAGGGCAGGCAGTAGAATATCTGCTGCTGTTGGACAAATGAGTATCAGTGAAGGAAAACCTAGTGACTTGCACTGAGACGGTGGAAGACGTGAAAACCACTGTATGGCAAGTTCCTGGTTTGGAAACTCAATTTCCTTCAGGGGCGAAAGCCCAAGTTAAAGCTGTTTCTTGCCCTTTGCAAGTTTGGTTGCCTAGAAGAGAGGCTTTTCCAGCATCAACGAGTTGAAGTTGGTGCAGCTGTGGCTCCAGTGGACTAAGCTGCGTTTCAACCTAGCTTCGGAATCTGGCAGCGTCCCTCAAGTGAAACTGGTTTTCGTGTACTACTGAAGGGTTCATGGAGAAGCAGCAGAAGCTTGGCACCAGGTGGCAGGCGTAGAGTTCCTGCTAGAGATGGTGAAGCTTAGAGCTGCAGAGGAGAACCCAGAGTTGTGTGTGAGATGCCAGAACTGTGGGACTGCTGCTGAGGACAACTGCGAGTGGAGATTCAGCCTGGTTCAGAGGAACTCTGCTCTTACAACTTCCAGCTGCAAACAGGGACTGGGAATGCCTCGAATCTTTGAGCCGCCTTGACTACGTGATGAGCAGCAGAAGATGGACATTGAAGTACAGGATGCGGTGATTTGCTGGACTTTGATCTTTTAAATGTTTTCTTATTGTTTTAAGATCCTTCTGTTTTAATGTTTTATCTGCTTTAAACTTTTAAAATATTGGAACTGAAGTTTTAATGAGAGAACATTTTAAATTTATCCATGGAATGTATTTATATTTTAACATCTGTGGGGACAAGGAAAGGTTACAGTTTAAAAGTGCTATTGTTTTTGTGTCAAGTTGACAAGGGGTGGAATGTCATAGATAAGCACAGGTGTCAACTTGACTCTTGAGGGTTTGAGCTCTGGGCACAGGTATAGAGAGTTGATGGTTGAGTTAAGCCCAGAGCAAACCTGAAGGAGATTGTCTGGCTGCTGGGGAAGACCCAGCCCATGGTGGGTGGGATTAGGCCCTGGATAAATCACAGAGAGCTGGTTGAGAGAGTGGGTATCCTTCTGTTCACTTGGCCAGACATGCTGGTCTGGCAAGTAAGGATTGTCCATCTCTCAGCCATTATGGTGGCCAGTTCCCTCGGCCCTGGTGTTGGTACGTGCTCTCCTGTCAAGCTGGACTATGAACTGTAACCAGACTATCGTAAGAAAGTAAACTCCTTGTTCCCTTAAGCTGTGTTCTGGTCATTTATCAGTAACCATGCCGGCGGACTGCAACATTAGTATTCCCTGTCCATGTACATATGCCTTTAGTAATTTTTGCTCTGTTTGCAGTGATATAATTGCATGTGTTGCTGCTTCCAAAGAGCTTGATAAGGCTGCTAATGCATGCATTTCCTTCACTTGTATATTCTTTAGGTCTTCTATTTTTACTCTCAAGTCTTCTGTTGCCATTGATGCTACTACCACTCCAATTGCTGCTCCTGCTAAGAACATCAACTGGAGTGGTTTCCTAAACCCTTTTTACACCTGTGTCTAGGTCCAATATTATCAAAATCTTGGAATGTGCACTGTGATTGAGTGGTATAAATCTTTGTATTCAGGCGCTATGTAATCTTCCTAATCTCTGGGTTTAACAGTATACCCTTTTTTAGATTAAAATTTGGTACCTGAGTTCTAGCTCTATTGACTTTCACATAGCTTGGTAAATGTTTCTCTGTTCTATTTCTTCCTCTTCCTCATCTTCTTCCTCATCAGTCTCATAATCTGTAGTCCTCATCATCCGTGAAGTTTGATGCAAAGACTACTGCTGCTCTACAGTGGGCTATATAGAATATATATGTTTCATTGAAACCTCCTCTGTCCATTATACACAGTCTCAGGCTATCTCTCTTTATCCAACAATCATCAAAGTTCGCTGGCAGGACATGCACCTTCTCCCAGCCTGTCTTGCTTAGCGTAAAGCTCAGCTGTGTGATGTTTAGTCTTGGTAGTTGTGTCACTACTTCTGTCTCATCCATTCTTTCCAGTCTGGATGTGGCAAGAACATATAATAATGATATGGTGATTCTACATGTCCATGGGTCCATATCCTAGTCATTGCATTGTCTGCATATACTAAAGTTTTCCAAAAGCTTTAGCTTCTGTTGGTTGCTTCCTTAACTCCATAAGAATAGTAACTCCGATATACATTTCTGATTTTTCATCTGTACATACATATTCTCCATGAAATAATGGGGGAATATATTCTATACTCTTAGCTCCTGTATAATTCCAATGTTGCTCCTCTGTACTTATTGCATAATAATGTAGGTTTTCAATTCCACCTCCTAGTGTCACAGTCACATTTTTCACTTGAGTAACATTGATATCTAGTGGTACTGGGAAGATTACGGCTTCCTTATGTACATTTTCTAAATCTGACAAATGCACTCCCATTCCACTTAAGCACTTCATGTTTTTTGTCCTTATTGTATGAAGTCTTTCCAAACAACTTATTACATTAACCACACAATTGTAGCTTTTGTTATAAAATGCATCAAAATGATATGACATGTTTTGGGCAAAAAATATGTTCACTCTTTTTGGTAATATTCTACTTACCTCAGGGTCTGTTGCTTTATAGAATTCCTTTTCTGCTGTTCCAGTTGTTATATTTATGTTAAGAAACAAGCATCTGCTTTGTTTTGCAAAATCTAAGGTGATATTCCATTGCAGCACCTGTGTTCCATTATGTGTTTATGTAAGTTATCGGGAGGGTTTTGTTATCCCATTTTCCCGTAAAGAATTTTTATCTGTACTCCAGAATGCTCTATACACATATTCTTTTAGGTATATCAAGCCATATGAATATGTTGTGCTTCCTTGCTTTATATACATCCATCTGCATGATACTGGGGGAACAATGGGTCTTCTCCCTGTTGCTAGTATTGCTTCTTCATTTGGTATGTAATTTGGTGTTTTTAATGGTAGTGCCTGTGGTATGCGCTCTCTTAATACCACAGGGAACTTCCAATGTTGCATCCCTAGTGCTGCTATTTTTGCTAGTGTTGGGATGTTGGGGAAAGATCCATTTCATACCTTTTTATCCCAGCTATTAGTATGCCTATAGTATCCTAAGGACGCACATGTTGGTAAATTCAGGAAGTCAGCCACACATAGTACTGCAGTTGTGCTTCTCTTTAATTCTGGGTACTGTTCCCATAGTGAATCCAGGCATTCCATTCCATAAGGGAAGGGTAATGCTGGCCACCTGAAAACTGGAAGTGGGGTCTGCTCCTGTCCTACTCCAGAAGGTGTTGGAAACATGTCATCTTCCCATATTTTCATGGTGGTGTTCTGCCAAATTTTCCAATCTTTGATCTTAGACTGGTATTCTGTATCATTCTTACCCCTTGTCTTATTCCAGCATAACTTCATCCATTGGTTTTTAATTTTTACTTTATTGGATTTGTTTCCCCAAATCCTATTCTCATATGTGTCATTCATTGTTGCATTTATTAATTGTGATATTGTCCACCTAACGTAGGACCCGTTCTTAAGAAAGACTTTCTCTAAGTTTGGCAATTGCTGATATATATACGGTGCTATCATTGATGAGAACACTTTCATTTGTGTCATCTGTGTGCAACTAGATTATAGGGGCACATCTTTATAGTGGAATGTGTACCCATTCATGTGTATTTTATTTTTTTTAATTTTTTTTTATTTATTCAATTATGCACGTGTATGTGTGCATGTGCATGTATGTGTGTATGTGTGTGTAGAACCACGGACGAATTCGGCAACCATCATGGACCGCCTCCTCCTTGTTTATTATGCCCCGGGATTCACAGGCTCCGCCCTACCAGGACCAGAAGCGCAGGCTGCCCCTGCTTCCGCCTGGCGTCTATACGTGGGGTCTAGGATCCGAACTCAGGACCTTCTGCATGCAAGGCAGAGGCCACCTCTCCAGCCCCCCCCCATTCGTGTATATTTTAAAGAACGACCTAGTTTTGGTGTATCCTGAAACATAATGCACTGCATTCATTGTTATGTTCCTCTGTAGCTCATACTGATAGCATTTCCATGGTCACATTCCTGCATTCCAATTCTCTGTTTCTACTGAGTTATTTGTCCTTTCATAAAATTGTGTCATATATGCCAATGGGTCAAATTTATAATCTACCTACCAAAACTCTGCACAGTGATCTGAGTGATGGTTAACATAACACCTGTGGTTCTTCCTTATCCAATCCTGCTTAACATATGTCCAACTGAGCCACCAATGTTTTGAGCTCCAGAAATTTGGTATCACGTTTTCTACTTTTAGTATGCTTCTATCTTTACCTTTTGCTATCTGCAATTTAGTTAGAGTAGTAGTAGATTTCGTGGTGGTTTTTATGGTAGTTGTATTAGTTGTGCTATTTGTGACACTATTGGCCCTGGTTTGCCAGAGTGTCCAGTAGGCATAAATAATAATTATTTGCCATTTTAATCTGCCAAGTGTCATTAGCATTAGCATTGCGATTATCACAGAATGTGTAATGTCCTGTCAGTGCCAATCCAATGTATACAAGCACTATAATGACTATTAACCTGATCAAGTTGTATACCCACCTTAGGGCATTCATCTCACCCTCTCCAGCTTTACCTGGTTTAAATTTCCCTTACCCATCGTAATCCACACTGTGTTGGGTGTTCTTTCTGCAACCACTTCCCCTTTTATTGTCTTCTCCTTATTGTCCCTAGTAAGAATACGAAATAGGATAATTAAACGCTTACCTTCCGCCTTCTGGTTTTCCTTCAACAAGAGGTTAGTTTGTCTAGCCTCTTCTATTGGTGATTTCGTTAACAATTGGGGCCTCTCATTTAGTTCTGCCACTGCTTGTAGTAGAGCATCTTCCAAAGGCTGGCCTTCCTTATGAGTTAGTTTTTCTTTTATCATCCCATTAAATCTTTCTACTGTTCCTGCAGCTGTGGCGTTATATGGTAAGTGGAACTCCTATCCTATTTCTAGTTTTCTTGCCATTTCCTGAACTCTTCTTGCTGGAAAGTGTGTTCTTTGGTCTGACTGTATCGATCCTGGCACTCCATTCGTCTGTATCCATTGCCATACTGCTTTCACTGTAGTTTTCGTGTCAGGTTTTGTTATTGAAACTGCAATTCCTAGTACCGTGGTCACATCTACCATAGTGCAGTGTATCTCCCTTTAAATTTAGTTAGTGGTCCTATGAAGTCCATCTTTACTACTGAGTTGAATCCTCTCTTTTCAGTTTCCTCTGGCCTCCTTCTAAACTGTCCTTTCCATTTTTTTAAAAAAAATTATTATTCAATTGTGCATGTGTGCGTGTGTGTGTGTGTGTGTGTGTGTGTGTGTGTGTGTGTGTATGTGTGTGTGTGTGTGTGTGTAGAACCATGGGTGAATTCGGGAACCACCATGGACTGCCTCTACATCCTCCTTGTTTTACTCTGCCCCAGGATTCACAGACTCTGCCCCGGGATTCACAGACTCTGCCCTATCAGGACCAGAAACTCACTCCCACTTCTGCCCAGCATCTATACGTGGGGTCTAGGATCCAAACTCAGGACCTTCCACCTGCAAGGCAGAGGCGTAACCCCTGAGCCACCACTCCAGCCCCCTTTTTACATTCTTGACATCCTTGTTATGCATTTTTTTTTGCATGTGGTGACCTATTTATTTGTTTTTTATTTTTTAATTTTTATTTATTTAATTTCTTCCACTCATACATAGTTGATAAGTACCCCATTCCCCTCCCTCCCACCACTCCTCCTTGGACCTCCTTGCTCCCTTACCTCCCCCCTGCCTACCTTTCTCACAGTGTGCCTCCCCCCCCTTCCTGGAGCATCCTTTAGTGTGCATGTCAAACTTCCCTCTGGGTCCTCCTCTCTGATGAGGTGTAAGTACTCAGTAGCATTGCCTAGACCTCGTTTTGTGTTCCCCTTTAGTATAGGAACACTATTGTGGCAGTTAATCCCTTGCCTCTAAGGATTGTAGTGACTGTGATCCATGCTAGACTATGGGGTTCATTGGGGGGTCATTGCGCAGGTCATGCAAAGTCCTATTATGATTACTTCGGCTCTAACTTGTATGGAGTATCTTGTGTATCATTGGTCTTCCCCATCTTTAGGCTCTTAAAACCTGTATTTTTATTTTTGTTTTTTATTTTTTCCACTCATACACAAAGTTAATAAGTAGCCCATTCCCCTTCCTCCCTCCTCCACTCCCTGGACCCCCCCCACCTCCCTCCCATTCCCTTTCCTTTTCCCCCTCCCTATTTCATAGCTCTCAATGTCTATATAAAAAATACAAACGTCACAAATAAATAACATAACAATGCAGCTCAAAGCTTTAGAAACACTAGAGCAATCCAATTCCAAAAGCAGTAGAAGAGAGGAGACTAGCAAAATCAGGGGAGAAATATCCAAAAGTGAGATAAAGAAAACAATACAGATAATCAACCAATCAAAAAGCTGGTTCTTTGAAAATATCACTAAAATAGATACATACACCCCTAGCTAAATTAACTAAAAGCAAGAGAGACAAAACCCAAATTAACAAAATTAGAAATGAAAATGGAGTTATCACTACTGATACCCAAGAAATTCAGAGAATTATGACATCATATTTCAAAATCTTGTACTCTGTGAAATTTGACAACACAAAAGAAATGGATGAAATCTTAGGTAAGCACAACTTACCTGAATTGAATCAGGAAGTTTTGCATTATTTAAATAGTCCTATAACATATGAGGAAATCAATGAAGTAATCTCAAATCTTCCCACTAAAAAATGCTCTGGACCAGATGGATTCAGCACAGAGTTCTACCGGACATTTAAGTAGCTAATAACACCAATACTCCTTAAACTGTTCCATCAAATAGAAAAGGAAGGAAGACTACCAAAGTGTTTCTATAAAGCTAATACTGTCTTAATCCCCAAACCTAATTAAGATGCACTTAAAAAAGAAAACTAAAGGCCAATCTCTTTGATGAACACAGATGCAAAGATTCTCAACAAAGTAAATCGGATTCAAAAACATATCAAAAAGATCATTCAGGGGATCAAGTAGGCTTTATCCCAGGCACACAAGATTGGTTCAACATACTCAAATCAAAATGTAATTCACCATATAAACAAGTCCAAAATCCAAAACTACATGATACTCTTGATAGATGCAGAAAAAGCTTTTGACAAGATCCAACAGCCTTTTATGATCAAAATCCTAAAGACAGTTGGAATGGAAGGAACCTTCAATATTGTACTTTAAGTCTTAGCTGAAGCCATAAGACAAGAAAGGGAGATAAAAGGGATTCAAATTGGTAAGAAGTCAAGTTATCTCTATTTGTAGATGACATGATCTTATACCTGAATGATCCCAAAAACTCCATCAGGAAACTCCTAGAGCTAATACAGAAGTTCAGGAGAGTGACAGGATACAAAATAAATGTACAAAAATCAGTGACTTTCCTATATGCTCAGAATGAAAGAAGTGAAAAAGCCCCGAAAGAAACAATCCCATTTAATATAGCCTCTAAAAAAATGAAATACCTTGGTATAAACCTCACCAGGGAAGTAAGAGACCTTTATAATGAAAACTTTAAAACCCTAAAGAAAGAAATTACAGAAGACACCACAAGGTGGAAAGACCTCCCATGTTCCTGTATTGACAGAATCAGTATCATAAAAATGACCATCCTACCAAAGGCAAGATACAGATTCAATGCTATATCAATCAAAGTCCCAATACAATTCTTTAATGAGGTTGACCAAAGAATCTCAAAATTCATATGGAGGCACACAAGTCCCAGGATAGCAAAAACAGTCCTGAGTAACAAAAACCCTGGTGGAGGTATTACCATACCAAACCTTAGTCTATACTAGGCTCTTAAAATCTTACTGCCCCCTCTTCCACAAATTTCCCTGAGCTTTAGGATGGGGAAAGATTAGCCTGGCCTGGTTCCAGGTGGTTGATGTAGAGGCTCTGATTTTCTGAATTATGATTTGTTGATTTTTTTTCAGATTTACTGCTCCTGCACTGCCCTTGGCTCCATCCTGATGGGTATTGGATTGTCTCCCCCTCTTAGGACACCTTTCATTGTTTCCCAAAGATTTTGATAAGTTTTATTTTCATTAAGTTCCCTTTCAGGAAATCTTGAATTTCCTCTGTAATTTCTTCCTGAATCCAATTCTCCTTCAGCATCATAGTGTTTAGTTTCCAGGAGTTAGTGTATTTTCTGTTGTTTGTTGTGTTGTGGATGTTATGCTTTAGACCATGGTGGTCTGATAGGTACAGGCTAGAATTTCAACTTTCCTGTATATGTGGAGATTTGTTTTGTGGCCCAATATGTGGTAAGTTTTGTAGAAAGTTCCGTGTGCTGCTGAGAAAAATGTGTATTCTTTGGTGCATGGATGAAAAGCTCAATAGAGATCTGTAAGGTCCATTTCAGTTAGAGTTTGATTAAGTTCTAAGGTATCTCTGTTAAATTTTTGACTGGTTGTCCATCCTATGTTGAGAGGGCGGTTTGGAAATCCCCAAGAATTACCATTTGTGGGTTGATTTCTCGATTTAGATGCTGTAGGGTTTGCTTAATGAAAGTGGAGGAGCCTGTATTAGGTGCAAATATGTTCAGTATTGTGAAGTCTTCCTAATGAATTGTACCTGTGATTAAAATGTAGTATTCATCAGTGTCTCTTATGATTTTTTTTTTTTGGTTTGAAGTCCACTTTGTCTGATAGCATAATAGCTACCCCTGCCTGTTTCCTGGTTCCATTAGCTTGCAGACTTTTGGACCAGCCTTTTATTTTTAGGATGTGCCTGTCTTTTGTGGTGAGATGAGTTTCCTGAAGGCAGCAGATTGACAAGTTGTGATTTTTAATCCAAGTTTGTAATCTGTGTCTCTTGACCGTAAGTTAATTCCATTGACATTTAATGTTATAATGTAGAAATTATTTTAATTCCAGACATTTTTTATGTTTAGTGGCTTTTGTAAGTATTATTTGGGTTTTAGGTTTTGGTAGTATTATACTTCCCTTCTGTCCTCCTGGATATACTTGGTTTTTTTCTTCAAGCTTGAGTATCATTTCTAGCATTTTTTGAAGGTTTGGTTTGGTAATACCAAATGTAAGACTTCAAGTTGTCTTTGTGCTGGAAAACTTTTCTTTCCTCCTTGACCATGACAGATAGTTTTGCTGGGTATATCAGCGTGGGTTGACATTTTTGCTCACTGAATACTTGAAGTACATCTCTCCAAGCGCTTCTTGCTTTTACTGTTGTCATTGAGAATTCATTTGTTATTTTAATAGGTTCACCTTTAAAAGTAACCCTTTTTTTCCCTTGAAGCTCCCAGCACCTTTTCTTTCTCTTGAGTGTGGAATGTTTTGACTATTATTTGCAGTGGTGAGTTTCTATTTTGCTTATATCTGTTCGGAGTGCAGAATGCCTCTTGTATTTGGATGGGCCTCTCATTCTTTAGGTGAGGGAAGTTTTCATTTATGATAATTTGAAAAATTTGCTCAGGTGTGGTATTTTGGGATTCCGCTCTGATATTCCTTGAATGTGTATGTTAGGCTTCTTTATGGTGTCTCATAACTTGAATATTCCTCTCAAGTGTCTTTTTGGCTTTAACAACCTCTTCCATTGAGCTGGTTAGTACTTCCACTTTGTCCTCAAGATCTGAAATTCTATTTTCTGCTTTGTTTGTTCTGCTGATAAGACTCTCTGTTGAGTTCTGGGTTGAAGATAACTTGTCTTTTAGTTCAATTTTAAACTTTGAGACTGTTTTAACTGCTCTATGCCTATTTTTGTTTCTTGAACTATTTTTCTCAACTCCTCCAAGTGTCTGTTGTGTTCCTGTTCAAAGTGGTTGATGTGGTTATTTAACTCCTCTGGGATTTCCTCTTTCATAGTATTGATCATGGTAATGATCATGCTTTCAAAATCGTTATGGTAGGCCTGGCTTTCTTGCCTATTATCTGTGAATTTGTTCTGGTTGGAGTCTATCATTGTGGGGTTTATTCTTGTGGTGGGACATTTGTTTTCTTAGGTTTTGTTCCTCATGGATCTGCACTTTGACTTGGGCATTGTTGTTTTTTCTCTTAAGACCTTTCAGTTTCTGTGTGTTTTTGACTGAACTGAATTAGTTGGTATTACTACTTTTGGGTAGTTATTACTAGTGTTTGCCTTGGAGCTGAGTCGTTTTTCTATTGTTGTTGTTATTTCCTGGATGGGGTTGTTAGACTGTTAGTACATCAATTAAGACAGATTTAGTATACAGGAGGTGAATATTAGTATGGTAGTGCACTTTTATGATTTCATACCTTGGTGATGTGTGGGTGAGTGATATAGTCCCTGAAGTTTTATATGGTGTGGGGGTAGCTATATGGAAAGGTTAATCTACAGTGATTAATAATTGAAAGGAGCAGGATAGTAAAAAGGGGCTTACTTATCTTTGAGCTGGATGTGAAGAATCTCTCCCATGTGATATATGTACAGATGTATGGTATTTGTCCCTTAGAGTTTTGGTTGGGTTTTCTTTGGACTCTGTTGATTTCTGAGGAGCTGCATGTCCTCCCTGGACCTCAAGGGTCCCATGCAGGTGGAAAGGGCAGAGGGGCTGGTGTTGCACTGGCAGAGCACTTCACCTGGGACCTGAAGCATGGCCTAGAGGCCCACTCAAGCCGAGCACAGCCTGGATGCTGCTTAGGCTGTCCGGTGAGAGGAGCTGGGATGGGCTGGTGGGATTTACCTGAGACACAGGGTGATGGGGAGCATCCGGGGTGGATGGGGAGACCGGCAGAGAGTATTATGTGTTTTTTATCTGCTGCCATGTCATTGTTATGTTCCTGTCTCTAAACCATTCATATAACCTATGGGTGCCTGGATGGCCTAATTCTTGGTGCATCTTCAATATTAGTGGGCTCTGTACTTTCCATGGTCTTTCAGTATCCTGCTTTATTTTCCATAACTTTGTAAGTTGTATTTTTGTATCCCCTATCTGTTCTGGTACCCATTCCTTTTTTAATTCTAGTGCCATAATTTTTGATAGTTCATCTACCTTTGTATTCCATTCCTCATTTCCTCCTTCCTTTTTCGTATGTGCACTTACGTGAGTCACCTTGATCACTATTTCCTTTGCTATCTTGGCAATCTCTTCCCATGCCTCTTTACTCTGTGTCCTCTTGCCATTTAATTTCCAGTTATTTTCTTTCCACTTTCCTGACCAAAGAGCCAGTCCATTTGCCAATACTCAGGAATCAGTAAATATATAGCATTGTTTCTGTTTATCTTTTAGTGACTGCTTTAAAGCCAACAGTCCCGCTCTTACCTCTGAGTGTTGTGCGGATTTTGAGGTGCTTTCCTTTGTCACTACTTTCCCATCTTGGGGTCTCAGTGTTGCTGCCTTCCATCTGATGGATTTCCCATCCAATGTGGCTGACCCATCCGTGAACCATGCATTCTCCAATCCTGGGGTCCAAGTTGTTGGTTCCCACACCACCAGGGGTGTCTCATTTGGGGAGGAGGCGAATTTTGGTTGGGGGCCAAATGGTTGGTCCATCTCTGTGATTTCCCAGACTATCGCCTGTTGGGTTAGGGAAGACATGGCCCCCTTTGCTACCAACATGGAATTCCCCAGTTTGGATTGTAAATAGCATCTCCAGTGGGTAACCTTGTTGTCTAGGCTTTCTGGCATGATGGTCTCCTCCTTGGTCTTCAGCCAGGGCAGGAGCAGTATTACGGTTCTTAGTTTGACTGGGTGATGTGGTACTAGAAGTGACATCATTTTTATTGCTTCACAGGCTGTCCACAGTGTTTTTTCGAACACTGAGTATGCATTCTGTGCCCACTGGAATTTCTTAGCAAAGAACCCCAGGGGTCTTGTTACTGATCCTCCGTATATGGCCCAATTTCCATGGCTCCCATGGATCAATATTTCCACTATTAGTTTTTCTCCTTCTCTAGGGATGTATAGCCTTCTGTGCATTCTGATTGCTTCCTTCATAACTACTAATGCTTCTTGTTCTTTTCCCCACAAAAAGTCCTCTGCTTTCCGTGTTATTCTGTATAATGGTTCTAAAATTGTCCCCACAAAAAGGTATGTGCTTCCTCCAGTATCCAAACAGACTCATTATTCTTTGTGCCTCTTTTTTATTTTTAGGTTTTGCTATCGCCTCGATCTCATCAGCTATATTGTCAGGGATGGTGGGGCCTTGTGTAGACCATTGTACACCTAAGAACTTCGCTTCTTTTGCTGGTCCTTTTTACTTTGTCTGGGTTTATGGCCCAGCCATCCTGTGCTAGTCTCTCCTTCGCTTCTTCCAGTGCTTGTGCTACTGCTTCCTTTTGTTTTCCTATTATTATTATTTAATCTACATATGCCCACATTTTTGTTCCTTCTGGCAGCTTCACTTTATCTAGTGTGAAACTCAAGGCTATGTGTGCTATAATTGGGCTATTCTTATATCCTTGTGGTAGTCTCTTAAATCTATATTATTTTCCTTTCCATGCGAGTGTTGTTGTCTCTCTACTTTGCTCATCTAGTGGAATGCAGAAGAACATATCCTTCAAGTCTATTATTCCAAACCATTCTGGAGCGGTGTTAGAAATTCTGAAAATATATTTTCTATAATAGGCAAATCTCCTGGCATTTTGGATGATTTTTCATTAATATTTCTATAATCTGTGGTTATCCTCCATTCTCCTGGTGGTTTCTTTACTGGCCATACTGGGCTATTGAAATTGAATGAATTTGTCCTTTCTATAATATTTTCTGCCATTAGTTTCTGAACTGCCTGTGTTATACTCTCTTATCCTTCCCTCAGTGGGTATCTGTTAGTGAAGGATCCTTTTATGGGTTGAAGTTTCACTGCGTCCATCTTTACTTGAGTCAACAAGACTTTGGTTATTCCTGTACTTAATGTTTTCAGTGGTAAATATTTTTCCAGATTTTTGGGATTATATCCATACCTAGAATTGCATCTGGTGCTGACCAGATCGTTAGTTTTATTTCTATCTCCTTGTTATATATGTTCAACTTAATTTTGACTACTTTGGCCTGTATCTGTTTTCACTCCAATCATTTGAATGTAAGTTATGGGTTTCAGATGGGATTCCAGGTTAAAGATTGATATTTGGCTTCCTGTATCTAATATCCAGTTCACTGGGATCCATTTCCTGTTCCATACCGGTAACCTGATCCTCAGCCTGGTGTCCTTTCTATCACTCTCTCCATCCCAAAGAGGGAGGGACGATTTGGATTCAACCTTAAATTCCTTATTCCATGGTTTATGGGCCTCCTTTCTCCTTGGCCTTGTGGTTTTTTCCCCGTTGTCTGAATGCACAGATGTTAGACAATCTCCAGGCCTGGGCTTAGTTTTTGGGCCTGGAGTACTGGTCTAAAAAAGGCCTCGGTTTCTGATAGGCATGTTTGAATCTACTCAGCCTTCCATCCCCTGATTCAGGGAAACTTTTAGTTGGTCTTGGGGTGTCTGGTCGATTTACACCTCTACTTTGTATGCCCAGGGATATTGCTTTGTCCTGTTCTAGCTCTCATGTCTGTTTTAAATAGTGGATTATGTCTTCTATTGTCTGGAATGAAGTGAATGCAGTTTGCAGTATTATTTTCATTTCACTGGTGGAGCCTTTTAGAATAATTCTTGATCTGTCCCTTAAATACTGTCTATTTCCCTTTATCATGCCAATGCACAACCACATTACATCATCGGAGTACATCTCTGTTTATCACACCGCAGTTAGGCCGACACAGCGGTCTACTTACCTATCACACATAGTTACACACAGTTGTTTTCACTTCATTTTAATATTACACATAGGCTTTCTCATTATGTCTTCTACTAGTCTTTCCAAGTCCACATCCATTTCCTCCTCACTGAAACTTTCCTCATGCTCTCCACGGGGGGCTCCTGGCCCTGGAGCTCTATCCTGGTCTTGTGTATGCCCTGGAGCCAGGTGAGGCATGAGGGGCCATGGAGCCATGAGCTCTGTTGTGTTTGTCCCTGTGCTGTGCTGCAGCAGGGTGCAGGATCCCAGGTGAGTGGTCCAGTTCCCCAAGGGGCATTCACAGTTGGGCCAGCCAGGAGCCCACAGTGCTTGGGAAAGTGGTATGTTTAGGTAACTTGGGCTGATGAAACAGGAGACACTTTATCATCTGGGATAGAAACAAGTCCATCCAGTCCTCCTTGGTCTCCACATCTTTCTCTTGCTGTTCAACTCTCAGTGCTGCCCTGTGCCAAGCTAGATAGAGCCAGCTTTACCATACCTCCTCAGCACTGAAAACTCTTTTGACTTGTGGCTGCCTATCCCTGATTGTGTTTTCTGCGTTTTTGAATCTCTGGGACTGTCACTGTCTCTTAGTAAACATATGAGCAACTTCTTTAGGAATATTAAAGTTGGGTTGCAGGTCCCTTCCCCCAAATGAGAGACCAGAGCCTTTTGGGTGAAAGAGAGGAGAGGTTCCCTTTCATTAAACTACCAGGCCACCCTGAGGATAGTTCCTAACACTTATGAGCCCCATCTTGAGAGCACAAGGTTTTACAGTCTCTAGCAGGCAGAAACAAATAGCAGAAGCAAAGGAGACAACTTTTACAAAGCTGCTTTTACAAGATACATAGTGCACAGTTATGGATTGGAGCTATACTCACTGTACACAAATGGATGTTAGGGCCATTGCTAGCACTAAAGTGGCTTGCTGCCCACTGATTGGCACTTGCCCTCTCTGAGCCATTTTTCTATTTTGTGTGTGTGCATGTGCATGCACGCGCGCACGTGTGTGTGTGTATGTGTGTGTGTGTGTTTGCTTATGCACACAGGTGTCTGTCTGCTAGTAGGTAAATTGTAAGATGTGTTCCCTAGAGGCAATAAAGCCCTGGGCTCTATTCCCAGTTAAATTTTTCTTGTGAAATCTGAGAGAAGTGAAACACAACTCTTGTAAGTTTCTTTTTCTGAAAAATGGAAGAATTTCACCCTTGTTGAGCAGTGAGGTGGGGCCACAGCAATGCAAGAGTCAGAATTTGATGACTCCACTGCTTTAAATCCTATCATTCCCCCTTCTGAGACCCTGAAATCCAGAGACGTTCATGGTGTGGGGCTTGGCTTCCTGTGCAGAAAGGGGTGTGAGGCCAGTAGCATGTTGCACTTCGGGTGTTGACAGGTGGAGCAGTGACTTGTCCATCAAAGGACTCTAGAAGGCTGAGTCTGTGCCAGGGAAGAGGGATGGAAGAAGCATCTCTTCCCAGTGTCCACAGTCTCTGTAGTGGTTACTGTCTGTGCTGCATTGAGATGGCACTGAGACTCAAGCAAGGGGAGAAAATGCAGATTTATTCAGCTTATGGTTTCAGAGGGCAGATAAATTCCATTAAAGTAGAAAAGGCATGGGTGGCAGAAGCTGGCAGAGTCTTAAAGACACAGTCATCCTGGAGTTTCAGAGAGCAAAACTGCAAAGTATAAGAGCAGACTGTTCTGGGGAAAGCAGGGATGGACTAACCAACTTGAAGGTCCACCTCCTGTGACCTACGTTCCTTCAGTAACACTCAGTCTCCTAAAGATGCCATGACTTCCCCCCCCCAAAAAAAAACACCAAGGATACAAACACATGAGATTGTTGGAAACAACTTACATTCAAACCATGAGAGTCTCTGATTATGGATGAATGATGAAAGAGTCTGTGAGAGGAAAAAAAGTCAGGATGTGAATCAGGAAGGGAGGGCTCATGAGAAGCCTATGGACCGAGGGTTGGATAAGGGCCTGATGAAAGTAGTCAGTGCCTATGGATGGATGTGAATCACTGAGAGAGGATGTGGGGATCTGAGGGATGAGGCACTTATATGAGGGAATCGATGAGGGGTGAAGTGATTTTGTGAAAGACAGTGGGGTGTAAAGGCAGGTCTCTATCGGTAATTATCTGAAGTCTAGAGCAGGTAATTTTTTTTCTTTTTTTTATTAATACATTTTTATTATTATTTCAGCTCATACAAACTTAATAGGTACACCAGTTCCCTCCCTCCCTCCTCCTCCCCCTGTACCCCCTGCTCCCCCTCCCCACAACCCTTCCCTCCCCATCCTCCAGTGCCTCCCGCCCCAATTCCCAGAGAGTCCTTTCTTGTGCATGTAGGGCAGGTAATCTTGAAAAAAGCAGAGTAGAATGTAACGGAAATGTGCAGTTCTCTCTCTCTCTCTCTCTCTCTCTCTCTCTCTCTTTCTCTATTTCACATGTGTCCAGATGTAAGTGTTGAAGAGGGAAGTGTGTGTGCTTGTGGAAGCCCAAGGTAACTTGAGAAATCATCCTCGATTGCACTACTCCAAATTGATTACCCCTAGGATGTACACAGCTGCACCTTCCAGCGCTGGAAGTACCTGCAGCTACCATTTCCACCTGACATTTTCATTTGAGAGACAGTATCCAAACTGAGATCTTTCTGCTTCTGAGGCAAATTCTTAAGTCCTAAGCCATCTCTCTAGTCTGCAAGCCAGTTCTTCAGGATAGAGTGGGAGATTTGGGAAGACCTGAAGTGTGTAGGCATGTCCTATGGAGAGTCTCAGGCAGAATAAAACAACAGGGAACCTTAAGAGGAGTTCAGAAGACAGATGGTCGTTCCACTTTGTAGTCTTGAAAGTGTCTTGTCAGCTGATGGTCAAAGCCAACATTTCCACCCCAAATAAGAATTTGAAGTCTGGACATACTCAGGCCATTTCTTCTTTGAGGTGATAGATCAAAAAATATTAAATAGTAATATATTTCATATAATATTTAATATTATAGTGATAGATCAAAAAATATTAAATAGTAATATATTTCATATAATATTGAAAATTTGGGAGGCTTCTCATGAGCCCTCCCTTCCTGATTCACACCCTGACTTCTTTTCCTCTCACAGACTCTTGCAGACTGGTCAGTTCTGCAAGAAGGGGAAGGAAAATTTGAGGAGCTGTCAAGTGTGAAGCATGGACTTGATTGAGGCAGGGTAGAAAGACAGAGAACAATATTAAGAAGACTGGGAAGGGGGAGGAGACTCCCACTCTGAGGTAGGATGTATGTTTCATTAGCCCAGATTCAAAATCTCAGATTGCATCACGGATAGCAGCATTTGCTATGAAATTTGAAAATATCCCTTCTATATAGTGAAATGATTTCAAAATAGTAAAGAAAAATAATAAGAAACCAGAAAAAATGTATACAGCTTTTAAGTGTGTCTTTACTGATTTTCCAGATATTAACTTGCAGTTTTCTAGCTATTTGTAGATAAGCCCTTGTGTGGAAATCCAAGACAGGACAACTTGTGCTCCACAACCAGACATGGTGAATTCCTGGGGTTTATTCAAAAAGATACTGTCTCTTTTCTCCCATGGCCTGTGACACTCTGAGGTTGTCACCTGAATGTCTAAATCTGGTCCTTGGAACACCCCTCTTTGTCTCTGCTTCCACTTACCCATCTTTGCCTAGTGTCTCCCAAACTGTCCCATCATTCATTCAGTCCCTGCTGTTGGTAGCACTGGCTGAACTCAGGATTCCCACTCCACAGCCTGGTGGCCTTCATTAGGTACTTCCTGCCTCTGAGCCATTTCACTATCTGTATGTGTTTGTGCGGTGTGTATATTTGTGAATGTGAGAATATATATATATATATATAGTTTTCTGAGTGTGTATTTGTCAAGTAACAGGTTAGAAGCTGGAGATGCCTTCATCCTAGTCTTGTTGTCTGCCACTGAAAGATATTTCTATTTTCTTTTCCAGTAAAAACAATTGAGCTCATGCTGCCCTTGAACCTGAGACCCTTCTGTCTTGCCTTCTCATTTCCCTGCACCATCAGAGCTGGCTTTGGGTCCTTCTTTGCCCCAGTAAAGAAAAGAGGCCAGGACATTGACTGTCTCTGTACTTTTTGTCTGCCTGGTTCTCCCAAGTCCTCCAGCAGGCACTTCCTGTCAGGAATTTTGTAGGTGTTGGAGATGTACAAAAGCATTGAATTTTGCCTCGTTGTCTTGCACCCAACAAAATTCCTTGTGACAAGAGGCGATTCAAATATAGAGAAAGGATATGCTCAGAGACAGATGTCTAGAAATGGCAAATGACAGAAGTTGCACCAAGAGGCACCTGTAGGGTAGGCCTTTGTTAGAACAAACAGCCCGTAGACTTTTGAGGGCATGTGTAGTTTGCTCCCTCACTTCCCCTCTTATGTTAGGGAGAAAGAATCCAGGTTGCTTAAGCACATCACACCAATATACAGGAGATGTCTCTGGGGAGCTGAGACAGAGGCATCGTGGTCTTATATCATCCCGAATGTATGTCACCTATATCGCTCAGATTTTAGTACATTACTGGGGTGGAATCCTGTTACCTTAGTCACATGGAGGAGAGGTTAAGACAGATGAGCAAGAGTAATGATTGTTGACTGTGAGCCTATACCAGGTTGGTCAGGTCAAAAGGTCAGCTATAAATAGATATATATGTCATGGTGCATGTACAGTGATCAGAGGAATATTTGCAGAAGTCAGACCTGTCTGTTTTTCAGTCACTGCAGAAATGATGCTCATGTCACCAGTTTTAGGTGTAGTTTCCCACTCTGGGCTATTGCACCATCTCTGAGCTCCTGGAACCTTAAAGTAGTTTTAATTTGGATTCTCTGGTGAATAAGGATATGGGATAAATTTAGTTGTTCACTAAACATTTGTATTTCTTTTGAAAACTATTTTCCTAGTCTTTTATTGGGTTATTTATTTGTTAAAGTCAGTTTCTTGTTTTTTTTTTTTGTATATTGTTGATGTTCCCACTCTGTGTTGTATGATTGGGAAAGATTTTCACTCATTCA
Organism: Typhlomys cinereus; assembly: GCA_023101885.1. Lineage (NCBI taxonomy): Eukaryota > Metazoa > Chordata > Mammalia > Rodentia > Platacanthomyidae > Typhlomys > Typhlomys cinereus. The sequence goes on along the minus strand of JALPQD010000378.1, from coordinate 746,965 downwards.
GTGAGTTGTCTCTTGTCTGAAAGGTTCTTTGGATGTAAAGAAGGTCTTTTGTGTCATGATCCCACTTGTTGATTTCTGTTTTTCTCTTCTATGTTGCCAGTATTTCTTTTTCAAATCCTTACTTAAGGCAATGTATTTGACACATTTTCATTCTCTTGCAGTTTCAGAATATGGTATACAGGTCCTTGGCTTTGGACTTCAAGCACTATCAAATGTAAAATACAGGTTGATGAATGTCCAATCAGTTCTGTAAAAAGAGGTCAGGGGATGGCTTTCCCAGGCCTTCAATTTCTTAGTGAAGTTACCATAGGAACTTCTTTCCTGGCTGAACAATCATCAGGAAGCTTTAAAGCTTTGGAGAGTGAACTGTAGCCTGTAATTCCACACAAGATGGAAGAATTTTCATGTCCTACAAGAGGGAAACAGGGAGTGCATGACAAGCTCCCAAACAAGCAGGGAACCTGTGTCTCCATTTTCTATTGTAGATGTCCTGACTGATGCCTCCAATGTGCCCTCAACTGATGGGAAGAGGCTTGTTGGGCTTGGAGTTTGGGGCTTGCTTTTTCTGTCCTGTGTCTTAGAAGTCAGCTCTGCCACAGAGCATATGGTGGTGTCTTGGTTTGAAATGTGAGTTGTTGTCTTTCCCCTACGAAATCTGAGGGAAGCCCAGCCCCTTCCTTAGACTTCATGTGTTCTTTTGCACAATGGGATATTGTCATATCCTATCAGTATAGTGGTCTCAAGGCAAAGCATACTAATGGTTGGAGAGCTGAGCAGTGATATGGTAAGGGTTGGTAATCTCTCTGGACCCGTTTAATGGATGCCACAGTGAGGCATGCAGATTGGTGTCACAGAAAGGGAAGCTTATTCCACTAGGTGTGGTTTAGGGGATTTAGTCTTTCATTGTAACCTTGAGCCCTGTGGTAGAGTGTGTTGGTCATGAAATGAATTTATCACTGTCTGGTGTACAGGGGCCTCAGTTGGCTGAATTAGAAGATTATGGTTAAATGTGGGCTGAAATTTTCTTTTCATAAAAGCCAGGGTTGGGAATACAGGTGTGAAGTATTTGCACTTGTAGAGTACTTGGTTAGGACATATGGAACCCTTGAATTTATGCACAATTTTACGTAAATTTTGCTTGATGGTGTATTAGTGAAATCCCAATTGTGTGGAAGAAGATGTAGGAAAATCAGAAGACAGAGGTAATCATCCTTGGAGACTTTGTTGGAGGTGATCTTTGTCTTACATGATATGCTCTATCAAAAAACAAGAGAATCAAAACTCCAGTTCTCTCCTTCAGATTTGATCATGCTCATCATCTGTTTTCTGTTAAAGTCCTGACTACTAACTTCTTTACCTGAGTTGAGGTCTTATAAAATATTCTAAATGGTAAAATGGGAAACATGGAAATTCCCAAGTACCAACATGACTGGGTGGAAAAATCAACCCATTTAGACTTTCATGCTAAATAGGAGCTTGGGGACCAAGCAAGGAACAAATAGAGTGGAGAAGAAGGAAGTCACAAGTTATCCCTTTCAGCAGTACACTCTGATTTTTCAGAATATTCTGCTCATAAACATATTCCAGCTCCCATACCACCTTTGCCTCCATTGTCCAAGACACAGTACTTGAAATCTGGATGGCCTTCCCTTTTCTTCCTCAGTTCCTGTCTATGTCATCTGTTTACACTGAGATTTCCAAGTTTATGAGAAGCAGATTCTGAAATGTTTCACCTATGTCTGGTGACACATTCAGGAAAGTACCACCTCCCTGCAAGAATTTCTAAACATTTACCTTCCCTCTTCACAGTAAGTTCATCTTTTTTTTTTTCCACATAGTATGTGTGAGAAACAGTTAGTAGTTTGTGATGTTTCCCTCTGATGATCCAGATTCTGTTTGGGAACATTTCACATGAGAGTAACATGCTCAGAGTCACTAAACCCAATGTGAACTGTCAGTCTGCCTCAATTTAACCATTTTGTGCATTAATTGTATGGAATTTGGACTATGCAAATAGTAATAAATCCACTTTAGACCACTGTTTTTCTTTTTTAAGGAACTGTATAATTTTCATGTTCACAATGTCTTTCTTACCTTGTTCGTGTATTCTTTCAAATTTACTGTGTCATCCTGAAGTCTGTCAGTGAGTAGGCAGTCTTGATAGACCTGGGATTCTTGCTGGGTGATCATGTGCAGAAGGTTGTGTTTGTATTGTAATTCCTTTTAAAAATCTCTGGACAACCTGTCCTTGTTAGGCAATGTCCATTGACTCCAGAGGCTCGACAAGGAACCCAACACCACATAAAGATACTAAGGGAATTTGATATACTGGTTCCTTGCAAGTCATCTTGGAATGCCCCATTACTTCCTGTCAGGAAATCAGGCATGGGGCACTACAGACCAGTACAAGACCTGCGGAAAGTGAGCAAGTGGGTAGAAGATATCCACACTACTTCTCTTAGTCTCTATACCCTCCTGAGTTCCTTGCCACCAGATAAACAAATCTACAGTGTCTCAGATTTAAAAGATTTCTTCTTTAGCATTCCCATGCATAAGGACAGCCAGCCCATCTTTGCCTTTAAATGGCAAGACTCAGACCTGGGACTCAGTGGACAAGAGACCTGGACCTGACTCCCAGAAGGATTCAAAAATTCACCTACCATTTTCAATGAGGCCCTATACCAGGGTCTTATCATTTTCTCCACCCCAATGTGACTCTCCTTCAATATGTGGATGACAATCTGTTAGTCACTAAGGACATGCCAACCTGCCTAGAAGGAACCAGAGACTTACTCAGGAATTTAGTGGCATTAATATATAAGGTCTCAGCCAAAGAGGCCCAACTCTGCCACTGAGGTAACATATCTGGGGTATATCGTGAAGGAAGGAAAACGATGGTTATCCCCCGCAAGGAAAGGTACTATCCTCAATATCCCACTTCCGAAAAACTGGAGACAGTTAAGAGAGTTATTTCCTTGGATCCGCTGGGTTCTGCCGATTAATGATACCTGGGTTTGCTGAATTAGCCAAGCCTATATATGATACGACCCGGGACTCTGAGGAAACATTTACATGGTCTAAATCACAAAACCCAGATCTTTCAAACTATAAAAAGGCATTGCTTGAGGCCCCGACTCAGTTTTCGTCTGATCTCAATGACTGCCCCAACTCTATATTAATGACGAACTCAGGATTGCAAAAGGGGTGCTCACCAAACAGTTTGGCCCCTGAAAAAGCCAGGTTGCATACTTACCAAAGAAATTTGATCTGGTGTCTGACGGATGGCCCCATTGTCTACACATCATTGCAACTACTGCCCTACTGGTAAACGATTCAGACAAACTGACCCTGTAACAACCCCTTACAATCACAACCCCCACTCCATAGAGGGGGGTCCTCAAGAATCCACCAGATAAGTGGATGACTAACTCAAGGCTCACACATTACCAAGCACTGCTCCTGAATCCCCCTTGCATAGCCTTCCTTCCTAGCTCTACCTTGAACCCAACAATGCTCCTGCTGAATCCAGACTCTGAGGTGTTCCATAACTGCCTCGATATTCTCCAACAAGCTCAGAGAACTTGCCCACACTTGACAGACGTCCCTTGGTCACATATAGATGTAACCTACTACAGGGACAGTAGCAACTTCATCAAGGGTGGAACAAGGTAGGCGGGGGCAGCAGTAATAACTATAGATAACCCTATATGGACTTCTGCCTTACCCACAGGTACTTCAGCATAATGGGTGAACTCATAGCCTTGACAGAGGCTCTGAGAAAGGCCCAGGGAAAGGTGGCTAACATTTACACTGATAGCCAATATGTCTTTTCCACAGCTCATGTACATGGTGCTATCTACCTTGAATGGGGACTATTAACAGCCAAGGGAAAGACTATTAAATACAGAGAAGAAATCATAGCACTCCTGGACACTCTCTAGCTACCCAAGAAATTGGCTATAGTTCACTGCCCCAAATACCAGAAGTGAAACTCTCCAGAAGCCAGGGGCAGTAACCTATCAGATCAGGCTGCCAAGGAAACAGCTATTGCCACCCCACACTGCTCCAATAACCCTGCCAACCCTGATTTTACCAGATATCCCCCACTATGATGAACAAGATGATAAAGATTTTGGCAGCCTCCCCAACACCAAGACAATTGGAGACTGAGCATAGATGGATGTCTCATCCTCCCCAGAGCCTTAACTAAAACTTTAATTAATCAAATTCACCAGGGAACCCACCTTGGAGAAAGAAAAATGAAAGAATATTTTCATGCCTCAAAGTACAAAACCTTTGGTCTTGAACAACCAATCCGAGACTGTGTCTCCAACTATCTTGCATGTCAAATGATGAAACCAAAGACTCGTAATACTCAGCCCCTTCCCAAGAGGGAAAGGAGAACTCTTCCAGGGGTCCACTAGGAAGTGGACTTCACTGAAGTGAAACCAAGTCTGTACGGTTTTAAATATTTACTAGTTTTTGTAGATACTTTCTCTGGTTGGACAGAGGCCTTCCCAACCAAGAAGGAAATGGCCCAGACGACAATCAAGAAGATTATAGAGGAGCTCATTCCAAGGTATGGTGTACCCTCTATTATTAACTCATACAGTGGACCAGCTTTCACATTCCAGGTGACACAGGGATTATTAAATATATGGGGATTAACTGGAAACTACATTGTGCTTACCATCCATAAAGTTCAGGACAGGTAGAGAAGATGAATCAGACACTCAAGGAAACCTTAACAAAATTAACCCTTGAAACTGGAGAAGACTGGATGATTCTCCTACCCTTCACCTTGTTCTGAATATGGAACACCCTGTTCACTTAGGGGCTCACACCCTATGAAATCATGTATGGGAGGCCACCCCCATTTCCTTCCCAAACTTAGATCCAAGACATTAATGGACATAAGTAATCATTCTTTTCTCAAATTGATTCAGTCTCTATAGATAGCCCAGGAACAGTTTTTCCCTCTCCTATGTCATATCTCCTGCCTGCCCCCTGCCAATCTTCATAACATCCAACCTGGCAACTTAGTATGGGTACGAAGACGCCAGACTGAAACTCTTAACCCCTACTGGAAGAGACCATACACCATCATTTTGATTACATTGACCACTCTCAAGGTAGATGGAATCTGGACTTGGGTGCATCACTCCCATGACATCAATGGGATGTGAATCAACACCTGATGGACCCTTTAAAGCCAAGACTCAAGGCTATACCACATTCTTGTACATCCTATGGATAATTCTACCCACATCTGATTCAGTTTCTGTTCTCTAGCATCCAAATGCATATGCTCCCTGAACCTACCTTTGTCACCTTTCCAACTCAGAAATGAGCAAAATTATCAAGTAAACTCTTCTCTCCTTTTCCTCCTTCTCTGTCTCCCCAAATTTCCTTGTAGACCTAGTCCAACTCTGGCTGATCATATCTTGAGATTTAAGGCTCTACCCCGATGGGACCCCAAAACTTTAGGAACATACACTTATTACCTCTGTCCTGCTGGATTTATGTTTTACTTGGTTTCTGCAAAATAAAACCCTATGAAATTGTTACTATAGCAGAACATGGAGTGTGGGGTATTCATATGACTCCAGAATAAAGTACCTCTTTTCTCTTTGAGGTGAGCATTGTAATTTTTCTCTTTATGCCTCCCATTTAAGCTTAGACAGTCTGTTCCCCCCTTTCTGAAGAGCAGAATAGCAAATTCATGGGATTTCTTTTTACAAATTTTATGATACTTGTGAATAAAATCTATGTTCTTCATAATTCATAAACGGATACAAATTTATTTGCAACAGGGTCCTGCCTTAAAATGGACTCAATAGCTGCTAGAAAGCCCTCTTCAATTGGAAGCAGTTGCATGATGACTGACCAATCAGGCACAGAAACACAGCTGTGAGGGGGACCTTCCCAGACTGGCAGGAACCAGTTCTGCCCGCCCTCTGGGGCTTTGCATTGCTGTTGTGCTCCTGTTGGTTAAGCCTGGGTGGCCCTGGGGTCCACAAGGCATTGGTGTGCAGAGGATGCTGGATGCTACCCAGCTGTCATGGTGAGGGTCTGGAAGCCTGGAACATGATGGAAGCAGTGACTATGGACTGAAGCTCCTGTGGCTGCAGCCACAGGTGGGAACACCAGCTGTGGAGCCACCATGCAGAGTTCTGAGGACAGTGGGTTCCCTGGAGGGCTCAGGGACTGCAGTGTGCTGCAGAGGGGGAAACAGGTCCCAGGCACCTTGTCCTTGGCCTCTGTGACTGGCATGTCCATGGAGGCAGGTATTGCAGGCATGTTGTTTTGGCAAATATCAGGGCCTTCCTTCTGCAGAGAGACCCTTGCTTTCTTCACCCAAGGCCTCCCCTGGGGACCACATCTCTGCCCCCATGTGACTGTTGCCACATGTCTTCTTGTACCTTTCTGGGTTTGTCTTGCTGGCTGCCCATCTCTGAATCTGTCTTATTGTAGGTTTGAGAACTGCATATTACTTTGTTTTATGGGATCTGAACCAAGAAATGCCATTTTGTATATTTTCCCATTTTGCACTTATTTACTTGTCCATGCCAAGAAACACTTGATAGACTGTCTGACCTAACTGTAACTCTAGCCATAAACAGTCGGCTCCAAATTAGAGAATACGTTACACTCTGGAGCCACCACTAGCTGGGAGGACAGGCCTTGAATAATAATGTATAATGATTATGAACTGAGCAGGTGAAACTGTCCAATCAGAAACCAGTCACTGGGCTGGAGAGATGGCTCAGGGGTTGTGACTCTGTCTCACAAGCAGAAGGTTCTGAGTTCGGATCCCAGGTCCCACGTTAAAAAAAAAAACAAAAAAACAAACAAACAAACAACAACAAAAAAAAAAAAACAGAAACCAGTCACTAACTACTCAAGGAGTTCCAAGAGCCATGAGTAATGTGAGGGGTACTAGAAACTGCTTATCTGCTTATGGAGTACTTGGAACTGCTGGGGGCCAGAGCTGACCAATCCCCACATGCCTTTGCTTCAATTTACACAATCATGTATCTGTTAGGTTAGAAACCCCTTCCTCCTATAAAAATAACCTATAAAAGTCCTTGTAAAACAAAGACAGAGGCTCTTGTTCCAGATCTGCTGCATCAGTGATGGCGAGAGCCTGGGTTCAAGCTTGAATGAAAAGGCCCTCATTTGATGCATTGATGTTGACTCCATGGTCTCTTGGGATTCAGAAATCTGGGCACAACAGTTTCCTATCGCTCATCCATCTTTATTTAATCTTCCTTTTTCTTTTATTTTTTGAAAGAGAGTGAGAGGAGGAGACAGAAGACTTGCCATGCTCCATGGATGCAGACCAGAGCACCAACTTGAGAAATCAGTCCTCTCCTATCAGGTGTGTTAGGTCAGTGGAAGAAAGGAATGGAGAGTGAGTGTGAACTTATGTGATCCACACGTGGATGTCCAGGAATACAGAGGAACTGAAACCTGGCCAAGGGAGATACTTAAGAAATAAGACTTTATCTGGAAAAAAAAATCAACAAACTATAATCCAGAACTTCAGAGACTCTATATCAACCACCTGAAACTAGGCCAGCCTAATATCTCCCCATCCAGAAGCTCAGGGAAATCTGCGGAAGAGGGGGCAGTAAGATTGTAAGAGCACAAGGATGGAAGGATTAATGATATGCAAGATACTCCACACAAGTTAGGGCTGAAGCAAACATAATTGGACTTTCCATGCCTTGTGCAATGTCCAACACACTATTGACCCCACAAAGTCTAGCATTTGCTAAAGGCACTAAGATCCTTGGAGGCAAGGGATTGACAGCCACAGTAGTGTTCCTGTGCTTAAGGGGAACACAGGAAAGGGTTCTGGGAAATGCCACTGGGTCCTTGCACCTCATCAGAGAGGAGGACCCAGAGGAGAGTTTGGCATGCACATTAAAGGATGCTCCAGGGATGGGAGAGGGAAGCACTGGGGGATGGGGAGGGAGGGGGAGGGGAGGGGCATAGGGCAGTGGGAGGTTGGAGGGAGGGAGGGGACTGGTATACCTGTTAAGTTTGTATAAGTGGAAATAAAAAAATATATATAATAAAAATAAAGAGCTCTGCAGCCACAGCAGTGTTCCTATACCTAAGGGGAACACGGGAAAGGGTTCGGCAAAGGCCACTGGGTCCTTGTACGTCATCGGAGAGGAGGACCCAGAGGAAATCAGTCATGCACAAGAAAGGACTCTCTGGGAATTGGGGTGGGAGGCACTGGGGGATGGGGAGGGAGAGGGGTGGGGAGGGGGAGCAGGGGGTACGGGGGGAGGAGGAGGGAGGGAGGGTGTACCTAATAAGTTTGTATGAGCTGAAATAAAAAAAAAAATAAAGAGCTCTGAAGACAGGAGGTGCTCAACAGGAAAAAAAGAAAAAAAAAGAAAAATAAACTCCATGAACTTCTTCCTTTAGTGGTTAAAAAAAAAAAAAAAAAGAAATAGGAGTTTATTTGAGGGTGATGGTCTTGTGGACAAGGAAGCCTTTGTTTAGCCTTAAGAAGAACACTAGACCAGAAGAGATAGATCAAGGTCAGAGAGAACTGGGAGAGACCCACCATGACTCCATGTGGGGGCGGACAGAGCACAGAGCTTGGGGAGCTGAAGAGTGAAACCCTGGGTAGGGTTTCAGTCTTTTATAGTCTCAGACATTGCTATGAAAGAAGTTGCCCCTTAGTTTACTAGGGACATAAGGCTGTGAGTGAAGACTGGAAGTGTGGTCTTTACAAAATTTACTCATTACGTAGGGACTCAGAGGGTGAGAATGAGACAAGAGACACCAAATGCATAGGAGGCAGAATGAAGTCTGCAAAGTTCAAGTGAGGTTGTTTTTCCCAATATATAAGACATTGGTGTGGAACTGGATGAGAGAACAGGTTGATGAAGTGCAGCATCTTGTTATTGTGCTGAAAGTCCATCCTTAACGTTAGATTTTGATGGTATATTTCTTTCAGCAACTCCCATGCTCTAATAAAACTCATTGTGTACTTTTCTTTTAAGTGTTTATGAATCTTGGTGGTGGGGTTATCAGCTTACTTTATGTTAGTTTTTGTGTTTGGGGATCAAATCCTTCACATGTTGGGAAAGTGTTCTTCCACTGATCTGTGTGTCCCCACTGGACCAACCACTTTTTTTTAAATGCTGTTTTACTTAGCGATGGTGGATTTGAACGCTAATCTTCCTTACTCCAGCTTGCTGAGCACTGTGCAATGCATATGAGGTCCTATGCCCAAAAATTAGTGTGACAATCGCAGATAATAATCATGACATTTCATTTATTTGGTTTAGATATCATTTCACTGGGACCCCTCTGAATCTGTACTACACACAAAGTTTTGAAACCCACAACCATTCACTTAGAAAAGACCAACTTGCATACCACCCTGCCATGACCTTTCTGTTTGATCATCTGGAGAAGGTGCACACTGTATATAAGTTTCCAAGGCAGCCAGGGGAGCAAGCCTGATGTCCCAGTGGTATACCTCACCTCCTGTGCATCAACATAATACAAAAAAAAACTGGAGAAATGTTAAATCGTGGCCACTTAAATGAACTGATTCTGCTCAGTCTGGCACTTGAGTATATGCCACTGTCTCAGAATGAGGAGAAACAGTAGATACAGGGCTTTCTCTTGTAATCTGGCCTGCATTGAACCATGGTAGAAACCCAATTATACTTGCAGCTGTAAATTCAAAGAAGGGACTGCTGACACTTGAGAACTCATTTGGACCCTGTTGCATTTCACCTGTTGCATATATATATATATATATATATATATATATATATAGAGAGAGAGAGAGAGAGAGAGAGAGAGAGAGAGAGAGAGAGAATGGCTTACAGATATGGCTGAAGTAGTCCAATGATGGCTGCCAGTAGCTGCTTATTCCAGTAGTCAAGTGGGTGATGGCTGAAAGCTGGAGAATTCCAAGAGTCTTTAGTCTAGTCGAAGTCTTAGAGGGTTGGAAGGCTACAGGGTCAAAGAAGCAAAGAACCCTGGCAGCCAGAAGAAAGAGCGATTCTTAGCACAACTACAAAATGCTTTTCTTCTCTTTGGTGGTTCTCTTTTATATGGCCCATTACTGGGAGGTTCCTATGAGATCTATGGAGATTCCTATGGGATCTAGGGTGTGTATAATCCCTTCATGTCGGCTCAGTTGATCTTTCCAGGTATGGTGTCAGCTGATCTGAGTTGATACCAGGTGTGTCAATTTGACATCCAGTATTAACTATCACAGGGAACAAGGGGTTTGTTCTCTTATGATTATCCCATTAGAGTTCTCAGTCAAGCTTGACAGGACAGCTGACACCAACACCAGGGCTGAGGGAAATAACCATACCATCTCTACATAATGGCTGAGAGAGGGACAATCCTCACTTGTCAGACCAGCATGTCTGGCCAAGTGTACACAAGGATGCTGACTCTCTCAACCAGTTCTCTGTATTTTATTCCAGGATTTTGTCCTCCAGCATCATGGGCTGGGCCTTCCTCATCAGCTAAATAACCTTCCTGCAGGTTTGTTCTGGGTTGAACTCAACCATTAATTCTCTGCAAATGTGCCCAGAGTTCAAACCCTCAACTGTCAAGTTGACACCTGTGCCTAACTATGACAGGCCTCATAGTTTTTCTTTTCCTGAACATAGATTCCACTTGTTCTTAAGGATGCTTTTCTTATTTTGAAATTGACTCACACCATTCCTTTGTACTGCGGTGGCAACTTCTGTCTGCCTTGTGTGCTGTGTGTTCTAGAGAGCAGCAGAGCCAATCTCTAGAGTGTGAGCTATGCTTTTCCCCTTGTAGATATCCCAAGCCCACAACGACAGCTGTCTTTGTCTGTTTCCCTCTCCAAATTATTCCATTCTCTGGAGGCTGAGAATTAGCATCTGATGCACAGCCTCTGGCCATCCACCTTGGCCCATTTGTTGATATTTGGATACTAGAACAACAGAACTCACACATAAAATGCATTGCTTTCTAATCATTGCCAGAATTCAGTAAATAGATTAGAAAAATCAGACACATAATGATGACCATAGTAGTTAATTTCAGGTGTCACTTTGAAGATGGAGGACTAATCCTTTAGATGCACCTACGAAGACTTACTTAGTTAAGGAAAGTCTTTGAGTAAGATTGTGGTGTAAGAATTGATATGGGAAGGCCCATTTCATTATGAGTAGCTCCATTCCCTAGGCAGGTAGAAAGATGGCCAGAGATCTGTTTGGCTTTGGCCGACAAGCAAGCTAAAGGCTGTTTACCTTATTTCCTCAGTTCTTCCTGTGACTATGATGTTAGTCCTGGATCTAATTGTTATCTAGTCTCTCATAATGGACTGAAACCAGAAATAGTTCCTTGTTCTCCTAAATTGTTTGGTCCATATATTCATTGCAGGAATGGCAACATGAAACTCACACAAACTTGGTCCATAAATATTTTAGTCCAGAACTAAGGGAATCGAAGACAATCAAGTTCTAGTTTGTTTTTTTTCTTTGTAATCCATCTTTCAATGAGAATGACCCCTCTTAGACATAAAATAATCTCATAAAGATAAAAATTGCTTTTCTACAATTTTTAGAGGTTTCCTTCTCTAACTGATTTTTCTCAATCCTTAGGGTTTTGTACCACAATTCTTTGGCATAGAAAACAGTCTCCATTAGTGGAAGAGGTAAGGGAATGGAGAGAGTGCACACAAACTTTTTCAACTACAACACTTAAAAAGACGAGAAATTTGTTGTCTATATCTACCTCTTCATGTTGTAACGAAACCCTCATACATCAAACCAAGGGAAAAGCTGTTAGTACATGCAAATATACGGGCACAGGATACCATATGCAGCTTCCATTAGGGTGGACACTGGATGCAAACAGAATAGACATTTTGTTTATATTCTTTTAACATGCATTTTGTAGCTCTGTAACCTTCAGGAATATTTGATATACATCTTTCTTAATTCACAAGCCAAGTGTAGCAGTTTACCTACATGATTGTTGATAAACTCGCCATCAAACAGCTTAAGGGAACAAGGGGTTTATTTTCTTTGTGATTGTCTGGTTACTGTTCTCAGTCCAGCTTGACAGGAGAGCTCACACAAACACCAGGGCTGAGGGAAATAACCATACCATCTCTACATAATGGCTGAGAGAGGGACGATCCTCACTTGCCAGACCAACATGTCTGGCCAAGTGTACACAAGGATGCTGACTCTCTCAACCAGCTCTCTATATTTTATTCCAGGTCCTAGTTCCACCCACCATGGCTGAGCCTTCCTCATCAGCTAGACAATCTGCTGGTTTGCTCTGGGCTTAACTCAACCACCATTTCTCTACAGATGTTCCCAGAGCTCAAACCTTCAATTGGCTGGTTGACACCTATGTCTAACTATAACACAAATCACTTTAACTATCAAGGGATTGAGTTACCTGCTGTAACTACATGCCCTCCCTGGCTTGGCATTCCTGCTCCTGCTGCTGGAGAAGTCTGGGTGGCCTCTTGGTTTCTGAGGTGTTGGTGTGCAAAGGGGACACTGGATGCCACCCAGCTGTCATGGTTAGGATCTGGCAGCCTAGACCATGAGGGAAGCTCCTGTGGCTGCTTCCATGGTTGAGGACACGGGCTGCAGAGTCGCCACACAGTCCCGGGGACAGCGGGCTCCCAGGAGGGCTCAGGTGCGATGCAGGGCAGGGGAGGAAGAGGGGGACAGCTCCCGGACACCCTGTCCTCAGCCTCTGTGGGGGCGTGTCCCTGGAGGCTGGTGTTGCATGCAGGTTGCCTTGGCGGAATATCTGTGGCTTCTTTCTGCAGAGAGACCCTTGCTCCCTTCCCTCGTAGCATCCCCTGGGGGCCACCTGTCTGAGCCACCTGATTGTTGGTCTGAGCCTCTCTCTGCAAGGAAACCAGGGTGCTCGGGGTTTGTCTCACTGGCTGTCCATTTCTGAATCTCTGATTATAAGGTTGAAAAGTGCACACTACTTTGTTTCCTGTTGCCAGTCAGTCTTTATTAGTCTTTCTTTTTATTTTTTTAAATAGATTTTTTATTATTTATTCAATTGTGCGTGTGTGTATGTGTGTGTGTAGAACCATGGGCGAATTCAGGAACCACCATGGACAGCCTCCACCTCCTCCTTGTTTACTCTGCCCTGGGATTCACTGGCTCTTCCCTACCAGCACCAGAAATGCAGGCCGTTCTGCCCGGCATCTATATGTGGGGTCTAGGATCCGAACTCAGGACCTTCTGCCTGCAAGGCAGAGGCTTAACCCCTGAGCCACCTCTCCAGCCCCTTCCTTTTATTTTTTGAAAGAGCGGAGAAGAGACAAAAAAAGGAACACCATGCTCCATGGTGCAAATCAGAGTATCACCCTAAGTCAGTTTTCTCCTAGCATGTGTGTTAGATCAGTGTGAGAAAGGAATGGAGAGAGTGTATGAACCTGTGTGGGCCACATGTGGACGTCCATGAATGTAGACAAATTAACAGGAGGGAGAGGCTTAAGAAATAGTAGTGTATTTAGAGTTGATAGCTTAGTGGCCAAGGGAATAGCATTAGACCAGAAGAGATAGATCAAGGCTGAAAAGAACTGGGAGAAATCCACCATGACACCTTGTGTGGGTGGGAAGAGCACAGATTTTGGAGAACTAAAGAGAGAAACGCTGGGTGAGGTCTGTCTTTTGTAATCCAGGCATTGCTATGGAGTTTCCCCTTAGTTACCAGGAACATGAGGCAGTGAGTGAAGACTGGGCATGTGGTCTTTACAAAAAAGGAGCACCTGCTTAAGGTGCTAGCTTTACAAAATAGTGACTGTGGCTAACTAACAATGTGGGCTTCCAGGATGAATCCTAAAGCTCAGGGAAATTTGCGAAAGGGGGTGGTAAAATTGCAAGAGCCTAAAGCAACAATATGCAAGATACTCCACACAAGTTAGGGCCGCAGTAGCCATAATTGAACTTTGCATGACCTGTGCAGTGACTGTCATGTCAGTGACCCCCCCCCCCCAAAGTCTAGCATGGATCATAGACACTAAGATTCTTAGAGACAAGAGACTAACAGTCATAATAGTGTTTCCATACTAAAGGGGAGCCCAAGAAAGGGCTCTGGGTAATGCCACTGAGTCCTTACACTTTACCACAGTGGAGGACGCAGTGGGAAGTTTGGCATTCACACTAAAGGATGCTCCAGGGAATGGGAGGGGAAGAGGGGGAGACTGCCATTGTTTGCTGATAGGATCTGTTAGCAGTGAAGAGGTTTTAGGCATTGTGTATATTGACAGACTGATGGGCAATGGCTTCTCTTGAACCTGGTGCTTTATTCTTAATTCTGTGGAGACATATGTTCAACATAGTGTGTCTTGATATCATACTTAGATTTTACCTAGAGAGTGTAAGTCATTGTCAAAGCTTTTTGGATTCAAGAAACTTAAATAACTTGCTTTACATAATTTTCATTGCATCCCTTGTACAAGATATGATTTAAAATGTTCTGCTTTATTTCATTTATTGTGTTTTGTTTTGCTAAAACAATGTCTCACTTTATAGCTCGGCAGTGAGCTTCCTGATTCAGGCATTCAAGTGCTAGAATTACAATTGTGGACTGCCACAGCTAGCTTTATATTTTGTGAAAATGATACAATTTTGTATGGGCTATTTGTTTTCAGGTGTTTGTTTCACACTGAGGTTTTAGGTTATGATAGTTTATTCGCTCATTGATGAGGCATTACCTTTCAAGTTTGTCTCATGTTTTTTAAAAAATTGGACATATAATGAAAGTGATTCCTATGCACCTTCTTTGTGGATCATAATTTTGTTTTTTTTCTCATGAGAATGTATTTTATTTATTAATCATAAATGAAGTTATTACATGAGATGGTGACAAGAGGAACACAACAGACACTTGGAGGAGTTGAGAAAAACAGTTCAAGAAACAAAAATAGGCATAGAGCAGTTAAAACAGACTCAAGCAGATTTAAAACTGAACTAAAAGACAAGTTATCTTCAACCCAGAATTCAACAGAGTCTTAGCAGCAGAACAAACAAAGCAGAAAATAGAATTTCAGACCTTGAAGACGAAGTGGGAGTATTAACCAGCTCAATGGAAGATGTTGTTGAAGCCAAAAAGATACTTGAGAGAAATATTCAAGAGTTATGGGGCACCCTGAAAAGGCCTAACATACCTATTCATGGAATACCAGAGCAAGAATCCCAAAATAGCACACCTGAGGAAATTTTTCAAACTATCATCAAGGAAAACTTTGCTCATCTAAAAAAAAAGAGGCCCATCTATATACAAGAAGCATTCTTCACCCCAAACAGATATGACCAAAATAGAAACTCGCCATGGCAAATAATAATTAAAACACTCCACATTCAAGATAAAGAAATGGTACTGAGAGCTTCATGGGAAAAAAAAACAAGTCACGTTTAAAGGTAAACCTATTAAAATAACAAATAACTTCTCAATGGAAACAGTAAAAGCAAGAAGAGGTTGGAGAGACATACTTCAAGTATTGAATGAGCAAAAATGTCAACTCAGGCTGATATACCCCACCATCAAAACCTAAAAATGAAACAATACACTTACAAAAGCCACTAAACATAATAAATGTCCAGAATTAAAAATAATTTCTCCATTATAACATTAAATGTTAATGGAATTAACTCACCGATCAAGAGACACAGATTACAAACTTGGATTAAAAATCACAACCCATCAATTTGCTGCCTGCAGGAAACTCATCACACCACAAAAGGTAGGCACATCCTAAAAATAAAAGGCTGGTCCAAAATTCTGAAAGCTAATGGAACCAGGAAACGGGCAGGGGTAGCTATTATGCTATTGGACAAAATGGACTTCAAACCAAAAAAAATCATAAGAGATACAGATGGATACTACATTTCAGTCACAGGTATAATTCACCAAGAAGACTTCACAATACTGAACATATATGCACCCAATAGGGCCCCCTAAAATTCATTAAGCAAACCCTACAATGCCTAAAGCGAGAAATCAGCCCCAAAATGATAATTCTTGAGGATTTTTACACTGCCCTCTCAACATGGGATAGATCAATAGGCCAAAAGGTTAACAGAGAGACACTTTGGAACTTAAACAAACCCCTACTGAAATGAACCTTACAGATCTCTATCGAACTTTTAATCCACGCACCAAAGAGTACATATTTTTCTCAGCAGCACACGGAACTTTCTCCAAAATAGATCACATATTGGGCCACAAAACAAAACTCCACATATACAGGAAAGTTGAAATTCTAGCCCGTATCCTATCAGACCACTATGGTCTAAAGCATGAAACCCACAACAAACAAACAACAGAAAATACACTAACTCCTGGACACTAAACACTATAATGCTGAATGAGAATTAGATTCAGAAAGAAATTAAAAAGGAAATTCAAGATTTCCTGAAAGTGAATGATAATGAAAATACAACTTACCAAAATCTTTGGGACACAATGAAGGCTGTCCTAAGAGGTAAGTTCATAGTTCTTAATGCCTACATCAAAAAAATGGAAACATCAGAAATAAATAACAATGCAGCTTAAAGCTTTAGAGACACTAGAGCAATCCTATCCCAAAAGCAGTAGAAGAGAAGAGATTAGCAAAATAAGGGGAGAAATATCCAAAATCGAGACTAGGAAAATGATACAGAAAATCAACCAGTCAAAAAGCTGATTCTTTGAAAAAATCAATAAGATTGATACACCCCTAGCTAAATTAACCAAAAGCAAGAGAGAGAAAACTCAAATTAACAAAATTAGAAATGAACATGGAGTTATCACTACTGATACCCAAGAAATCCAGAGAATTATAACATCATATTTCAAAAACTTATACTCTGTGAAATTTGACAATACAAAAGAGATGGATGAATTCCTAAGTAAACATAACTTACCTAAATTGAATCAGGAAGTTGTGAATTATTTAAATAGTCCTATAACATATGAGGAAATCGATGAAGTAATCTTGAATCTTCCCACCAAGAAATGCCCTGTGCCAGATGGATTCAGCACAGAATTCTACCAGATATTTAAGGAGCTAATAACACCAATACTCCTTAAACTGTTCCATCAAATAGCAAAAGAAAGAACACTACCAAATTCCTTCTATGAAGCTAATATCATCTTAATCCCCAAACCTAATAAAGATACACTTAAAAAAAGAAAGCTATAGGCCAATCTCTCTAATGAACACAGATGCAAAGATTCTCAACAACGTATTGGCAAATTGGGTATTGGCAAATTGGATTCAAAAACATATCAAAAAGATCATTCACGGGGATCAAGTAGGCTTTATCCCAGCCACACATGGTTGGTTCAACATACGTAAATCAATAAATGTAATTCACCATATAAACCAGTCCAAAGTCCAAGACCACATGATATTCTCGATAGATGCAGAAAAAGCTTTTGACAAGATCCAACAGACCTTTATGATCAAAACCCTAGAGACAGTTGGAATGGAAGGAAGCTGTATACAACAAGCCAAAGAGCAAGGATTTTACTCAATGGGGAAAAACTTGAAGCATTCCCACTTTGATAAGGAACTAGACAAGGATATCCACTCTCACAACTTCTATTCAGTATTGTACTTGAAGCCGTAGCTGAAGCCATAAGACAAGAAAGAGACATAAAAGGGATTCAAATCAGCAAGGAAGAAGTCAAGCTATCCCTATTTGCAGATGACATGATCTTATACCTGAGTGATCCCAAAAACTCCACCAGGAAGCTCCTGTTACTAATATAGAAGTTCATCAGGGTGGCAGGATACAAAATAAACGTACAAAAATCAGTGGCCTTCCTATATGCCCAGAATGAAAGAAGTGAAAAAGCCTTGAGAGAAATAATCCCATTTACTATAGCCCCTAAAAAAATGAAATGCCTTTGTATAAACCTAACCAAGGAAGTAAGAGACCTATACAATGAAAACTTTAATACCCTAAAGAAAGAAATTGTAGAAGACACCAGAAGGTGGAAAGACCTCCCATGTTCCTGGACTGGCAGAATCAATATCGTAAAAATGACCATCCTACCAAAGGCAATATACAGATTCAATGTTATTCTAATTAAAATTCCAAAGCAATTCTTTAAAGAAGTTGACCAAATAATCTCAAAATTCATGTGGAGGCACAAAAGACCCAGGAGAGCAAAACAATCCTGAGTAACAAAGCACTCCTGGAGGTATAACCATACCAAACCTTAGTCTATACTACAAATCCATAGTTGTAAAAACAGCCCGGTATTGGCTCTAAAATAGACACACAGATCAATGCATAAGGGTTGAAGACCCAGATATAAGCCCACACAACTCCAGCCATTTGATCTTTGACAAAGGGGCCCAAAAAATACAATGAAAAAAGAACAGCATCTTCAACCGATGGTTCTGGCAAAACTGCATATCCACATGCAGAAGATTAAAACTGGACACGTACTTGTCACCATGTAGAAGAATTAATTCCAAATGGATCAATGACCTCGATATAAGGCCAGAGACTATAAAAACCATAGTTGAAAGGGTAGGGAACTCCCTCGAGCTAGGCCAACAGTTCTTAAATGGACATCCAATAGCACAGTCACTACAACCAACACTTGACAGATGGGATCTTGTGAAATTAAAGAGCTTCTGTTCAAATAAAGTGATTGTAACTCAAGCACATAGGCAAATCCACAGAATGAGAGAAAATCTTCATTAACCACATATCTGATAGAGCTCTATTATGCAGAGTGCACAAAGAATTTAGAAAACTAAACACCAAGGAAACAAATGAGCCAATTAAAAAAAACTTTGCCAGGGACGAGATTGAAAGCAGCTCTAACAAATATCTTAAAAAATGCTTAAAAAATCCTTAGCTGTCAGGGAAATGCAAATCAAAACTTCCCTGAGATATCATCTCACCATGGTCAGGATGGCAAAAATCCACAATACAAACAACACCAAATGCTGGAGAGGATGTGGAGAGAGGGGAACTCTCCTACATTGCTGGTTGGGAATGCAGGCTCATACAACCACTTTGGTGAGCTGTCTGGCAATTCTTAAAGAAATTAAAGATTGAAATGCCATATGACCCTGCTGTTCCACTTTTGGGAACAACCACCCATGCAGCAAAAATTCACCTCAGTGCACAAGCATGACAATGTTCATAGCAGCACTGTTTACAAGAGCAAAGTCATGGGGCTGGAGAGGTGACTCAGGGGTTAAGCTTCCGCCTTGAAGGTGGAAGTTTCTGGGTTCGGATCCTAGACCCCATGTATAGATGCCGGGTGGAAGCGGGGGCAGCCTGCGTTTCTGGTCCTGGTAGGGCAGAACCTGTGAATCCCGGGGCAGAGTAAACAAGGAGGTGGAGGCGTCCATGGTGGTTCCCGAATTCGCCTGTGGTTCTACACACACATACACACACACATACACATACACACACACGCACGCACAATTGAATAAATAATAAAAAAATTATATAAAAAAGAGCAAAGTCATGGAATCAACCCAAATGTCCAACAGTTGACAAGTGGATAAGGAAAATGTGGTACATTTATAGAATGGAATGCTACTCAGCCATCATAATGATGAATTAATGCAACTTGCTGGGAAAGGGATGGAATTAGAAACAATTATATTGAGTGAAGTATCCCAGATACATAAAATTAAGCGCCATATATACTCCCTAATAGGTGAATCCTAGTACTTAGGGACACTCAAAGATAAATCTATGTAATACCTACAGTCATTGCAAAGATTATAAACTGGAGGGATGGGGAAGGAGGGTCCCCAACAGATACAAGGAGAGAGGGGATCATGTTACAGCAGAGAAAATAAGCCACCATCACGGACTGCAAGTAGGTAATGAGACATCTGGTTAAGTTCACAGACTTTCCTTCCTGATCATTTCTAACTGATGGGTTATGATCTCACCAGAAAGGGAGGGCATATAATCTGGCAGACAGAAAGTAACCATTTTGCAAATGGGAGACTGACCCCCCCACCACAGTCTCCTACTTTTATTTCATCTACCTTTGAATGTACTCTTATAACAAGACTCTAATTTAACCTGTTATTATTTCTGGCCAGGGGGTGACATCCAATACCCATCAGGATGGAGCCAAGGGCATTACAGGGGCAGCAAACTGAAAAAAAAAAACCAAGAAACCATAATTCAGAACATCAGAGACTCTATATCAACCACCTGGAACTAGGCCAGCCTAATCTCTCCCCATCCTGAAGCTCAGGGAAATTTGTGGAAGAGGGGGCGGTAAGATTGTAAGAGCACAAGGATAGGAGGAGTAATGGTATGGAAGATACTCTATACAAGTTAGGGCCAAAGCGATTATAATAGGACTTTGCATGGCCTGTGCAATGACCCTCACATTATTGACCCCTTAAAGTCTAGCATTGACTAAAGGCACTAGGATCCTTAGAAGCTAAGTATTAATAGCCACAATAGTGTTCTTATACTTAAGGGGAACACAAGAAAGAGTTCTAGGAAATGGCACTGAGTCCATCAGAGAGGAGGACCCAGAGGAAAGTTTGACATACATTAAAGGATGCTCTAAGGATGGGGGGGATGCACTGGGAGATAGGGAGGGGGGGAAGGAAAAGGAAAAGGGGGGAAGGAGCAAGGGGATTCAGGGAGGGGTAGAGGGAGGGAGGGGACCGGTGTACCTACTAAGTTTGTATGAGCAGAAATAAATAAATAAAAGGAAAAAAAGGAAAAAAAAGAATGGGATAGACCTTGGTTTTTCAAGTTCTCCTCATTATGTTATAGAATATTATGTAAAAATTAAAGTATTTTCTGTTATTAAAAAAGAAGAAAAAAGTTCAATTACAAGCAGCTGGACAAGTGTTATGTTGATAGATCTCCTAATTTTTTAAACCAAAGAAGAAGATAAAAATAAGCATATACAATTCTATCATAGATATGTTAAAACAACACATAGTAATTCTTGGGAACACACAAGGAAAAGAATCATGAACAGGAAAAATGTGAATGATTTATAAAATATCAAAATAATGACGTAAATCACCAGTTAAAACTAGGATTATAAAATGATACACGTATTAAAAATGTCAACATTTTCTCAGACAATTAAGCATAGGCTAATACTGTGACTCGAATGAGTACCCCAGTTTTAAGAAATTCAGTACATAACAAAGATGATATAAAGATAATATGATAAATGTATATGAATTCCCACTGCTCTAACCTTTGTGTGTCTGTGTGCCAATCAATTGTGTGCTGGGTGACTTAGGTTGGTCTCAGCTTAACAGATCTAAAAAGCCTTTGCTGTTTTCTCAGAACAGGACATTCATTTTTCTAGTATCCCTTTTCTTATAAAATGTTCACTGATAACAATCAGGCTGATTTCTTCTTCCCCATGTGTGATCTGCTCTCATTCTCACAACCACTGCCTCAACCCTGCTTACTTTTTCACTGTCTGTCCCTGAGCTGTTTTTCTCAAAGTCACTGCTCTAGCTCTAGTCATTGCTTCAGCTCTTATACCCTTTGCACCTTGGTCATCAAGATTTCATGCAGGGGCTGGAGAGATGGCTCAGGTTAAAATTCTGCCACACAAGCAGAAGGTCCTGAGTTCAGATCCTAGGTCTCACGTAGAAATGCCAGGCGTAAATGGCAACCCTGGTGGGCAGAGTCTGGGAAATCCCAGAGTGAAGGAAGAAGGAGGTAGAAGCAATTCAGGATGACTTCTGAAGTCACCCGTGGTCCTTCATAGACACACGTATGCCTTCTGACACACACACACACACACACACACACACACTAGATGAATGTATAAATAAAGTTAAGAGTGATGGGTTTTAGATGTGCCTGACATCAGTTTCCACTTATGATTCATTGTATCATGATGATAATTTAAAATATAATATCTGAGAAAATTTAGTGAGTCAATGATGAGGCCTCTGTCATAGTGGTCTCATAGAGTGGAGGCACCACACAGTGTCTTCATCCTCCTGGTTTCTTGGATTTTGGCAATATGGGTTCCACAGTACCTTCCTGGAGATAATTTCCCTTTCTAAAATAAGTGTGCCTATGTTACGCCTGGAAATCTCCAGATGAACCTGGCTCATTTCTCCTCTGAAGATAACTTGATAGGTCTGTGGGTAAGGCACCTACTTGCAGACCTGGTAACCTAAATATGATCCTGTAAATTCTCTTTCATAAACAAAGTATTTAAAAACACTTTAAAAATGATGCTCAATAACTAGTTAATGTCACAATGCCACTGGGTGACAGCTGAAGAAATGTCTACTAAATGTTCACATTTGGCTGTCATGAAGCCTCAGGGTTGGGACAACAAAGGCAAATCACAAGATTGGAACTGGGATGAACTCTTACAAAGGTCCATCTTCTTAGGAATTGCTAAATGTGAAGAGTGGGTGGCTGTATCCAGTATGGAGGGTGTTGATTGGACCTGAAAAGGGATCAGCAAGGTATGATAGACACACAACCCACAAAATCTCAAGGCAAGTGAAGGGATTACAACTTGATTGCATTTCTATCTCAGGAGCCTCCATGTAGTAGAAGAGAACCAATTTTTAGAAATTATTCTGAAAAATTTACAGTCATGTTGTGGAACAGCATGCCTGCTTTCTTTATTGGTATGCAAAAAATTACGGCCTTTAACTGCATCAAAAACGCATAAAAGTTTCATGCTGAGACTGAGCTGAAAACCCTATCCATACAAATTAGCTTTCATATTACATCAAGGTGCTAGAATGCTACTAAGGGAAAATTATAAACAGAATGCTATGCATATGCTTAATGATACACTACGAAAGTACCAGGAATGATATGCCAACTGATGCATTAATGTCATAAGCAGATTGGTGAATAAACAATTTCCAGTTAGGTCTAATACACATTCATACCAAAAATGAGAACCATCCCATTGGTGCTACTCTGATTCCATGTCATTTGCCAAATTGATAGAATCTGATAGGAAACAATGATGTGAGCTTTCTTAACTAAATTACATATTTGTTTTTGGATTGAGAAGATATGCTGGTCAGCAAGCAAATATGTTCCAATGAGAAGGTTAGAAAACATGAAAGATTATAGTAGTTAGTTAGATGTCACACAATTGTAATCCCTTCACTTGGGATCCAAGGATCATCAGATTATTATCTGAGGCAATATATGGAGATCCTCAAAACTGTGAGTTCAGAAGTCTCACCATGGTAGAATACCAGCCTAGAATATGTTAGTCCTAGAGTACAGTTTAGGTAGATAGATCACTTACCTTGGTTTCACTAGTGAGAGCCTGGGGCTAGCCTTAGAGTGCTTTCATTGCATAAGTATTTTTTCAGGTAAGATAACAGTGACCAAAGTAATCATTATGCCAAGCTCTGACATGATGAAGGAACTTATGTGGCTACCTACAGAAGAAGCAGTGAGGGTTGATTCAAGGCTTTCCCATTGCTGCCTAGGTGGAACCCCATCAACTTTTCTCATCCTATCTTGAGACCCTTCCCCGATCTCAAGGCCCATTCAGGCACATGTAATCACATGGGAAAAAATCATGTACAGGCATGTCAGAGTCCCAGGTGAGGATCCAATGACCACTTCTACCTTTGTCTCTGTAAGACTGTCAGTGGATTCCTCCTCCACAGTTTCAGAGACTAGCTGAAAGCAGTGCATGGCAAAATTAGAAATCCAGTGAAGAGGCCAGGAAGGATATTTTGTGTTAGAGAGTTGAAGTCGTTATTGCCATTGAGATGTGAGGATGTGGGAGATCCCAGAGCCAACATGTGATATCTTCCAAGGAAGTCAGTCCAAGAGAGTGATGTGTTCTATGGTGCATTAGTGGGTCAGAAACAAAGACTCTGAGAATTGAGATTACGAAATAATCTCACAGGAGTTTTACATTCTGGACTTAGAGCTGCAGGACATGGAATTTGCCCTCTTAGTTTCCAGTATGGTTTTCTTTTCTCTATATACCCCAATTTCTCACTTTTGGAATGGAAATTTTTTTTTGCCATTATATGTTGGAGATTATCTTTTAATTTTTTTACAGAAAACTTCGGATGTAGAGTTTTGGAATGTATATGGACTGAGGTGGTCAGTGGGAACTTTAAAAATGGAACTGGATACATTTACATTAAGAAGTGTGCATGAGCCTGTGAGGGTCAAGGGGTGAGTGTCATGGTTTAAATGTGAGTTTTCCTCAACAGGCTCATGTATTTATAACCTTAGTTGATTAAATGTTTGGGAAGGTGGTGGCACCTTTAGAAGTAGAGCCTTGTTAGAGGAAAGCGTGTCACAGGGGGTGGGCCTTGAGTTTGGGTAGCTCTGCCCTGTTTTTGCTAGTAATCTCTTGCAGTTTTCCTACTTGCTCACTCTGTCTCTATGATGATGGATGTGACCTGAGCTCCCTTCAGCTTCTGCTGCCTGCCATACTTTGTTTGTGTTAAACCATAAGCTAAAAAAATCGCCCTTCCCTTAAGTTGTTCAAGTGTCAGCGTTATCTCATAGCAGCAGAAAGCATGACTGCAGCACATGATCTCCTTAGGCCAGTATTTCATGTATTCATAACATGATGACCTCTTTGGACTGGGCTCTATGTGCACATTTTCTGAAGTTAGTCTCACAGGAGGCTAACAAAATCACCATTCTTTAGCTTTCTTATAGGTTCTTAACCATGTGGAGCTGGAAACTCAATCATAACTATCTATATTTTTATTGTATTTTCTACTGTTGATCATATTTCATATTACAGACTAGTTTTTTTGGGGGGGAAAAGGGAGTCTTAAAAGTAGACAAACTAGGGGAGTATCCAAAAGTGAGAGGGAAGAGGGGACAACTATGATAAAAATTTATCAAATACATGTATGTATGAGATTAACATATATGTTAATCAATAAAAACATTAGTTAAAAAGATTATACACCAACACATTCCCAACACTCAAGATGCAAAACTTTCCTTCATTAGGAAACTAAGAATTTTGTAATCACAAAATTTCTCTTTTTAAGTCTAGCTTTAGGCATCTCGACGCCTGATTTAAACATGCATTTCAGTAACAAAATGCTTAATTCTACCCCGTTGTTTTGTTGGTTTATATCTTAGGCCCCACTTGCATAGTCATAGCCACATTAATCCCATTTTGAGAACCTGTCTTAAAGGATTTCTCTACCTCCTAATGCC
The DNA here is from genome assembly GCA_023101885.1 of Typhlomys cinereus. Taxonomy (NCBI): domain Eukaryota; kingdom Metazoa; phylum Chordata; class Mammalia; order Rodentia; family Platacanthomyidae; genus Typhlomys; species Typhlomys cinereus. The sequence continues at coordinate 721,787 of JALPQD010000378.1, read as the reverse complement.
GCAGGGATAAATGAAGATGCAGAGAGAGAAGTCAAGGCTTCTGTAAAATTTGGGGGAAATTAGCTGAAAGTATGTAATCCTTGTGACTATGCCCACACAACGGCATCTTTTTTTCTCCCACATTTTACTTTTTTCCCTAATCATACAAGCTTAATAGGTACCCCCATCCTCTCCTTTCTTCCCTCCCCCATCATCCTTCATTGCACTTTCCCTCTTCCCCCTTCTTTTCAACCCCTCCCTCCCTCCTCCTCTCCTTGTGCCTCCCACTTCCTCCCTTCCATTCCCTGAAGCATCCTTTTATGTGGGCGCTGAACCGATCTCTGAGTCCTCCATCCTAGTGAGGGTTCAGGAATCAGTGGCATAGCATGAAGCCCCTTCTTCGGCTCCCCGTTAGCATGGATACTCTGAGTGTTTAATCCCTTGCCTCTGAGGATCCTACTGCTTGGAGCCTTCTTCCCTGTGATCCATGCTAGACTTTGGGGGATCATTGACATGTCAGCCACTGTGCAAGTAAGACAATGTCTAATCCTGGCTGCTGCAGCCATAACTTGTGTGGACTACCGTGCATATCATTAGTCCTCCCCATCTTTAGGCTCTTACAATCTTGCTACCTCCTCTTCTGCAAGGTTCCCTGAGCTTTAGGATGGGAGAGATTTGGCTGGTTTGGTTCCAGGTGAATAAGGTCTTTGGTATTCTGAATTATGGTTTGCACACATCAGCATCTTTCAAGCTATGTGCCAGGAGTATGGACCAACACAGACCCAGAGAACTCCTTTCTCTCACAGATCAACCATTTTGGCCAAGTTTTACTTTTCATACTAACCTTAAACTCAAATACATCTTACTTGTTTCATAAAAGGAAACTAAATGTTAGTATTATCATGATTTATACCTTTAGGAAAATGTGAGCAGCAGAAATCGCCTTGTAATGCTCCTCCCTCCTAGAATACATAGATGATCACATGACTCCCTATACCAGATGTGAGATCTCCATGGAATCTGTTCATCAGGGACATCCCAGAAGCCCCCCAAACAATACAGGCTACCATCATTGTTCTTAGTTACACACCATAACCTGAGCATGATTCCCTATTGCTGAAGAAAAATACATTCTGATCACAGGCCGTGAAGACTTAAAGCCAGAAATGATTTGAAAGCTTTTCCCCTGCTGCAAGCTGTTCTTCACATGTAACATATGTGACAATTTTGTTAGGGCTGTGATACCTTTAGGACAAAAAATTTGTAGTTTTGATGAAGATCCTTGTGTTAGATTTCCTTTCCAGTTGAAAATTTTAATAGAGTTTAAGGAACCATTGACACTCAAAATCTGGGTAAACATATTCTGTAGATAACTTAAAAGTTTGTTTTAAAGTCATAATAGAGTTCCTATATGAAAGGGAAGCCCAAGAAGGGGCTCTGGGCTATGCGACTGAGTCCTGAACTCTCACTAGGGTGGAGGACTCAGAGGGAGGTTTGGCATTCACACAAAAGAATGTTCCAGGGGATTGGGAGGGAGGAAGGGGGGAGGCACTGGGAGAGAGGGAGGGAGGGAGGGGAATAAAAAGAAGAGGGAAAGTGGGTAGAGTGCAAGGTGGGGACAGCTGGGGAGGGGAGGAGGCAGGGAGAGGATGGGGTACCTATTGAGCTTGTATGATTAGGAAAAAAATAAAATGTGGTAAGTTTGTTTTTAACATTACCAAAAGAAAGGGAACACTCCTTAATTTTGAAATTAGGTATATCATGAAAACTAGTGCATCTTGCTTGAAGATGATACATCATTACTGACAGAATGCTAAGTATGGCATAGATATAATTGCCAGAAAAATTTCTGCAGACATCTATAAACCTTTCAGGTACAAATACTGGAGTACTCTATAAGACTGCTAAAGATCTCTAACCTTGCTTTTCTTATTTTTAGAAAAGCGGGTAACAAATTCTCAATCTCTCTGGAAGCACTTCTTGGTTCTATCTTTAACCATTGTCAACTTCATTCAGAAAGTACCATAATGTAGGGAAAAAATACTTTTCTACAATATATCCTGGTGACCATATAACCTAGACTATGAAGAGTGAAATATGCCTTAATTATACCCAATGGAATTAGGCTTAATCATAAGAGATATGAAAGATAAAGGCATATGGTCTGCAAAAGAACATTTTAGTTTTCATTGAAGGCAAGGAAATCTAAAAAAGTGGTTTCTAATCCTGATACTGACATTGTAAATGATCCACTTTTAGGTAGTACTCTACATGGCTTTGGGAGAAATTACAGCTCCCATTCAAATCCTACCCCTAACACATCAACAACACAAAACTAAGAATGTCATCAGAATTCATTTGATGCTTACAACAGATTTTCCAGCTTTTGTGTAACTTGTCTACCTCTTATTTCCATTGGTGCATCTAAAAATAAAGTGTCTGGATTTATAACTTTATTCCATCCTAGAGAAAAACCTGTATTAAAGCCAGACTTGCACAAATTTTCTCCAAAATACATTTTTTCCCTTTAAGGTAAGGTCTGTGTTTTGTATAAGCAGTGTTTCTACAAATAAATGTGGGGACCCAAGTGGAATTTCTCCACTTTTACTGGAGAAATCACTATATTATACTTACCAGATACCAGCATAGGGCCTTTGTGCCCAACTGTTGAGTTTTATTGTCTAAGATAAACATTGGTGTGTTCTTTTTACGTCTTCGACCTTCCTTGACTAAGTCAGTGGATCCTGCTCTATTTTGTGCTGGCTAGAATTCTCTTAGCTTAGATAACTTCGTTGGTTCCAAAATAGCTTGTTTTTAGAATGTTCATACTGTTAGCTTGCTAACTTTTAAACTCCAATGTCACACTCTTGTTTCTTCTAAGAAAGAAGCAAACTTTTTTTGAGGGTGGGGGGCATACAACAGTTGTTCTAGCTACTAATTATGTCAATTCAACTTGTAAGTATTAAAAATTAGGAAAAAATATAACACTTTTAGGATAAACTTTGAATGGCACTCCTTTTAAAAATGGTTTTTAACATGATCAGTAGAGTGATGGGAACATCTCTGGATTGCTGGCATCCAGAGTAGTGAGGTAGTGAATGGTACCTTGTTGTGGAGATGAGGAACTATTCACCCAGAATAAGAATTTGATGACGAACTAAAGTATGATTATACCAAAGCCTAATTTATCTAACAAAGGAATTTATTGGCAACTAACCCACTGATACTTTCTAGAGCCCCCGAAGGATAAAGATATAGCCCTAAACTTTAGGCATTTCTGTTTATACTGAAGATATCTCACATATGAACACTTTTTGTCCTTCATTGGATATCAGGAATGGTGATCCTCATAGCTCTCAGACTGGCTATCCAAGCACTCATCCAGAAACTAGGAAAACTTTCCAATATCCTTATCTATCCTCTCAATCAATCAGAAGTCCTATACCCAGATTTTCATAAGATTTACAACTTCCTGATTATCTCCTACATATAAATAAAATCTGGCAAGACTAGGCAGTGGATTTTCAACATTCTCTCTCCAGGAGATTGGTGAACTTTCCCACCTGTTTCTGTCAACTTTTCTGTTGCTGTGTGTTTCTTTCCCTTTTTGTCTTTTTGTATTTCTCAATCTAGGACAGCTTCACAGCTAGAGAAGTTTCAAGGAGGAATAATGGCTGAGAGTTTTCCCTCCCCAACCACTCTCCTCACTTCCCCCCAACAAAAGACTTTTCAAAGGAGTTTGGAAGGGATGGACTATGATTTGCAAGAGTCCCTCATCTATTATGTTGTTATGGGATTTCTGTCCAGGAATTTGTATTTCAGAGCCAAAGACTGAAATCAAAGCATGGGTAGAGGATTAAGGCAGAGTTTATCAGGGGAGAGAAAGGAAGGAAGTCACAGACATGGATCCCATGGTAAGGGAGCCTTCTGATGGCTGGCAGGGCCACTGATATTTATAGGTTTGACCCACCCCAGGAAATGTGACATTGCCTCATTGGCTAGTGTCATAGACACAGGTGTCAAATTGATGGCTGCAGGTTCAAGTTCTGGACATATTTCATAGATAATCAGTAGTTGAGTTAATCCCAGAATAACTCTAATTGATGGGGAAAGCCCAACTCTTGGTGGGTGAGACTAAGCCCCGAATGGGTGAAAAAAAAAAATACAGAGAACTGGTTGAGAAAGTTGGCATCCTTTTTATACTTGGCCAGAAATGCCAGCCAATGAGGATCATCCCTCTCTCAGCTGTCAAGTTGGTGTGTCAAGTTCCTTTTGCTCTAGTATTAGTGTGAGCTCTTCTGTCAAGCTGGAGTAAGAGCTGGACAATTGTGATGGTTAATCCTGGGTGTCAACTTGATATATCCAGCATTAACTAAAATCAGCTGAGACCACACCTGGCAAGATCAGCTGAGACTACCTGAAGAGATTATCTGGATAATACAAAGATCAGCCTTAGATCCAATTAGAACCTCCCCAGATCCCATTGGAACCTCCCAATAGTGGACCAGAAAACAGAAGAAGAGAGACTCTCTAGTCTTGCAGCTCTCAGAGTCTTGGATGGGTGTGATGTAGCCTGTCTTCAGCTTTGGCCAGCCAATCATGCCATCTCTGCCATGAAAGGCTGTATTTTCCTTCTGGAACTATAAGTTATTTGATTTTGGGTGCTCTCTCACAGCAATAGTTAAGAGTTACAACAATCATATGAGAAAACTGTCCCTTGTTCCCTTAAGCTATTGGTGATTTTATCAGCATCCATGCATAGTGACTGTGACAGTTTTAGTTTCTTTAAACTTGATAGTGGGTTTTGGTCTCCCCTCATATCTGATTGCTCTGGTCATATCAGGGTTGAACTGTGTGATGAGCTGCTTGGGGAATTTAACTTACAACAAAAATACCCAGATTCATTCCTGGAGCGTTGGGGTTCTTATTTCAAGGAGGTCCAGGTAGGCGATGCTGGATATCCACCAGACATATCCTAAGGCCAGAGGGCATTAGACCTGGACATGGTGGCACATGGCTTTAAAGTCAGCACTGGAGCTTAGGGGGAGAAGTACTGAGAATTTGAAATCAGCCAGGTCTACAAAGCAAGGTTCAGACTGACCTCAGACTGCACTGCAAGATGCCTCCTGTCCATTCTGTAGAAATTCTCCTAAGTAGATGCAGTCTGGACTGGATAGAATTCAAGGAAAGCCCAACTCTGGATAGGCTCTTACAGAACAATTCCAGAGGACATGTGTCAGAGACTGTCCCAGGGGGAGAGATGACACTTGCAAGAATGTGGCAGGGTGTGCATTGAGACTATCCCAGCGTTTCTGTTGAGTCCGCATGGGCTTGGGTCCTGAGTGTGCAATTTTCATTCACTTGTCATCCCTACCCACAGTGGTTTGCTGGGAGACTGCATTTGCAGTCTGTTGACATGGAGACATGGGCTAAAAAAAAAGAGTGGATCTGGTTGGAGGTTCAACACTTATTGGATCACTCATTGACTCTTGGAACCATTTAAAAGATCAGCTGTAGCTTCTGTTCAACAACAGGACCTGCAACATAAGGGGCAATCCCAGGAGTTAAACAGATCTAATCTGTTTAACTACTTTGCTGCTCCAGAGCCACTCCACACTGCTTCAGGAATGCCATAAAGTCAGCATCCAGTCACTGCAGATGATGGGGGGCTTGTGAGGAGATTTTTAATCATGTAGATACAAGGCACCCCAGCGACAAATATTACTATCTCTTATAATGCACTTAAAGTTTTGCTTAGTGCCTTTAACATTTTTTAATGTCCCAGCACCTCTTCCTGCTCCTCTCTACTCTCTTACCACATTCCTTCCCAAACCTCTATCGCCTGGAAGGCCTGTGCTCCCCTCTTCTGGGATCCCAGATCTGGCCTCCTGCCCCAGCTCAAGGCCTTTTTGCTCTCTTTCTAGCTGAGGCTTTGAAGAATAATGCAAATCTGAAGTCCATCCTCTGCATCCCTCAACCCCCAGGCTTGGCCTCTGTGGGTTTTCCATTGACTGAAATCCAGCAGGTGGTCACGTTGAATTAAGACACTATTGAACCTCTGAGAGTCGTTTTTTAGTGGGTAGGAATCTGTTTTAATGGATCTCTGTTTTTGATTAGTTTGCAGTTTTGATCAACTTTAACTTCCTGATAGCTTCCTCAGAGTTTTTCTTTTACAAAACAAAAAATCTGCTGTAGTCCTTAGTCAGTATTCAGAGTACCGGCTTAGCAACCAAAAGATCTATGTTTAGAACCCCAGCATCTGCCTATACAAAGTACACTTGATTTTTGTATTAGAGATGGAGGAATGGTATGCCAGAATCTTTTCCTAAAACTTAAAGTAGGCAACTACATGACTTTGGGAAATCCTTATGACCCTCTTATTTGCATGTGATTATAGAACATTCAATTAGCCTTGTAAAACTGGACAGGATATTGTTTTAAAGTTACTGATTTGGAAAATAAATTGGCAGGTACATAATGATTTTGTTAGACAATATTTGGTATATTTTATATTAGATTTCCTAACAAATTCACTTACATAAACATCATGTTGATTGATTAAATTCTCCATTGACATTTGAGGACTATTTTAAAAAGTGAACTAGTCAGGGGTTAAGACTCTAGCATGAAAGTAGAAGTTCAGATCCCAGATTCCATATAGAAAACCACGATTTGCACTTCTGGCCTGGGTGGGCAAAGCCTGGGAAATCACAGAGTGAAGCAATTAATTAATTAATTAATTAATTAATTAATTTAAAAAAGAGGTGGAAGGAATCCAGGATGATTCCCAAAGTCACCCTTGGTCTTCCACAGGGACACACAATGCCCTCTGATACATACACACACACACTCACATGTGTGTACACAAAATCTTGGGACTAGCAAAAAAAGTATTAAGTTCAAACTGTAAAATTCCTCATTATACAAGAAACACTTTGGAGCAACGATAGAAACAGATTGTCTGAATATATGTAAAATATAGTCAAAGGAAGCAAAATCAACAAGTGAAATTACATTAATTTCAAAGTCATTTATACAGAAAAGCAAGCAATTAATAGAAGAAACTAGTTTAAATAAAAACATTAATGCTTAGCTTGTATAAGACACAAGCACATGTAAAAATGCAAACCCAAATGCTCAAATCTGGGTAAATAGCCAGCAAAGGAATTTCTCAAATTTGACATATAAATAGATCATAAATATATGAACAAACATCTACCACCTCTAATCATCAGATAATTGAAAAGTATCTTCTAACTTTCCATGTACACCATGGTACACATGCACACTTTCACATTCATACATACAAGGAGAGGAAAAAATAAATGAATAAATTTGGGCTGGAGAGATGGATTAGAGGTTAAGACTCTGACTTATAAGCAGAAGATCTGGAGTTTGGATCTCAGTCACACATAAAAATTTTTGCCAGGGTAAATCTAAATAAAAAACAAAAGAGATACAGCCATGATTAACAGTCCTGCACTATGTAAAACAAATAAATTTAAAAAATGCTAAATACACGGCTATCACATGACACCACTATCTCACACTTGATTGTATATACGAGAGGCATTCACAGTTTCTTGTGTGTTCTCATTGTTCACAAAGCCAAAATATGTCATGGAAATCAGAGCCTATCAATAAAAGAAAAACTAAATAATATATGGCACACATTAACAAATTTTACTCATTAAATCAATGAAAAAATCTGTCATTTATCATGGCTATAACTGAAGGCATACAGTGACTTAGCTAATTTGCTCTGGCTCCAAATGACATCACTTTTTTGGTGTTATTTTTTAATTGATTTGTTTTTATTTTTACTGTTACAACCTCATACATGTAGACCATGCATTTCGATCATAGTTACTCCTTTCTCCCTCCAACGCCCCCTGGACATTTCCTTAGCATGTCTACCTCCTGCCTTTATGTCCTAATTTCTTAAATTAGACAATATAATACATAAGCAATAAAAGAAGATACATTTAGGATGGAAATAGTTATGATTGAGCTCCCAGTTCCACATGGTTAAGAACACATGATAAGGCTGAAGAATAGCAGTTTTGTCCATCTTCTGTGAGGCTAAGTTCATGGTTTAAGCACATGGAGCCCTGGCTCACAGGAGGCTGTACTCACTGTGTGCGCATGGAGACCTGGGCCATGGCCCATGGGAGGCTGTCCATATCGTGAGCACAGGGAGCCCACCTCATGAGTCTTCATGCTGTGAGTACACAGGTATGGAATTCAGGCAGGCATTGTGGTATGTCAGGCTACTAATCACCCAACTGTTCACAGGTCAGAACACTGAATGTTGAAGTAGTCTCATCTCTTCTGCCACTATCTGATGCACATTGGACTCATCAGCTACATGTGCAGTGCACCTAAGGCACACATGTATCTATCCTCTCTCTCTCTCTCCTCACTCACATACACAGAAATACATAAAAGAATATATTAGATTTTTAGCAAGAGGCAAACGCTGACTGGGTTTGAAATGTTCTGTTGGTATAGTTGTAGGAAAGCTAACCTTGTCCTCTAGAAACTCCAGAAATGCTGTAATTTGCTGAGCTGAAATTTATGCATTCTTTTGATCTCCACTATTTCTATATTTGTGGTGAGTGGATGTTTGTTGTACATCTTCCCAGGAATGTCAAAATATATATGAAATATGTCACATATAAAAAGAAAACTCTTGGAAGTTCTCATACTATCAATAATCTAAAGTTGACCTAAAAGAATTAGGGAATAAAGTTATAGTTTAAAATAGAGTCTAAAAAGGTATAAGAATGAGTGGGATGACTAGCAGATATATAGTTTTTACCAGTAGGCAAGATCCGGGCGAGTGGGGAGCCACAGCAAAGCCAGCGAGGCCGCGGAAGCAGCGATGGGGTGGGCTTTCTCTCTCGTTCACACCAAGAGCAAACAACTTTCAGCCTACCCTGGCGCTTCTACCAGATATTTTCTGGAAGTACCAAGGATGAAACCCAATGCCAGGTATACACTAAGTGCTCTACCGCTGGGCTACACTCTTCTCTATGATCCATTTTCAAAGAAACTTCAGACTGCTGTGTTCCTTGCAAGCTCCGTTTTTCCTGCAGAGCTGTTTCAAAAGACAGAGTGTGATGCTGGTGTGTGAAAGCTACAGAGTGGCCAGGATGCCTGGGAACATTCAACGACTGTTCCTTCCTTTCTTTTTACTTTTCCTGCTGATACTTGCTTCTGGGGTTCCTGTGACCTTCATCTCCTCTTGCCATGACCTGGAGTTTCAGCAGTACAAGTCAAGCACAGAGAAGTGGACTGGAGAGAAAACTCAGCAATCTGCTCCTCTGCAGAATTTGACTACAATCTGACAGTATGGCTGGAATCCTGGGTGTCACACTGAGCATTCAGTAAATGAGGGTGTTTTGCGCCCTTCCTCCTCTACTCCAAATGAGGATTCCAGGGCATGCTATCCTATGATGAACATTTGACCATTGGCACGTAACCATGTTCAAATTCATAAACTGGATATTGACAATTTTCTCACATGCTAATTGCTTCTCACATTTGCCTTCAACTAACCCAGTTCAGAAAAGGAAGAATAGCTCACTGTCCAATGCCTTCCTCTGTACTAATTTCACATTGAAAGAGCTGTATAAACTCTTCTACCATCTGGGTTATAATGCTGCCTCATCAGGTTTGACGGAAGGTTCCTCTCCATTTCCTTCATTCCACCAGGCACATCATCAAAGGAGAATAAATTAAGTATTGTGGTAGAACATGCGGTCTACTTTCCAAAAGGCATCTATCTCTAGCTTTCAGAAATGCCTTTGGAAGGAGCAATGTGAAAACAGTGTCCCCATTGTTGTTTAGGAATGTCATGAATTGAATCCCACCCCAGCCTTTATAGAGAAAAAGAATAAAAATCGTTCATCCGAGTTTAAAATTATCATATTTCAGAGCATATGCTAACATGCTAATGAGGTGAGGTATTATCACATCTCTGCTGAGGCCATTCTGGATAATTGAGCTTTGTCCATCCGCCCAACTAAATTGTAAATTCTGTGCTGGTGAAGAGAACTTCAACTCCGTAGCTTTTCATGAGACCCTTTCGGAGTTTGTTGACACTTCCATTGTTAGCCTAGTGACTAGGTTGGATATTTGTATAGAGGGATATCAGAAAGGCCAGTTCCTCTCCACTTTGCAAGTTCTATTTCAACATAAAATGTTTACCATTGACCCAGAACCATAAGGAAAGTACTAGATAACATTAGCAATTCTTTAACTCTGTCTAAAAATATATAACTGAGAGATCAAGCAATGTTCCTCTAGTAAATAAAGATAATGTGTTTGGGGGGGAAATTCTCTGGAAAAAAAAAAAAGATATATAGTTTTTACCAAAGAGGCTATGGAAGTGATAAATAATTGCTTGTGTTCTACACAACAACAATACATATGTGGTTGACAGCAACTAATTGAATATTATAAATTAGCTAACACAGAGTTTTACATGTTCCCAATGCAAACAATGAATTCCTAAAGCGATTGACTTACTACCTACCACTATTCATTACAAGTGCATTGAAAAACACAGTTCTCCATAAACACACCAGGACCATGAGTTGGCTGAAATGTATGGTATAGAATTAGTATTGAGTTACCAATGATTCCTTTATTTATCAACTAGGAAGAAAGTAATTGGTAGTGAGAGTTACAAAAGGAGTTGGACTCATCCACAAACACCAGGTTCTTATAGTTCTCCAGCATCATATCCCTGTAGAGGATTTTCTGTGCAGCATCCAGCTTCTGCTACTCAGTCCAGTTGAAGCCCACACCTCTGTCTTCAAATGATATAGACTGAACAAATTTATGAAACATACTGTGGTAGTAGAGCAAATAAAACCTGAAATCATTTGATTATTTAAAGTATTGATGGGGTCTTCAGAGAAAGAATGGAGACATCTTTCAAACAAGCTGAATCAATGCAACAGATCCCCCACTACAGTCACGTTTTGTTAGGGTAATTAGGCTGGAGGTTGTTTTGCAGAGATTTGCAAAAAATGGAGTGCTAACTTCTTTTTAAAAAATATGTAACTTTGTGTTTAAGTGATGGGGGGAGTACTTGTAGTGGAACACATATAGTGGCCAAAGGACAACTTTTTTGAAAGTTGATTCTCCCCCTTTCACGTAAAAATTGTGTAGATGTGGTGGTGACCTGTAATTCCACCCCCCAACACACACCCAGAAGGTGAAATCTGGATACTCCAGAGCATAGCAATGAAGTGGCACAGCAATCTAAGATGACTCCCAGTTTCACCCTTGGATTTCCACAGGCACATGTGCACCTTTGGTACACATACCTGCACACACATGTAGCTGCCCAACCCACCAGTGACTTTTGCCCAGAATTTGGGAAGAATTTAACTAAATACAACCAGAAGACTTGAGATATCGCCATTCTAAAATGCCTTCATAGTGCTCTGTGATGACTTTTATTAGAAGTGCAGATATGACATAGAGGATGCAGTGTGGAATACAAAGCAGGGCACACAAGGATTCCCTATCAATACAGACAGGAGGCAATTGGGTTTGCTTCAAGGCTGAGAAATACCAGACTCAGAATCACATGAAGAGAGGAGGGTTATCATATATTGCTCCTAGGGCTCTGAGAGCAGCTGTGCAGGCATTCTGTCCCTGGAATCTCTGGCCAGTCAAAATCTAAGGAAGTCTGTTAACTAGTGGACATGTCGTTATCTTTAAGGACCTTGGAGGAGGAGAGGCAACATATCCCTATACACATGAACACACACATACAAACACATGCACTCACACATAAACTTACACAAAAATAAATAAATACACAAGAGAGCTGTGCATAGTGGTGTATGACTGTAATCCCAGCAGATGGGAGGTGGAGGAAAAAGATCAGGAGTTCAAAGGTAGTCTGAACTATTAAGCAAGCTCGAGAACAACCAAGATTATGTAAGTCTCTGTCTCAAAGAAAAACCAAGAATAAATAAAATTAACAGAATATCAGCAATAAGATAACCCACAAAATCACAGGACAAACAGGATAGAAATTTCACTGGTAAGGAACCCAAGGGAATATTCTGAGGAATTAACTCTTTAGAAATTCAACATCAGGGGCAGCAGAAGATCCTGAATTCTGATCCCATGTCCCTTGTAAAAAGAAACTGCGGCCTGCACTTTCACTCTGTTGGGCAGAGCCTGGGAAGTCCCAAAGGGAAGCAAGAAGGAGATAGAAACAATCTAGGATGATTTCTGAAGTCATCCATGGTCCTCTACAGGGACACACAGTGCCCTCTGACACACACACACATACTAAAAATTTTTAAAAAAGAAATTCAAACACTTTAGTATCACAATAATGCTGGAAATATGTTTTCTTTTACAGAACATTTTATGTAGCCCTGGTGGTCACTTACGTCTGTATTCTCAGAAGTACCATGAGGCAAGAGCTCATGTGTAAGAGGTAAGTATTAAGCCTGTTTTACAGAGTAAAACCTGTCGGCAAAACAAACTTGTAAAAATACATAAATGATATCATGTCAGCGATCAAGAACAGGGACACTGATTTCATTGGTCCATTGGAAACTTGAGATTGAATCATTTTGAAAGTCTTAAGAGATTCCAATGTGCAGTCAGTAGTTAGCACCACAAAAGCCAGGGTTGCAGGTACATGAGCTGTTCATGCCACCTGTGTGTTCCATGGAATTTTTCTATCACAGCTTCTCACTTTCCACCGCTTTGCCTGGTTAGAATCAAACAGCAAAAACAATGGATGCTTTTGTTTGGCTACACAATACATTTTCTGTGGACACATCTTCCAAGTGAAAATTACTTTCACATAAAGATGAACTATGTACAATAATTATTTTTCATATTTTAATATGTAATTTTTATATTAATATGTAATTATTTTTAATTTGATTTTTTTGGTATGATTCATTCTTGCTACTTCAATTAATTGTGCTAAATAAAAAGTTAAAATTTCCATTTTTGCAGCATGTATGAAACATAGTTTAAGTTTAGATTATGAGAAGGTGAGGTTGCAGGAAGTACAGGAAGGACACTGTGGTAGGTAATAACTAGGACAAAATCTAAAGACAATATATGAAAATGCCATAATAAATCCATTTCCTTACAAACTACCTGAAAAATCTATTAGGAAGCTTTAATTCTTGAGACTTGTCCTTCCCTGACCATGTACACCAACATGCCCCCAAATAGACTATGGAGGAACTCAAGAGAGATAACACACAGTAGAAACCTGGGGACTAGAGTTGGATGAGTGAAGGGAAATGTCCCTATCAGTGGGGTGGCTCAAGGAGGGGCAACTTGGAATGCCACAGAGTCCTGAACCCTCCCAAGAGTAGACAAGCCAGAGAGAACTCTGGGGTCCATAGGAAGAGCCAGGCAAGAGAATGAGAGGGAGTGGGATGGAGTGATAAAGGAAAGGGAGGAAAATGGGAGGAAGGGGAGATGGAAGGAAGAAGGGATACGTACTCAACATGATTATAAAGCTAAAAATAAAAAAGTTCATAATTCTTTCTCTTTTTTATATTAGAATTTTCTGCTTTATGGAATTAGTTTCAATTTACAGCCTAAGCTTCCTGCTGAAAGCAGCAGAATTGAAAAAATAATACAATATTTTTCTTTTTAAATGATCATTTTCCCTATTTCTGAATAAGGTATATATTTATAAGTGACACACATGCTATAATTAATTGTAGCTGTTTGCCTGCATGGTTGCTGATAAATCACCATCAGGATTTAAGGGAACAAGGGGTTTATTTTCTTATGATAGTCCAGTTAAAGTCTGTAGTCTAGCCTGACAGGAGAGCATGCATCAACACCAGAGCCTAGGGAACTGGCCACACCATCTCTACCTAATGGCTGAGAGAGGGATGATCTTACTGGCCAGACCAGCATGTTTGGCCAAGTGTACACAAGGATGCTGACTCTCTCAACCAGCTCTTTGTATTTTATTCCTGGGTCTAATCCCACCCATCTGTGCCTTCCCCATGGGCCAGACAATCTCCTGCAGGTTTGCTCTGGACTTAATCCAACCACTAATTCTCCACAAATGTGCCCAGAGCTCAAACCCTCAACTAGCAAGTTGATACCTGTGCCTAACTATGACATTAATACAGCCTTATTATTTTTATTTAATGATAAAATATTTTATTTCATTATTTCATTTCATTAATTTTATTATTTATTTAAAATGTTATCATTTAACAATAAAATATGATATAAATATATAATATATAAATAACTCATAAGCTATAGTTCATACAGCCTTCTTATTGCAAGTTCAAGTGCAAATGTGCAGCTGTGACTAGGTTTTCCTAGGTCTAACCTCAAAATATTTGCAGGCAACAAATCATTTTGTTCATATTTACCTTTTATTACGTTTTTAGTTTTATTGCGTTTGATTTTTGAGTCGCAGTCTCCTATAGACGAGGTCGGCTTTTGACCTCCTCATCCTCCTGCCAGTGCCTCCCCAGCATGAAGTCCATACAGCAAATGGGAATAAAAAGTTGCGATTTGCGTTTTTTTAGCTCAAGGTTTCTGCTGCCTGCTTCCCCCACCTCAGGGTTTGCGTAGACCCGAAGCACGGGCCAATCAGAGACACCGTATTCCCCATGGTCCAATCACACGCACGGACAGCGTGTAAGGGGTGGTCCTTCCGGTCGTGGCGGGACCGTTGTGTCCGTTTCCGCAGGTTCTCAAGTCCATACAGCAAAATGGGAATAAAAAGTTGCGATTTGCGTTTTTTTAGCTCAGGGTTTCTGCTGTCTGCTTCCCCAACCTCAGGGTCTGCGTAGACCCGAAGCACGGGCCAATCAGAGACCCGTATTCCCCATGGTCCAATCACACGCACGGACAGCGTGTAAGGGGTGGTCCTTCCGGTCGTGGCGGGACCGTTGTGTCCGTTTCCGCAGGTCCTCACGTCACTAAGGGGATGGTCACTACGTTGCTCCTTCGCTAGGGCCCTGGGCCTTGTGCTGGGCAGACCCGGGACGCTGGCGGTGGTGAGCCAGCGGGTCCGAGCGAGCGGGGCGGGAAGCCGTGTGTCCCCGCGGCGCCCCGGTTTCCGCGTGGGCTGCGGGGCGGGGGCTGGGCTGGCTGCGGGCCCCGAGCGTCCTGTCCCAGCCGTGCGCGGGGCCTGGAGCCGGGCTGCGACGCCGGTGGCCGCGCAGCGGTGAGCGCCGCTGAGCGCGGCCGGGAAGCGGCTGTGTCCGGGGCGCGTTGGGAAGCGCGGGGGGCTGCGGGGCCGCCAGCGGGAGCGCTGGGGACCGCGGGCTCCGGGGAGGCTCTGACCGGGGAAGGAATCTCGAGCTCCTTGGTCCAGCCTCCAGGGGACGTTGAGGGGCCCAGAGGAGCCGGATCACGGTTCTGTATGAAGTCGTGTCCTGAAATTTCCCTTCTGCTCTGCTCAACCCAGATCTTTAGGCATGAATTTCAAGAGTGATAAGAGAGAAGCAAAGTTAGAACGTTTATAAATGCAGGTAGAGACCGTAATGCTTGAGATTTAAGCTCTTGCATTTTGGGAAGATATAATGCACTCTTTTCCAGTGGCTCTATAAATGAAAGTTTGCGGCTTTGAAAATAATTGACTTATTTATTTGAGAGGCACAAGGACTCACTTATAGCGGTTCTTCTACAGAGGTCAGAGGGTTTTTTTTTTTTTTTTTTTTTTTTAATTTATACTGTTTTTGACGCGAAGGAATTAGGGAAGAGAGTTGTCGGGGTGGAGGTCCAAGGGTAACTAACTGTCAGACATCAGAATATTCAATAACGAAAGTTTCTATTTCACTGACCACACAAATTCCTAGATTGAAACTGTTACATGACATTATACTCTGGAATTATCTCTTTATTATTTTGAAATTCTAGGGCATCGCATGACCAAACTTGAGTTGATCTTCCAGTTGGAGCATGGATTTGGGCCATTGAGAGTAGCAACGTCATGAGTCTTCAGAATTCCAGGTCAGTGAATGCACACACACAAGGAAGAAGAAAGCTTATCAGATACTGATTTTGTTGAATCATTTTCATCCACTTTTTCCCAAATCCAATCCTAAGGACAGTGGGGTCTCATTGCATCAGACACTTGATTTTTGCAGTTTCTAGACAGACAGCCTGTCAGCCATTGTCTTGTTATTTGCTGAAGCATATTGTCCTGGATTTTTTGAAGATTCAGTCTTTACATAGACTTTCTGGCATTTAAAATTTTTTTAAACTTTAGTTATTGTGTGTGTGAGTGTGCGTGTGTGTTTGTGTGTGTATCAGAGAACACCAGTCCCTGTGTGGAACCAAGGATGACTTTGGGAATTATTCTGGATTGCTTCTACTTCCTTTTTGCTTAGCTTTGTGATTTCCCAGGCTCCGCCCACCAGGATCAGAAGTTCAGGCATCCTCTTGTTTGATCCTGGCGTTTTTTACATCAGGCCTGGGATCTGAACCCCAGAGCCATCCTGCCAGCCCCATTTCTGGCATTTTGAGAGATGACTTGAAAATTATAATCCATCTGCTTCTTCCACCTACATGCTGGAACTATAGACCTTTTACCCTTTGCTAGATGCTTCAACATTTTCATTGATTAGAAGGAAATTGCCTTTTTTTCTCATTATATATTAAAATTTTTATTAATTGTGTTGTATATATCCAACATGTGTTCTCTTGTGACCTTTGCCATTTTGCATTGACTTGAACATCAATTGTCCCCTGAAGACCTGTGTGTTTTTAAATACTTGGTCCCCAACTGTTGACCTTGTTTTTGAGAAGGTCATGGGACATTTTTAGACAGCAACGCCTAGCTGGAAGAAGTGATCATGGCTTCAAGTTTGATAGTTCAGCTCCAGTTTCTCTCTCATTCTCTACCTGCTGATAACTGCTGAACTGTAAGCCAACTTCTTGGTTCTGTTCCATGCCTTCCACATTATGATCAACTCAATCCTCTCTGGACCCCAAGTCAAAAATAAGAAACCCTTTTTCACTTAATTTTGATCCTATCCAAACAGCACAGTAGGGCTGGGAAGATGGCTTTGTGGTTAAAATCTTTGGCTCCCAAGCCAAAGGACCTGAGTTCAGATCCTCAAGTACCATCTAAAAATGCCCAGTTGTTGTGGCAGCATGCCTGTAATTCTTATTTTAGGTTCTCCCTTCCACTTTAACCCCTTCTCCTGGTGCTTTAACTTAAGGAAATGGGAAGTATGTGTGATGAGCGCTTGGCCCATCTGTGCCCTTTCACACCTGGTGGGGATGGCAGAAGGGGTAAATAGCAGAGAACTTTAAGCCTGTGAGTTGTATAGATTTTTTCCTCTGGTTATAGCTTAACGCCATCTTCGATCTTGTCCTTAGTCTAAAATACGGAGACTACGTGTGAGTACAGGGTGCTAATGTAGAAGAGGTAGCAACAGATCAATTTCTTTTCTTTTTTTTTTTATTTATTATTTATTCAGTTGTGGCTGTGTGTGTGTGTGTGTGTGTGTGTGTGTGTGTGTGTGTGTGTGTGTAGAACCACGGACGAATTCGGGAACCACCATGGACCACCTCTACCTCCTCGTTTACTCTGCCCCGGGATTCGCAGGCTCCGCCCTACCAGTACCAGAAGCTCAGGCCGCCCCTGCTTCTGCCTGGCATCTATACGTGGGGTTTAGGATCCGAACTCAGGACCTTCCGCCTGCAAGGCAGAGGCTTAACCCCTGAGCCACCTCTCCAGCCCCAACAGATTAATTTCTGTAGGACCGGATTTTTGCTAATCAGCAGATGAGGAGAGACATTTGCTCTGGAGGAAGGAACGGATAAAGAGAAGATAAATCTGTTACTATAATTCGAGTATTTGGGGTTATTTATAATTTGGATAGCCTAAATCAACATCATTAGGCTGTGGTTATTTGTATTTGACTTCAGAATAAATTGTCGCTTCCCTTTAAAAGCTTTATAATAACTGAAAAAGGTGCTAAGGAAATCATCGATAAATAAACTTTCCAGATATATCGAAGGAAGCATCAGGGAGTCAGTTTGTGGGGAAACAGGACAATCTCTGCTAACAGGCTTCAGACATTATCTGATGTCATATTTAGCTTTTGGGTGTCTGGACACTAGAGATCTATTTGTTCACTTTCAAATGATTTACGTAATAATTGCAAGGCTGTTACGTCACACACAAAGAGGAGACAAAAACTTGTTATTTAGGAAATAGGATACTTGGGATCAGTCTCCACATCATTCATTCTTCAGGTGGGATGTCTGGAGTTATTAGGTGCATTATTCCAGTGGGAAATATATTGCCAGTGAAAGGACCTAGGCTTCCAAATCTTACCAGAACTGTGCGTATGCTTAGCCCAAGCCATATGTGTTTCCTAGGCCTCTTAAGTTATTACTGTGCTTGCCTTCCTTAGTTGAAAATTGAACCTGAAGTCTGATTCCATCATATGTAACAATTGTATGAAGGTTGCCTGCATAAAAACAGTATGTTTATATAGTGATATTTCAAATAAGAATCTTGCATATTGCTTATGAGTGGTATACATGTGTGTATACAAGAGGGCTCTTAAGTGTACATCTCTGGAGGTTGGAGAGTGACATCAGTAATCATCCTGGACTGCTCTTCTACCTTAGTGCTTTGCCCTGGGGTGTCTGAGGCTCCAGCTTCCAGGACCAGAATTACAGACTATCACCATTTCCATCCCAATTTTTTATGTGGCATATAGGTATATGAACTCAGGTCCTTTTGCTTGTCTGCCTTGAACCGCTGAGCCACCTCCTCAACCCAAGGATCTTGTAAGAGCAGTGTGGCTAGCAAGATGGCTCAGTGGGTGAGGGGCCCTGTGATCAAACATGTGTTCTGTCCCTGGATCCCACTTGATGGAAGGAGGAAACCAGCTCCTGAAAGTTGCCCCCTCTCTCCCGTAAAAAACCTGAGGTCCCGTCCTCATACCTACAGGAGAAAGAGAGAGAGAGTGACTAAAATTAAAAAAGAATGTTAGAATAGCAGTGAGCTATGTTTATAAGCCCAAGGCAATATATTCAAATGGGGCCTCATTATTTTCCATATACCCGAGACTTTCTGATAATTTCCCAAGCACTTTTCATCTTTTTTCTGTGCTTTCCATGTCAAACTTCTACTTGTCCTTAATTTCCCAATGTACCTTTAGTAGGTAGCATCTTTCCCCTTCTTTCCTTGTGCCCAGGAAGAACTGAACAAGTAGCAGGAGAGAGGAAAAAAATACTTGAACATATACAAAGGACTCCCTACGGTTTATCTTTTCAACTAGAATCCTATGCTATACACACAGAGAAGCATTAAATGATACCAGTTAATTATGCTGGGCAATGAAAGCTTTAAAAATTGATACACCTCAGTGTCCCCCCAATAACAGTGTAATTGTGTTTTGCTCTACAAGAGACATTAGCCAGGCCTGGAGTGCATACATTACCTAACTGTTCTCAGCAATAAGAAGTTAGGTAGCACAACCATGAGCCCAGAGCACGGTGTAAGTTCCAAGCCAGCCTGAGCTCCATGGTAAAATCAATACCTCAACACAGAAGTGTAAAAATAAGCAAAAAGTGAAGTAGAACACTAAGTTATCAAGATGGATTTTATACTTTGAAGTATCCATTAATGTTTTTTTCTTGGAGCAGCCCCAATATCTCTTCATTCTGATCTTTATTTTTTTTTAATTTTTAATTTTTTTATTTTTTTCACTCATACAAACTTAATAGGTACCCCATTCCCCTCCCTCCCTCCACCCCTTCCTGGATCCCCTTGCTCCCTCCCCCTTTTCCCCTTTCTTTTCCCCCTCCCTCCCTTTCTCCCATTGTTTCCCCACCCCCCATCCCTGGCACATTCTTTAGTGTGCATGTCAAACTTCCTTCTGGGTCCTCCTCTCTGATGAGGTATAAGGACTCAGTGGCATTACCTAGAGCTCTTTTTTGTGTTCCCCTTTAGTATAGGAACACTATTGTGGCTGTTAATCCCTTGCCTCTAAGGATCCTACTGCCCATGTCTGATCTTTATTTTTTGTTTGACGTGTTAATTTCTTTTTCACACAATTTCGCTTTTTGTTAACAAAATATTTAGATCCTATGGGTGCTCATGAGAGCTAGGTTTTGTTTGTTCAGTGTTCTTGGGGCCTATTTCCCCACAGGGTCTGCATGAATGTGAAGCACTGCCCCTTCCCCCCAGTGAAGAATGTTCATTCTGACACCTGGACAGTGTGTAGAAGGTAGAACCTCAGCTTTTAGAAGAGCCTTTGTCTCTGCATCCGCCTTTCTAGGAAGTAATATCATATTGCATCCATTCTCAGGCCCTGGAGACTTGGCCACAGCCTGCTCCCTGGAGGCACTGTTGGAGAAGACAACGGGATGTCCAGGACAC
The DNA here is from genome assembly GCA_023101885.1 of Typhlomys cinereus. Classification (NCBI taxonomy): domain Eukaryota; kingdom Metazoa; phylum Chordata; class Mammalia; order Rodentia; family Platacanthomyidae; genus Typhlomys; species Typhlomys cinereus. Next base: position 701,416 of record JALPQD010000378.1, on the reverse strand, counting down.
CACAAGAGGTGAGTGAGGCGTTTTCGAGCCAGGCTGGAAGCCATGTGGCTGCTGTGTGTGCTTCCTCCTCTCTGACTAAGTATCATTTTGTCCTTTCCCACCTCTCCTGTGGCCAGGGTGGTGGTGGGGAGTGCTGGTCTGCAGAGATGCCATACAGAGGTCTGGGGCTCCTGCTTATGGTCCCTCACTGGTGGGCCTTGGGGGATGTGGGATGGCTGAAGCTAGAATTGGGCGCTGTGTGTCCTGGAGCCTCAGGAACCTCAGTTCTGCTGACATCAGATCCTTAGAAATAGAAATGAGGAAATTCAGGAATAGTCAGAGGCAAAGTAAGCATGTTCATAAATACAGGTACAGGCATTAATGCTTGAAATTTAAATTTTAGCATTTAGAAAGGTAAACATGGACTCAGATAACTGCACTGTGGATATGCAAATAAATATGTGGCTTTGAATGTGATTCATTGGTTTGAGACACGGTTTCCCTTACGGTACCTTTGTACGGTCAGGATTTTTTTATTAATATGCTTTTATTTGAGAGAGAGAGAGAGCGCCCAAGGATGGTGGTCAGGGTAACTATCAGAAATTAGTTTCTCTCCTTCAATAGTGTTGTGGGCTTTTGGGACTCAAACTCAAGTAGCTTGATTTGCATTGTGGTGCCATTACTGGTGAGACCTCTTAACACGCTTCAGTATGGCTTTTAGTGACACTGTTGCAGTTGTAATGTGTAGCACTGATTAACAATTAAGGTCAGGTAGAAAATAAGCTAAGTTTACAAAGGAGGTTAAAGATACACAAGTTGTTTAACTTATTTCTGTATTCCATGCTACACATCTTTAACCTCAAAAGGAATGAGGGGTTCATTCTCTTTTAAGCCAATTTATATATGAATAGATTTCCCCATATTCTCCATGTTAATATCTGGATGTGATTTTATATGATACATGATATGTAAATGACATAAGGATATATGTTTATTGATAGAGAAGAAATTCATAGAATCAAAGTATTTAGCACATAAATTAGGCACATTATGTAGGTGCATTTCAGCAAAGCAGGGGTATTTTTCCTGCAGATCTCAAATACTAAAATATTAGTCTGTAATATTTTTAGCTTCTTTTTGCTGAGTTTTTCTTTCCTATTGTGTTAACTGAAATATAAATCATATACAAGGTGTGTACTAAATAGCTATTAAGAGGACTAAAAATAGCTTATGAATTCTGCCTGTGGATCTGTAACTTTTCAGTTCAACATTTGTGAAGTTCTTCTGTTCACATGTACATAAAGACTTTACACATATGATATATTTCTGGCCAGTTTCTATACTGTGTTAACTGAAATATAAATCATATACAAGGTGTGTACTAAATAGCTATTAAGAGGACTAAAAATAGCTTATGAATTCTGCCTGTGGATCTGTAACTTTTCAGTTCAACATTTGTGAAGTTCTTCTGTTCACATGTACATAAAGACTTTACACATATGATATATTTCTGGCCAGTTTCTGTACATTTATAGATGAAACTACAGTGTGCTTTTATGAAAAACTTTTTTTTTTAAATTAAGGACCCACAGGTTCTGCTGCACTGTTTCTGTATTCTTGACTCCTGAGTGTTGGAGATCCATATGTGTCATTATCATGGCCTTGTAAACAGTTATAATTTGTCATTGTTCGGGCATAGCGAGGCTGTCAGCTGTCTTGAGACTACAGGAAGTCTTGTATTTGAAGAATTCAATCTCTGGTGCAAATTTGTTAGAATCTAGCCTGATACCACAAATGTATAAACAAATGGATCCAGGTATTTTTCTCGTCATAGATGGGGTTCTCTGTTTTTTCCCATAATTCCTTGCATAATTGCTGGGGATTTTAGACAGTGGATGTGGTTATATGTCCTTTTCAAACCATGTATTTGACTTCTCAGATGTCAAATTTGCATGTATATAGATTCTTTTATTTCCAAAAGCTTGGGAATGTAGCATGTATTTCTACAAATCAGCTGTGTAAAGTGGAGGTTTCAGTGCCCCATTAAATTCAATAGGCCTGGAGATGTCAGAGAGATGATCATTGACGTTAGATTATGGTTATATTGTAATTACTTGGAAAAACATTTAATCATGTTTTCTTGATTTCTTAAAAAAAATTATTTATTTATTTATTTATTTTTGTGTGTGTATGTGTGTATCAGCGGGCACTGTGTGTCCCTGTGGAGGACCAAGGGTGACTTCAGGAATCATCCTGGATTGCTTCTACATCCTTGCATCACTCTGGGATTTCCCAGGCTCTGCCCACCAAGGCTGCCATTTCTACCTGGCAATTTTACGTGGGAGCTGGAATCCAAACTCAGGACCTTCTGCTTGTGAGACAGAGTCTTAATTCCTGAGCCATCTTTCCAGCCCTAATCACGTTTTCTTGAATCCGCACATTAACACTTGTAACATCATTGATTTGTTTTGTTCCCATGATGCAAGTCATGAAGCACTTTTTCTGAGATACTGGTGATACATATACACAGAGTACGTGTATGAATTTTCTTATTATTTGTTCCCAAATCCAATGATTGGTTTTTAAGGGAAATCTGTCCTTTGGGGTGGGGAGATGACTCACCGGGAAGTAGAACTTGTATATACATGTGGATTTGAGTTCAAATCCCAACACCCCTGTGGAAAGCTAAATGAGGCTGCATGCTTGAAACTCCAACCCTCTTACGGACAAAAGGAAGATAAGTGCCTGGGTACACCTGCCACAAGCCTAACTCCAGTTTCAGTGGGAGTCATTGTATCATGGGACCAACATAGTGCTTGCTGCAACATCACACTCTGGCTTCTGCACATGCACCTAAACATACATGTCCTCATACAGCAAACACAAAGCAATATGTAATTACAGAGGTCAGTATCATTTGAGGACATTGCTGTGGACTTCACCTGGCAGGAGTGGCAAATCCTGGATGCTGCACAGAAGACACTCTACAGGGACGTGATGTTGGAGAGCTACGAGAGCTTGGTGTTTGCTGGTGAGTACCAGTTACTTTCTTGTTGATAAGTATAGGAATCACAGATAGCTTTCAATATCAAGTCTTTATTCTACATTTTAACTGACTCATGTTACTAGCCCATTTATGTAGAACAGTGTGGGTTTGCAGTACATTTATAATGGGTTGTGACAAGTGGGAAGTCTGTCAGTTTAAAAATTAATCATTTTTATCTGGAGTATTTGAAATCTCTCCATTAGCTATTTTAAATATTAAATTAGTGTCAGCCATATATTTACTGCTATTGTGTAGAACATAATAAGTTACTTATAGGCTGGAGAGATGACTTAGGGATTATGACTTTCTGCCTCACAAGTAGATGGTCTAAGTTTGGATCCCAGGTCTCTATAAAAATGCCAGGCGGAAACTGACTGCTTGCACATCTGGCCATGTTGGGCAGAGCCTGGGAAATCCCAGAGCAAGACAAAAAGGAGATAGAAGCAATCCAGGATAATTCTCAAAGTCACCCTTGGCCCTCCACAGGGATACACTTGCCCTCTGATACACACACACACACACACACATACACACACAAATAAAGTTTTTTAAAATAAAATTTAAAAAATTAAAAAGGAAAGAAGTTAATCCACCCCATAAGCACTACCCTCTGCTGGCCAACTCTTTCTGTATCTTGTACATTCTCGTAACTGCTTTCTTCTCTAAATTTTTGTTTTGTTTTGTTTTTGTTTTTTAGGTTACCTTTAGATTATTGGTAGGGTGAGGATTTCTAAGATTTATATTTTTATATGTTACCTATGGGAAGGTATAGAAGAAACACCACAAATATGGAGCCCATGTGTAACAAATGATTTCATGAAGTCCAGCTTGGTAAATAAATGATTTCTGGGGTTCTTAGCTGACAGTGGTGGTTGTACAATGTAAAGTTCCAAACCCAGTGTTTGCCTCGGAAAAAAAGTAATATATTTACTTACTTACTAATATATGGGGGGGGGAGTACACAGGCACCTCACCCACCAAGTTATCTCAGAGCTCCCAGTGTTCACCACTTCATGCTACATGCAGTGTGCAAAGGGCAGTTTTGATTGTATTCTCGAGATGGTATTTATAGCCCTAGGCTGGAATTTAACCAGCTCCATTAACCTATGCCTAGGTCTCCTGAGGTTTGCCACTCCTGCTCTTCTGTAAGAGAATGTCATTTGAAGCCTAGAGCAAATAGTTACAGTATAACATCACTGAATATCCCCTAAGTTATATCCATTTCACGTAGTGACAAAATTGTTTTCATTGAATGAGTCATATTTGCTAACATGTACCACATATTCTTTAGTTTTTTTTCTATTGATAAACTCTTATGTCCATTACATATCTTGACTTTGTGAACAATGATAATAAGAAAATGCACTTTCTAAAGACTATATATATATCCATGTGTGTGGTAATGGTGTAATGTGGTTGTATATTTGGCATTTTTTAAATGTATGTATGTTGTTCATGTGAAAGTTAGAGAACAATTCAAGTTTCTGTGTTGATTGGAGGTGGTAGCATTTGTTCATGTATTCGTGAGTTTTGTATTTGTCATATTTTGGAAATGTTTTTTGCTGGCATTTATTGAGATTTTATTATTGTGTTTGACTTTCTACTGTGAAAGTGCTTGAGTTGTCCTATATATTCTGAAAATTAATGTCTTTACTTAAACTCATTGTTGACCAGTGTTTCTCATTCTTTTACTTGATTTTATCTGTTTGTTTACTTATTTATTTGACAGGGAGAAAGAGATGCATACATGCACCTTGTGAGCTTTCAAGGATCAAAATCAGATATCAAGGTTTGCAAAAAGGCGCCCTACTAGCTGTCCTGTATAACCAGGCTTTTTTCTTGTTTTTTAGGTTGGTTTCTTCTACTAGTTGCTTGTTTTTCTGTAGATGATCTTGAAATTGATGAAATCTCATTTGTTGATTGCAAACACTTTGTTTATATCATTGTCCAAGGTGTTTCCTGTATATTTTAGGAGTTTTATAGCTTCAAACTCATATTTAAGTTTTTGGTTTATTATGTGTTGATGTCTACATGTGGCGATAAGAAATGTGTTATCTTTCCTCAGCTTGTAGATATCTATTTTTCTGAGCATTGTAAACATTCAAGCATTCCCTTTCCGAATATAAGTTCTTTGAGGTCTTTGTAGAAAATCAGATAATTAAGCTTTGCATCAATCTTGCAGAATACCTGAGGGAAACATCTTAAAATTAGGGAGGATTTATTTGCACGGTGATTTTCAAGGATTTCAGTCAATATTTCCTTGGCCATTTCACTTTGACCCTGTGTTCAGGAAGAACATCATGGTAGAGAGAATACCTTGTGTTGTAGAGCTGCTCACGTCATTATAGTGGGGTAGCAAAGAGAGTGGCTTCTAGAGCATTGTCCCAATAACTTCATTTCCTAACACTGCTTGCCAACTTCACCACAGGCTTGAGATGAAGACTTTAGCATGATGTTTAGAGAACATTTTAGAGGCACAGTACAACACTGAGTATGTGGACTTTCATATTTAGGTTGTTCTTTCTAATCCATTTATCTGTATGTCTCTTTTTGCCAGTGTACTAATGGTTTGGCTTCCATCTTTGTAGTGTGCTTTGAAGGCTAGTATTATTCATTTTGATAAAGGTTGCTTTGCCTGTTGGGGTATGTGTTGTTTACAACACTGTTTGAGATATTGTTTAAAATGTTTCTCTAGTTCCTCTTGGCAAGAATTGCTGATATTACTGTGAAGATTTTATTGAATTTATCATGTGCTTTAAGTTGTATAGGTATTTTACACTACTGATTTGTGTGTGTGTGTGTGTGTGTGTGTGTGTGTGTGTGTGTGTGTGTGTATGTGTGTGTAAAAGACGGTACTTGAGTTGTGTGCGTGCCTGTGAAGGCCTAAGGGTTATTACATCAGGAATCACCCTGTATTGGTCTTCCATTTTGCTGCTTTCCTCTGGTGTTTCACAGGTCATCCAAGACTGGAATTACCAATGATCAGAATCACAGAATTCTGCCATTACCACCAGGTGTATTTTACAAGGGATTCTGAGAGTCAAGTTCAGGTCCTTTTGCTTACCAGGAAAGACTATCCATTAAGCCATCTCCCTGGTGCAGTGCTACTAATTCTTGTGACTCAGTAACATTGAATTGAAGGTTTTCTTCTTTTCATTGGTTTCTTGACAGAAGGGCTCACTGTGTACCTCCAGGCTGGCATTTGGCAGCCAAGCTGGCCTCAATGTTCCAAATGGTGGGAACGTAGCATTACTGGGAGATTTTGTCTTTAATTATTTTTCTTGGTGTTAAGAGAGTTTGCAATGTAAATGTCTTTGACTCCTTGGTTAGTGTATTTTAAAGTAGGTTTGGGGTTATAGCTCACTGGTAAAGGGCTTATTTAATATTTCTAAATGCTTCTGGACCTTGATTTACACATTTTCAATTTTTTTTATGGCCCTGGGTTGCTTCGTCTAGCTTTGTTTTAGAAGTTTTTATCTACAGGGTTATGGAGATGGCTATGGTTAAGCCCTTGTCTCATAAACAAAAGGACTGAATTCAGAGTCTTAGATCCCAGATAAAAATGTCAGGTGAGTTTGGCAGCTACTGTAATTCTAATCCCAGAATGTGGTGTCTGGGGAACCCTCTGAGCAATTTGGTTAGCCAGACTAGCTCTAATGGAATGTTGTGAGTTTGTTTTTTTTAGAGGCTCAGGTTCACAATAAGATGGAAGAGCAATTGAGGATGATTTCTAATGTCACCTCCTGGCTGACACGCACACACACACACACACACACACACACACACACACACAGCACTCAGATGCAATCATGTACATATAACTGCACACAAATACATACACATTCCAAGAAGTCATACATTAAAAAATTTTTTTTTCTTTATTTTTTTTCTAACACATAGTAAAAAACTTTTATGTATAAAATCACCCTGCTATGAGTAAGTGATATTCAATAAAATTCCAATGTTACTTTGAGATAAAACTGTTGACACCTGAGGATATTGCTTCAAGATTACACAGCAAAGACATAAGTCCATCCGAGAACCAGTCATACAAATTCATTTAGAATTCAGATTCCACTCAGAACTGGTCCTTGAAGAAAATCCTCAGCTTGTGATGATATTGTCTTCTGATGGTAAAATTACTAAGCCTTATCTTCATAGTTGAGTACTTCAGGCATTTTCAGTTTGGGAAATGGAGGTCAGAGGATGATTTTCAAAAAGTCACATCTCTTCTTTCACCATGTGGAAGAAATCAAACTCAGGTCTCTATGCTTACAAGCATGAATAAAGCTGACTCTACAAATGTAGACACTCTGTATACAAATGATGGCACACACAACCACATGGACATGTCATGCATGCACACAAACAAAAAATGAGAAAATATAAAAAATAATTTTCTTTATAATTCAACAGATGAGGCCTCATCTTTTTTCCTAAAATTACCAAAGCTTTGGCTTATTATTTATCTTATTTATTTTATTTAATTTCCAAATATAAATCAAAAGGAAGTTTTAAGTATACTAAAAGGATTATAATTCATGAAGATTTCTCAAGCAACATCTGGAGGAGAAATTATTGTGTCATATGCCTTTTTCATATCCTAAATTATCCTTCCTATATAATTTTCATTACTTCTGCTAAATTTAAAAAAATACTTATTTTGGGCTATTTATCATGATATCTATTACCATTTGAAGGTAATATTTCAGTGGTGAGTGAAAAATCGATATGAAGTTTCCAAGAAAAATTTCTAATTAAGTAATCATAGTTCCTAAATTGAAGCTGTTGTCTGGTATTGTATTCTGCCATCATTTGTCTATTATTTTGAACTCATAGGGTATTGTATGATCAAACCTGAGTTGATCTTCAAATTGGAGCATGGATTTGGACCATGGAGAATAGCAAAATCCTCATTCTGCAGAGATCCAGGTTAGTAAATGCTCACTGAGCAAGGGAGTGGTCAAGAAGAGAGCTCATCTGATATTAGTCATGTTGAGTGTTTTCACCCACTTTTTCCCAAACCCAGTCCTGAAAAAGCAGGTTTTATCAATCACACTTGAAGTTTATAGTTTCTGGAGAGTTATACATGTTAGCCATTACCTTGTACTTTTCTGAGGCATATTGTCTTTGATCTGAAAACTTAATTCTTGCATACTCTTTCTTAGACACTTTATTTCTGGCCTTTTTGAGAGTTTTATGTAGGCCCGACTGGATATGAAGTCATAATCTTCCTGCTCTGTCATCTGTATGATGGAACTACAGACATGTTCCCCTCAGTTGATTCAACATTTTTGTTGATTAGATATTTATATTTTCAATTGTCTTTACCTCAATATTTATCAAAATTTTTATTAATAGTTATTGTGTCAGTAAGTTAGAACAAAATTTCTGTACTTGGTGCATCCAAGAGTTCATTATTTTACTGCTCTCAGTTTCATGCATTATCCCAGATTGTGAGACTTCTTTGTGAAGATAGTGTCCTGTGCATTACCTTCCACTAGGTGGCACTCCACACCTCTGTCCTATTAAAATGTCTATATTTTAGATGTATATGGTAGAAATTGACTTCTAGACAAGTGATGGTTTTTCTATCTTGTATATAATTAACTGTAAGACAGCAGTAAATCATCAACAGCACACGAATAATTTCCAAATATAAACCAGAGGGAATGCTAATAAAGTGCATTAAAAGGATTATAACCTTGCAAATCGTAAAGAATTTTTTTTTTTTTTATTTCAGCTCATACAAACTTATTAGGTACACCAGTTCCCTCCCTCCCTCCTCCTTCCCCCGTACCCCCTGTTCCCCCTCCCCACCCCTCTCCCTCCCCATCCCCCAGTGCCTCCCACCCCAATTCCCAGAGAGTCCTTTCTTGTGCATGACTGATTTTCCTCTGGGCCCTCCTCTCCGATGACGTACAAGGACCCAGTGGCCTTTGCCGAACCCTTTCCCGTGTTCCCCTTAGGTATAGGAACACTGCTGTGGCTGCCAATTCTTTGCCTCCAAGGATCTTGGTGCCTTTAGCAGGTGCTAGACTTTGTGAGGTCAACAGTGTGTTGGACAATGCGCAGGGCATGCAAAGTCCAATTATGATTGCTTCAGCCCTAACTAGTATAGAGTATCTTACATATCATTGCTCCTCCCATCCTTATGCTCTTACACTCTTACCGCCCCCTCTTCCGCAAATTTCCCTGAGCTTCAAGATGGGGAGAGACTAAGCTGGCCTAGTTCTAGGTGGTTGATATAGAGTCTCTGAAGTTCTGGATTGTGGTTTGTTGATTTTCTTTTGCAGTTTTGCTGCTCCTGCAATGCCCTTCACTCCATCCTGGTGGGCATTGTATGTTACCCCCTGGCCAGAGACAAAAAGCTGTTAGAGTCTTGTGATAAAAGCACATTCAAAGGTAGATGTAATAAAAGTGGGAAACCACAGTGAGGGAGGGGTCTATCACCCATTTGCAAAATTGTTACTTTTTATCTGCCAGACTATATGCCCTCCTCTTCTGGTGAGATCACTCCCCCTCAGTAGTAAATGATCAGGAACAAAAGTCTGTGAACTTAATCAGATGTCTCATTACTTATTTGGGTCCTTGGCGGAGGCCTATTTTCCCTGCTGTAACATGGTCCCTTCTCTCCTTCTTTCTGGTGTGGCCCTCCTACCCCATCCCTCCTGTTCATAATCCTTGGAATTCCTGTCTCTAGGTGGGCTGGGTGGGTTTGGTACTAGGAGCCAGCTATTAGGGAGTACATACGGCACTTAATTTTCTGGGTCTGGGATACTTCACTTAATACAATTGTTTCTAATGACATCCATTTCCCGGCAAATTCCAGTAATTCATCATTTTTGATGGCTGAGTAGTACTCCATTGTATAGATGTACCACAGTTTCCTTATCCATTCGTCAACTGTTGGACATTTGGGCTGATTCCATGACTTTGCTATTGTAAACAGTGCTGCTATGAACATGGTCGTGCTTGTGCTATCGAGGCGAACCTCTGCTGTATGGGGGGTTATTCCCAAAAGTGGAATAGCAGGGTCATATGGCATTTCAATCTTTAATTTCTTTAAGAATCTCCAGACGGCTCGCCAGAGTGGCTGTATGAGCCTGCATTCCCACCAGCAATGTAGGAGAGTTCCCCTCTCTCCACATCCTCTCCAGCATTTGTCGTTGTTAGTATTGTGGATTTTTGCCATCCTGACCGGGGTGAGATGATATCTCAGGGAAGTTTTGATTTGCATTTCCCTGATGGCTAAAGAAGTGGAGCATTTTTTCAGATATTTGTTAGACATTTTAATTTCATCCCTGGTAAAGTTTCTTTTAAGTTCCAGGGCCCATTTTTTAATTGGGCCATTGGTTTCCTTGGTGTTTAGTTTTCTAAGTTCTTTGTGCACTCTGGACAATAGAGCTCTATCAGATATGTGGTTAGTGAAGATTTTCTCCCATTTTGTGGGTTGTCTTTGAGCTCGCGTTACAATCTCTTTATCTGAACAGAAGCTCGTTAATTTCACAAGATCCCAACTGTTGAGAGTTGGTAGCAGTGACTGTGCCATTGGATGTCTGTTTAGGAACTGTTGGCCTAGCCCAATCAGCTCGAGGGAGTTCCCTATCCTTTCAACTATGGTTTTTATAGTCTCTGGCCTGATATCAAGGTCCTTGATCCATTTGGAATTAAGTCTTGTACATGGTGACAAGTACGGGTCCAGCTTTAATCTTCTGCATGTGGAGTTCCAGTTTTGCCAGCACCATTTGTTGAAGATGCTGTTCTTTTTCCATTGGATTCTTTGGGCCCCTTTGTCAAAGACCAAATGGCTGTAACTTTGTGGGCTTATATCTGGGTCTTCAATCCTTATCCATTGATCTGTGTGTCTATTTTGGAGCCAATACCAGGCTGTCTTTATAACTATGGATTTGTAGTATAGACTAAGGTTTGGTATGGTTATACCTCCAGCTGTGTTTTTGTTACTCAGGATTGTTTTTGCTATCCTGGGTCTTTTGTGCCTCCATATGAACTTTGAGATTGTTTGGTCAACTTCTTTGAAGAATTGCTTTGGGATTTTGATTGGTATAGCATTGAATCTGTATATTGCCTTTGGTAGGATGGTCATTTTCACGTTGTTGATTCTGCCAATCCAGGAACAAGGGAGGTCTTTCCACCTTCTGGTGTCTTCGGCTATTTCTTTCTTTAGGGTTTTAAAGTTTTCATTGTAAAGGTCTTTTACCTCCTTAGTTAGGTTTATACCAAGGTATTTCATTTTTTTAGGGGCTATAATAAATGGTATGGTTTCTCTCAAGGCTTTTTCACTTCTTTCATTCTGGGCATATAGGAAGGCCTCTGATTTTTGCACATTTATTTTGTATCCTGCCACCCTGCTGAACTTCTCAATTAGTTCCAGGAGCTTCCTGGTGGAGTTTTTGGGATCACTCAGGTATAAGATCATGTCATCTGCAAATAGGGATAGCTTGACTTCTTCCTTGCCGATTTGAATCCCTCTTATGTCCCTTTCTTGTCTTATGGCTTCAGCTAAGACTTCAAGTACAATATTGAATAGAAGTGGTGAGAGTGGACAGCCTTGTCTAGTTCCTGATCGAAGTGGGAATGCTTCCAATTGTTCCCCATTGAGCATAATCCTTGCTGTGGGCTTGTTGTATATAGCTTTTATTATATTGATAAAGGTTCCTTCCATTCCTACTGTCTCTAGCGTTTTGATCATAAAAGGCTGTTGGATCTTGTCAAAAGCTTTTTCTGCATCTATCGAGAGTATCATGTGGTCTTGAACTTTGGACTGGTTTACATGATGAATTACAATTATTGATTTGCGTATGTTGAACCAACCTTGTGTGCCGGGGATGAAGCCTACTTGGTCCCCATGAATGATGTTTTTAATATGTTTTTGAATCCGATTTGCTAAGACTTTGTTGAGAATCTTTGCGTCTGTGTTCATCAGGGAGATCGGCCTATAGTTTTCTTTTTTAAGCGAATCTTTATTAGGTTTTGGGATTAAAACGATATTAGCTTCATAGAAGTAATTTGGTAGTGTTCCTTCCTTTGCTATTTGATGGAACAGTTTAAGGAGTATTGGTGTTATTAACTCCTTAAATGTCTGGTAGAACTCTGTGCTGAATCCATCTGGTCCAGGACATTTTTTGGTGGGAAGATTCGAGATTACTTCCTCAATTTCCTTATATGTTATAGGACTATTTAAATAATTCACAACTTCCTGATTCAATTTAGGTAAGTTGTGTTTACTTAGAAATTCATCCATCTCTTTTGTGTTGTCAAACTTCACAGAGTATAAGTTTTTGAAATATGATGTTATAATTCTCTGGATTTCTTGGGTATCAGTAGTGATAACTCCATGTTCATTTCTAATTTTGTTAATTTGGGTTTTCTCTCTCTTGCTTTTGGTTAGTTTCGCTAGGGGTGTATCAATCTTATTGATTTTTTCAAAGAACCAGCTTTTTGACTGGTTGATTTTTTCTATCGTTTTCTTAATCTCGATTTCAGATATTTCTCCCCTTATTTTGCTAATCTACTCTCTTCTACTACTTTTGGGATCAGATTGCTCTAGCTTCTCTAAAGCTTTAAGCTGCATTGTTAAGTTGTTTGCAAATCGTAAAGAATTTTTAAACAAGATCTGAAGGAGAAATTCCTGTGTCATATGCCTTTTTTGTAGCAAGAATTTGATTTTTTTTTTTTTTTGGTAAACTAAAACATTTGGGCATGGCAAACAAAGTAGATCTTGAGGAATCATATTGTCATCATTTCCAATACTAAGCATGGAAATTTCGAGAGTCATTGGCATGACTGCCATTAGAAATCTAAAGTGTCTGGGAAGCAGTATATTGAGGTGGTTGCTTTACACTTACTGACCAGGACCACTATAAAAAAGGTGACAACAAAATTCCCCAAAAATTTCTCTTTATTTTTATCAGGCATTAAAGTATTAATCATGCCATGATGATTTTTTTCCTAGTCTTTGGATAAGAACCTTGAGTTAGCATGTGATTACTTGCGATATAATTTGACTACAAAATGATTCTTCCATTTGAGTGAAGATAGCTGTTTCTCATAAATGGGCAAGTCCTATGAAATGTAAGGGACAATGTGTGCAGAACGGCATTTAGCATCTTTTCAGAGAAAATACTAGCAACACTGTTTAGAGGCATGTGCGTATGTCTGACATCCTGCAGATCAGGCACTGAGTTGCCTAGCAGGTTATGATTGTGCCTAGAGTCACTGGGCAAAAAAAGTTTCAGTGTGTATTAGGGCTCTACTTGACTTTATTTAAGCAAACAGACAATTTAGGTCTTTCAGTTGCTTTCTAAACCCAGTAAACAAGTTGTCTCCACAAGACTTCTGTGAAAGGTCATTTCCACAATATACAGCAAATAATATTGTGCTATTTTTATTGAAGAATCAATTACACTTTATGTTTTAGGGGGCTTAGAGCTTTAACATGACTATATCCTTGTTTTTTCTATCTGAAGGTTAACAGTATGTATCTTCAAAGAGCTATCAGCTTGAAAATTAATGAAAGCAGGAGACTTTGTTAAGAAATTTTTATATGCATACAAAATGGGTTTTTGCCCTTGCCCATCCTCCTTTCCCCTGTCACACACTCTTCTTCCTTCTGCTCTCTTGACTAGTCCAACCAGGTCCTTCCCATATGGTGACTTATAGAGCTGCCCATTAGGGTGCAGGACATAAAGAAAATCACACAGAGCAAAGAGTGCTGAGTGGATGGGGGGAAGATCACAGTCTCCTGCTGCGAGAACAGTGAAGTCCCCCATTACCCACTTCTTCAACATTATTTTTATTCAACAATAATAAGAAGGGGATGAGGATCAGGTTATATAGGTGGGTATGAGACATGATTTTTTAGGAGATAAACCCAGAGTGCCCCTAGTTTCTAATGTATGCTCAGACAGCTAATCTCTGACATCAGGAGAATGAGCATTTCAAAGGTTTATATTTCTAGCCTGAGAGACAGTAATGCGTGATTGTACTCATTTCCATAAAATCCTTCGATTCCAAGCTTTGACCTTAGACCAAAAAGGAGCTGCCAACAGCATCAGTGAGCTAGACCAATGTTAAAGACTAAATGAAGAATAATATGTTTTCTCATTTAATTTTATCTCACACATTAAGCCTCTGTAAATACCTTAATGTGTCTTAGGTTCTGTCGGGTTATCCTGTAGCACTCAACCATTTTACTACATAAAGAAAGATAAAAATTAACACATTCTTTTATTAGTACCTGATATGTAGCATTTATCATCTTGGCAAACTTAAGCACTATATATTAGAATTCACAATATTTCTGTCATGGAGCACTTTTCAAAAGCAAATACAGTCTACTAAGTAATCATTTTATTTGTTTTAGATGATATGACATTAGTGCTCACTATCAACATTAAGTAATATTTGTTGTGAAAGTACAATGGGATCATTCATATTAAACATGAAAAAAAAGTTACATTTAACATTCTCAGCTATTTAGAGAAAAGTCCAATATTATTTGACAACTTCCATGTATGCCTTCATTTTTGAACTGAGTAAAAACAAAATAAATGTTATTCAAAATTTGGCTATTTTAATTGTTTTAGATGTTCATGAAACATCTGCCCCTCTTGTGGCCAACCAGGAAAATCATTACAGACATTTTGAGCACATTGGACTCAGGAACAGCAAGCCATCAAATGAAGAGGTTATCAAAGTAAGTAAAGCATTAAATGTAAGCTCTTAACCTATTTTAAATTTGAATGTAAAGAGGAAATATTATTTGTGCTCAATAGGTAGTATTAGACTAAAAATGTCTGCTTTTTGCCTCTAAAGTTTAAGCATTATTATGTTATGAGATTAATAAGTTTATATCTGATTCACTCTCTGATTAGGGGAATTCTATATCTTTGACATTTCTAGGCAAGAGATAAGTTTCCTTGACTCTAAGTCATAAAAATAGACACCTTGCACTCTTCTGATCCAAAGAAGTGCTGCTTTGCTGAGATTCTTTGTCTGAATTTTTATTACTGTGCACACATTCCTAGCAGTGCAAAATTGCTTGTCTGGCAAATAAGGGAAAGATGGAGATAAGAGGATACTTGGGCTTATGACCCAAACAGTCTATCTGAATCTCCAGGTTCAAGATTCAGTGTTAGTATCTCAAAAAATGTGGAAATTAATGAAAAGTGTTTGTGCACTTATATCCATATATATCCACACTCATTACCATACACATGAAAACATTAATGTGTAATCACATCATACAGAAACAATATAACAGGTAGAAGAATGTACTTTGGAGACAATATCCTGATAAGATGCAGGGAAAAGAACTGGGTAATTTTAATATAACTGACGAACTCCTCTGACCCATTGAAAATTTTCTGTATATTTGATGAGGTTAGCAATCAAACGAAAGCAATATGTGAAATTTTATATTGAATAGATCTCTAGTAGTCAGTAAATATTTAGAATCTCTTGGTTAAATGATAGACAGCCTAAATAAGGGTCATGTTAAAAAGAAACCACTTAAAGTATTTTATATGGCATAATGTAAAAGAAAACTCAGTAAATGACAGTGTACAGAAAAGAAGTGTAAATGTGATTGGGAGAAATACTTTTATAATAATCATACCTCACAAAACATCAGGAAGCTCATGCTATGAAAAAGACCTATGGTAATAAGAAATATAAACTCTTCTATATTAAGGGACAACTGAAGATACAACAGAAAACCCAACAAGAGAAGAAACCACACGACAGTGGTGGAGTATGTGTAAAATTGTTTCACCACAAGTCCCAGCATGCCAAGAATCAGGTGTCTCACACATGTAAGAAAGATTTTTCTTGTATGTCAACACCAAGTAGAAAAACTTTGTTTTTGATGTCTGAACTTCCTCTTTATCAGAGAACTTTTATAGATGAGAAGGCATATGATTGTACAGAATGTGGGAAGGCTTTTTCTTGCAAGTCACAGCTGCCCAAACATCAGTGGATTCAGAATTGTTCAAAACACCATGAATATAAAGATTGTGGGAAAATTTTCTCATGCATGTCACAACTCATAATCCATCAGAGAACTCACATGGGTGAGAAGCCTTATAAATGCACAGAATGTGGGAATATTTTCTCCTCTAAATCAAAACTCACTGCACATCAGAGAATTCATTCAGATGACAATCTCTACTCATGCATAGAGTGTAGTAAAAAGTTTTCCTACAGGTGTCAACTCATTCAACATCAGCGAATTCATACAGGTGAGAAGCCCCATGAATGTACTGTGTGTTCAAAAGCTTTCTGTAGTAAGTCAAAGCTCATATTGCATCACAGAACCCATACAGGTGAGAAGCCCTATGAATGTACCGAATGTAGGAAACGGTTTTACAGTAAGACACAACTCACTGTACATCACACAATTCATACAGGTGAAACAAATTATGAATGCATAGAATGTGCAAAAAGGTTTTACTACAAGTCAGAATTCACTCGACATCAGCGAACTCATACAGGTGAAAAGTCCTATGAATGTACAGTATGTTCAAAATCTTTCTACCACAAGTCAGAACTCACTCGTCATCACAGAATCCATACAGGTGAGAAGCCCTATGAATGTACAGAATGTGGGAAAGCCTTCAGCCGCAAGTCAGATCTCACTGTGCATCTCAGGATTCATACAGGTGAGAAATCGTATGAATGTACAGTATGTTGGAAAGCATTCTATAGTGTGTCAAAACTCAGTCTACATCACAGAACTCATACAGGTGAGAGACCCTATGAATGCACAGAATGTAGGAAAAGGTTTTACAACAAAACTCAACTTACTGTACATCATACAACTCACACTGGTGAAAAAAACTATGAATGTACAGAATGTAGCAAAAGGTTTAACTATAAGTCAGAACTCTCTCAACATCAGCGAACTCATACAGGTGAGAAACCCTATGAATGTGCAATATGTTCCAAAGCTTTCTACCGCAAGTCAGAACTGACTCTGCATCACAGAACTCATACAGGTGAAAAGCCTTATGAGTGTACAGAATGTGGGAGAGCCTTCTACCGCAAGTCTATACTGACTGTGCATCGCAGAACTCACACAGGTGAGAAGCCCTATGAATGTACAAAATGTGGGAAAGCTTTCTGCCGCAAGGCAGCACTCACTCTACATTACAGAATTCATACAGGTGAAAAGCCCTATGAATGTACAGTTTGTTTGAAAGCTTTCTATAGCAAGTCAAAACTCAATGTGCATTCTAAAACTCATATAGGTAAGAAAGCCTATTAATGTGCATAGTGCAGGAAAGCTTTTGCATGCAAATCAAACCTCATTGCATTAGAGAAGTTACACAGTTAAAGTACTTGAATTTATAAAATATGGGAAAAGATTTTACTATAAGACTCAATTCACCATCAGAAAATGTGGGAAAGAATTTTTAGCAAGTGTTAAGTCATCCAGCATCAGCTGTGTGAATGAATGCTAAGGATTGAAGTGTCCTGCACACAAATTTAATGTGTATGAAAGAAGTTAGTTATGATTGAGGAACCTAATGACTAATGAATCAGAATGGCAAATTTAAAGTCACAACTCAATATGAGAACACATATTTGAAGGCTTGTAAAAAAATAAAGGTTTCTACTGTGAATCAGAATTTAAGTCATAGAAGAGAATTCCTACAAGGGCCATCAAAAGGTCCCAGTTAGTAAAGGCACCTGCATACAAATGTGATGGTTCAATCCTTAGAACTCCTGTGTAGTGGAAGGACAGACTCTGTTTCTAAAAACTGTTCTGTGATTATATCAATGCAGTGTTTTCTTTAACTTTGTTGAAATTAAAAAAAAAACTAATAAAGATAATGTTTAAACATAAAAAGTCACAATGCTGTTTGATACAACTTGGTACTCATAGATCATAAATTTTCTGTGTATGATAGTCTTTATAAATGTGAAGGTCTAAGAGTAACTTTGGGAATCATCCAGTATTGTTCTATTTCCTCATTATTTTCCTCAAGGATTTCTCAGACTGCACCTTCCAGGGCCAGATGTGGAGGTCACCACTCCATTCTGCCAGCATTTTTTTATGGTTAGTTTGGAGATAGGAACTAAGGTATTTTGCTCTGAGGCAAAGGCTTAACCTCTGAGCTATTTCCCCATCCTGTATGAAAATTTTCATCTTTAACCCATACTTCATTCAACATACTGAACATAACGTCGGAGACATTGCAAAGAATTTTGCACTTGAAGTGCAGTTCTCTCTCTATTAACAGATCTCTGTAATGGAGAACCTTGACTTGTCAAGTAACAATGTTTTACCAAAGTTGGTAAACATCATTATACAAGTAGTTGATTCATATAGTGAATGTGTTTGCCTGCATGCTATTGATAAATTCATATTTTTTAAAAAAACTTATAGGGACAATTCTTGGTTACAGTTCCTTGCCCAACTTGTCAAGAGAGCTTATACCAACAGCAGGGGTGAGGGACTAACCACACCATGTGCATAGGATTCCTCAGGGAAGCACAATCCTCATTTCCCAAACCAGCATGTCTTAGCAAGTATATCAAAGCACAACACCCTCCTTAACCAGACCTCCATCTTATTCACCTGTTCAGGGACCAGTCCTACCCACTGTGGACTAGGTGTTCACTGTTAGATTTCCATGACTTGCATGTTATGGGTACCCTCCCTTTATTACCTGTTCCAAGTAATAACAAACCAGGAGGAACTCCATACTCAATCTGGCTCTAGGGTGACTTTCCCACACTCCGAGAGCCCTTTTATTAGAACAGCTCAACATGCAATTCCTCAGGTTATTACAGAGCAAAAGCTCATGAGAAAACAGCAAAGCAATCCAAGAACAGCTGGGTTTGCTCAAGGATGAGATTGCCACAACAAACTCCCCAGTTGATACTACAAAGCGTGTAAAAGAGAGTAGGCAAATAGCTGTTAATCTTTCTTAGTATTCTAGAATAGAGAAAGCATTCTTTTCCTTGAGCCCCTTGGTCATAGGTTTGCTAATGATTTGTTCCCAGGATCTTAAGAGCACAACACAGGTATACTTCTCTTCAAGCTCTTACATCAGCAGATTGGAGTTTGTTAAAGCTATACTCTTTTATGTATATGTATTAGAGGGCATGTGTGTCCCTGTGGAAAGACCAAGGATGACTTTAGGAATTATCCTGGATTGCTTCTACCTCCTTGCTTTGTTTTGGGATTTCCCAGGTTCTGCCCATTAGAACTGGAGATGAAGGCTGCCATCATTTTCACCTGGCATCTGAACTCGACCTTCTGCTTGCAAGGCAGAGTCTTAACTCCTGAGCCATCTCTCTAGCCTAAGCCATATTGTGTTTAAAGGATACGGGCAGAGATTACACAGACAGTTTCTTGCATGTGTACTCAGGGTTTAACTCAATCTGTTCTTCACAGCTGTGCTCAAAGCTGGAGCTTTTAGTTGTCAAGTTGAACCATGACAGTAACAAAGACCAAACACAAAGCACCATCACCTTACCTATGAAACTCACACATGTGACTTAACAGTAATGATGTAGGAGAACATGGGAAGACAGGTCTCAGAGAAGATTCATACAGATCATATGATGGTCTGGCACTGTTGTAACACACTGTAGTACCAACCACTCCACTATGTCTGGGTGCTACAGGCTCACTGGGATCTGCCATTGAAGGCTTACACTGAGTAACAGCAGGATGCCATGTCCAAACAATGCAAAACTATTTGAAGAACAGTTTCATGATATTGCATCCTGCATCTGTGTGTAATAAAGTATGTAAATATATCAATATTTGAATATATCTTAATGTATAAATATCTTATATAAATATATCTTAATATTTGAATGAAACTCAACTGGCATTAGAAACTGAAAAAAAAAGTGATTAAACAGACTTGTAATTCAGGAAAATATGATACCATAGTTTATCATAAATTATGAAATTACTTTCAAAAGTGGGAAATAAGTTGAATAAGTAGATAGACCTTGGGTTGTGGGTCAGTGGCAGTGTACTTGCAAAATTTGTGTTCTGTGTGTAGAAAATTTCCCCTTTTTTCATCTTTTTTTGTTGTCACATTCATTGAAGTTTTATTCAGTGAACCACCCTTACAGATTGCTTAACACAGGTGTGACTTGGTCTTTATTTGTTAAGTCTAATTAGAAAGGCGATGAAAGTTTACATCACCACATGTGAATTTATGTATTCAGTTTGAGATAGTTAAGATACCAGTGGAGCCTGGAAACCTTGTTCTCACCATCTCCAGTCCTGGAATTACAGTTATGTGACCCCTCACTCAGGATTAAATACTGGTTGAGCACATGATGCTGCAGGTCTTTTAAGTCGATTCCTATTAAGTCCCAATCCAAAGGACAACAATAGGTACACTCATCAGATACCAGTGTTTGGATCCCTGTCTTAGTCAACCAGAACTTGTCGACGTGGGTCTCTGGTATGGTTACTGAATGCCTGGGAGTTCAGATAAAACAGGTACTTTACAATATTTAGGTAAACTGGTACTTTAACTTCTATGTGATATTTACATAAAATATTTAAATAAATTCTGGCTTTCTTAAGGCCCAGGTTTTTTTTTTTTTTTGAACAGTTACTTCATAATCAGTCCTTGTAAATGTTATGATCAGTATCTTAATTCTATTGAGATAAACAGATTTGACAGTGCATTAAATTTTGACCTTAGAAAATTTAATTATACATATATAAAAATTATCTCCTTTTATTTTTGTTAATATTTATTTACTTTGGGGGGGGCACTGTGTATCTTGTGGAGGACCAAGGTGATTTGGGAATCATCCTAGATTGCTTCTACCTTCTTACTGCTTTCCTAGGATTTCCCAGGGTCTGCCCACCAGGGCTAGAAGTGTAGGCCGTCACTGTATCCGCCAGCGTTTTTATGTGGGACCTGGCATCCGAACTCAGAACTTTCTGCTTGTGAGGCAGTCTTAACCCTTGAGCCATTTCTTCAGCCCTCCTTTTATTTCTTTATATACTTTATGCATTTTACTCTGACCTTTCATTACTTCCTCAATCTCTGACTTTGTCTTTGCCACTTCCATTTTGGAAAACTCCAGCTATATGAACTTCAGGATAGTCTTAACTATATAAAAATCCTGTCAACATTTCCTTTTCTCATTTATTAGTTTGAGACATAGCAGCAATAACAACTACTATACATATGGCATATTATCTAGGAGGCTATATCTAAATGGAAGAGACTAGGGGGTTGGAGAGATGGCTCAGGGGTTAAGCCTCTGCCTGCAAGGCAAGTAGAAAGTCTTGACTTCAGATCCCACATAAAATACTAAGTGGAAATGGCGGTGGCCTCTACTTCCCACTTTATAACGTGGAGCCTGGTAAACTCCAAAACAAAGAGGAAGTAGTTCATTCCAGGGTAATTCCGGAAGTCATCTTTGTATCTCCACAGACATATATGCAAAAAGAAGAAAAAAAGTTGTAATAGTGCATTGGCTTCAGGGTAACTCAAGGATAGTGAAGACTTGGGCATTGTCTTAGAGTCTTCCTTCTGCCTTATCCTCTTGAGCTGCTGGAATTACAGACTTGAATGACAATGACAGACTTGGGAGTTGAGATTTGAACCCAGGTCTAGGAACCATCTGCTGATAAACCTTTAACGGGGCACTGGAAGGTCTATCTGAAGAGACAGAAGGAAAGAAGGGGTAAAGTCCTTTTCTACAGCTGCTGCTTATAGCTTGCACCTAGAGTTAACCAGTTTATCCACCTGGTGGAACCCAGTCAACAAATGTCTTTTCTTTCCCATGCTAGTCACCTTCGCAACCATTTTAAGGTTTCAGAGATGTTGCTGAGACTCAGGGCAGGAAGACTGCCAACAACACAGGAGGGGCTACAAAGTGAAGCCTTGTTTCAAATAAAAAATAAAAACAAAAAAGACCGAGGACATGTCTAAGGCAGAATGCTGAGGTGCTATGTGGTAATCTCTAGGTTCCAACTCTAGGAACACAAATACACACACAAAGCTGGCAGCTGAAGTGAGTCTTCATATGCATGGGCTAGTGATCCCATAGGATCAAGACACAATAGCAATGGGTGAGTCAGTGATGATAGACAAAGAATTCTGCTCACATGTAGTATGAGACAATGTGATAGTCAGAAAGTTTGAAAAATAATGAAGATCACAGTGACAAACCCCTAGGAACTAGCAGAGCTACAGAGGCAATACGAGGCTGTGAGTCAGTCTTGGCACAAGGCCATATGGACCCAGAAACCACAGGAAGGAGACTGGATAATTGTGTTTCTATCTCTGTATCAAAGCCCCTTGTTTTCAGCCAGTCGCAGGATGACTGGACACCACCTTCCCAAACTGTGGGGCCATCTGACCTCCCCGTGTCTTGAGCTCTTTCCTTGTTCCCTGCGGGCGCTGAACCTGGAATTTGGGACTCCATACAGAGGCCCAGCACATTGCAGCCCCCAGTGCCCCACCATCCCTAGCACTCCTGCTGGCAGTCCCATAGCCTGGTGTTCCCCAGGGAGGAGCGCCCCAAGCACAGAAGCTTCCGGGTCATGCTCAGCAGCGCTCAAGGCTTCTTGGCCCCTTTCACTGCAGGGCAGGATGCCCCAGCATGGAGCCGGCCCATCCCCGGCCCTGCAGCCCTAAAGCGGAACCCAGGGTGCTGCTGGGAGACATGGTTTCTGGCCCCTCTTGCTCAGGACCGGCTCCCTGAGGCGGTGGGGAGCAGCCCGCGGCTTGGCTTCCTGTGCTTCTCCCCTGGCAGCACAGCCTGGGGCTGCCAAGCCTGAGGGTCCCGGAAACTGACAGGCAACAAATCTAACACCATGAGTAGTGCCTGGTTAGGAAGCAGGGAGACCCTAGAAACCCGCCTTCTTCACGCTCTCTGTGAGTAATGGGACATTCGTCTCAACAGAGCCTCCAATTGGACAGTGCCTCTGATTGGCCAGTGCTTCAGTTCCACTCTTTGGGATTCTGAATGACAGCAGCTGGCAAGATCCTGCAAGTGAAGGAGCTAAGAATGTCCATTTTTCTCGCCTGCAGTTATTTTAAACAATGTTTCTTCTAGTTAAACTTGACTGCTATTGAACATTTGCATTTAACTTTGGGGATAAAGCTGTATCAACTTACGAAGTGCATGCAACTATTGTTAGATGGTTTTACGAAGTGTGTGTAACTATTAGATGGGCAGGGGAAAGGGATTGAGAGCAGTCACAATGTACATTAATAAAAAGACGCTAGCGGCTGGGAGATGGTTCAGGGGTTAAGACTCTGCCTCACAAGCAGAAGGTCCTGAGTTCAAACTCCAGGTCCCAAGTAAAAACTCCACACAGAAAGGGCCTGTACTTGGGGCCCTAGTGGGCAGAGCCTGGGAAAACGCAGAGCAGAATAGGAACTTGAAAGACTACCACCTTTTCCCGCAGCCTGATGCAGCCTTTTTAAAAAATTAATTATTTTATTACATTTTTATTTGCCTAATCATACAAGCTCAATAAGTACCTCCCTTCTTCTCCTTCTCCTCCTCTTCCCCGTCATCCTCCATTGCACTACCTTCCTTCTCATTCCTCCTCACCCCTTTTCCTTCCCTCCTCTTCTCTTGGTGCTTCCTACTTTCTCCCTCTCATCCTCCAGAAATCTGTTTATGTGGGCGTTGAATTTCTAAATCCTCTACACTAGTGAGGGTTCAGGACTCAGTGGCATAACTTGGGACCCCTTTTTGGGCTGTCGCCTAGTATGGGACTCTATTATGACTTTAACCCCTTGTCTCTAAGGATCCTATTGCCTGAAGCCTTCTCCCCTGTGATCTCTGCTAGTCCTATGCAGCCTTTTTAATAACCACTTTTTCTTTCTCGATTGTCATAAATATCATATAAGGTGTCTTTCTAAGTTCATTGTGTTTCTTGTCTTGTTTACTTAAATTTTATATGCATTATTTTTTGTTGCTTATTGTAGAATTTCCTATCACTATTGTATTATTTCAGTAAAGAATGTGAGTGTAATCTCTCTCTGATGAAAGATTCTGAATTGGAGGTGTTGTCTTTCAGCAGTGGGGTTGATTTAGCCCTCTGGCTTCATTTGCGTACTATTTTCCACTTATAGAGTAGTGCATGACCAAACCTGACTTGATCTTCAAGTTGGAGTATGGATTTCAGTCATGGAGTATATAGCAGCAGAAGCCTCAAGTGTGGCATCACCCAGGTCTGTGAATGCATATTGAACACAGGACTCAGAAAGAGTTAACTCCAATGATACTGGTCATGTTGAGTTGTTTTATCTGCTTCTATCCAAACTCAGTATTAATCCTTTGTTAATTTATTCTATATATTCTTCTAGTTCTTGCTCCTTGATGATATTATTTATTGGCAATTATCTTGGTAATTGTAATGACAGCAATTGCTCTCACACTAGTGCCTCTTCTCTTTAAGCACTATATTCATTGATAAAAATAAGATAACTTTTCAAAGTGCTAAGAATAGGTGACTGTTGAATGCTCTATATAAACTCAGAGCACTTCTTCCACACTTCTTCCAATGTAGAGCAGTGGTACAGCATGATCACCCTTTTTCTTCAATCTTGTTAAAATAGCTCTTCCATCCACAGCCAGAGCAGTAAAGCAAGAAAGAATTTCAAGCATACAAGTGGTAAAGAAAGGAGTGATATTCCTATTTTCTGGTGATATTACCCTGTACCTAGGTAACTATAAAACATCCCCTACATTTTATTTTTAGTTATTTATGAAAGGGAGAGAGAAGGTGCATGCATGTATGCTATGTTACATGACTGGAGGTCATACGATAACTTTTAGAAGTTAGTTCTTCCTTCCACTTTGTGGGCTTCTGGGGATTGAAATCATGCCCCAGATTTGGTAGCTGCTGCCTTACCTGCTGAAATATCTTTCCAGTCCTCCTTTTACACTTTCTTAAGTTACATAAACACATTTACTAAAGCAGCAGGTTGTGTAAAGCTCTTCTTTATTTTTTTCCCTTTTTGTATATCTTCTTAACTGGGATCGAGGGACTTTAATGTAACAACAAAGCCCTATATTTCTGACCTATATCTTCATCCTGCTCAATAATTTTATTATTTCATTTTTAATTTTTATTACTTAGTATGTGTGTGTGTGTGTGTGTGAGAGAGAGAGAGAAAGAGAAAGAGAAAGGGTACTGTGTGTCCCTGTGGAGGACCAAGGGTAACTTTGGGAATCATCCTAGATTACTTCTAACTCCTTCTTGCTTGATTTCTCAGGCTCTACCCACCAGGGCCAGAAGTACAGGCTGCCACCATTTCTGCCTGGCATTTTTTTTTTTTTTCCTGTGGGACTTGGGATCCGAACTGAGGACCTTCTGCTTGTAAGACAGAGTCTTAACCCCTGAGCCATCTCTCCAGCCCAGTAATTTTTCAATACAGGTTTTATATTGCTTGGGATGAACTCAAACTTACTATGTAGCTGAGGATGACCTTGTACTTCTGATCCTTTTGTGTCTACCTCTCAAATGCTAGAATTACAGACATGTACCATCATGCCTGCTTTTATCCCTTTCTAGAAATCAAACTCAGGACTTTGTGCATACCTCTCAAACATAGTACTTGCCAATTTCATCCTTAACTGTTAGTATCTGTTACATATATCAATAATGAACATGGGGTGATAGAAATCAGAAAAAATGTGTCATTTACAATAGATGGAAATAGGGACCTAAAACTCTTCCATCAATTAGATTTATAATAGAAATTAATATGAATGGGATAAATAATTCAAATGGAATTGTGCATGCACAGAGCATACAAGGATCAGCAATGATAAAGCTCAGAAAATAAGGTTCCAATTTACAAATAGGCAACCTGTTTTCAATTCCTTGAAGGACAGAACTGGTTTTTGAAGAGTTATCCTCTGACTGCCACACATGTGATAAGGATGGCATGCATGTGTGCACCTCTTTCCATCTCTTTTTCTCGCTCTTCAATTAGTAAATATTTTTAAAAATCCCAAATATGACATCATCCTATGTACCCATCATTTGATGTATCAGTAAGATATGTATACTAATATAAAAGTATAGTTTATCTGACCTTTTTACAGAATCAGGTGAAAAGAAACCTACAGTTGGTATATAATTTATCACCACATGTTTCATTGGAATAATGCAAAATGACAATGAGGTGTGGTACTACTTTTTAAATTACATATGTCAATAAATTATTGTTGCAGTCTAAGCGCTGCAACCTCGAATCCAGGGCTCCTCTTGACAAGGTGGGCAAGGCTTCAACGAATGAGAAACAGAAACACATATAAATCTCTGGGCTGGGTGAATCTGAATCCATTTATTGGAATATCATAACAGCTTTTATGTTAGAAGATTTTGGGGCAGAGAATGTTGTACCTGTAGACAGACATGTATCTTTTTAATCAGCAGGAATTACCTTTAGGATAAACATTCTTTAAGAATTTAACTCATTGTTTGCAAGATACTCCACACAAGTTAGGGCTGAAGCAATCATAATTGGACTTTGCATGCCCTGCGCAATGTCCAACACCTTATTGACCCCTCAAAGTCTAGCATCTGCTAAAGGCACCAAGATCCTTGGAGACAAGGGATTGACAGCCACAGTAGTGTTCCTATGCTTAAGGGGAGCACAGGAAAGGGTTCAGGGAAATACAACTGGGTCCTTGTACATCATCGGAGAGGAGGGCCCAGAGGAGAGTCTGGCATGCACATTAAAGGACTCTCTGGAGATTGGGGGGGGGAGGCACTGGGGGATTGGGAGGGAGGGGGAGCAGGGGGTTCGGGGGGGAGGAGAAGGGAGGGAGGGAAGTGGTGTACCTATTAAGTTCGTATGAGCGGAAATAATAAAAAATGTTAAAAAAAAAGAATTTAACTCATTGTTTAAGGGTGAGACACAAACAAATTCTTTTTTTTTAAACATTTTTTATTATTATTTCCGCTCATACAAACTTAGTAGGTACACCGGTTCCCTCCCTCCCTCCTCCTCCCTCTGACCCCCCTGCTTCCCCTCCCCTCACCCCTCTCTTCCCATCCCCCAGTGCCATATTTTAACAGGTTTTCCCCCAGCTCTACAACAGGTTTTTCCCAGCCTCTCAGTCTCTCTAAATTTATGTATCTTACAATATCTCACCAAACAGTCACAGGGTCTAAGTCTGTATTGTTGTATTTAATAAAGACTTCATTTGAGGTTTAGTTAAAATACACTGAGATTGAGCTCCTTATTAATTTGTGTTATAGTTATTATATATTTTTGTAAATGGTAAAGGTGAATCTGTTGGAGGGGGTGTATATTATATATTACTTTTTTCTTTTTGAGGATATTAGATTCTAGCTGTTATCATATAAGTTGGCCTATATTAGGTTATAATGGTAAGAACTATATTAGAATTTATTTTATTTATTTATACTTTTTATTAACTCATGTGCTCTATAAGAAATAGTTGTATATTAATTTTAGGAATCATATTATTATTATTTTCTATTAACTATGTGTTTTATAAGAAATAGTTGTATACTAATTTTAGTGAACAGGTGGCATAGTCTCATATATGTAGAATTTCTGAATTAATTTCACAAGAGTCATATTTTTAGGGAATTCTATCTATGTCTTAGGACTCTTGAAATTGTTCTCTAATTTCTTTACAATTAGTGTATACATTCTGGCTAACAAGCCTGTTTAGTGTGTATGGTTGGACATAAAACTTCTAGTTAGAATTTTAATTTAAAGTTAAAAGCAGGCTGGGTATGTATTTAGGAAACAAAAGACTTAAGGCAAATTACTTGACATCTGTAGTTCCAGAAGCAGGAACCTAGGGGGAGGTGATATCCTAGGTAGTTTTTTGGGAAAAAACAAAAGGGAGGCCTGGGAAAATATAGGGGAGCTCCCAATCCACAAAAAAGGGAACTCCTCTGGTAGAGATAGGAGGCACACACAATCACAAAAAGAGAGGAACTTGTCTGTCAAAGATAAGAGGCAAGACTCTGAGGGGAGTTGTCCCTAGTAACCGCTCAGGCCCTTAGCAACTGCCCATTCCACAGAGCAGGCTGTAACCCTGACAACTCCCATATGTATCATATCTTTATTATTTATTTCAAAATAAGCCATGTCCTGTTTCCAGAAGGTACTTTTTTGAAGTTCTTATCCAGGTTGGGACCTTGTCTACCAGCCTGGTTGGCACAGGACATGACAAATTATGAACCTGTTGTGCATCATTATAAAACATATTTCCAAACTTACATTTAACTAAAGTACTCATTAATGATTCAATTACATAATAAAGCCATAAGTGTGGTTCATGAATAGTAGCATTTTAAATCTCAGTTTAGATGTTCATAACGAATCTGTATTGTTTGAGACCATCCTGGATGGTGATAAGAGGCATTTATGGCAAACTCATATAAACAACAGTACATCAAACAAAGAGAATAATGAAGCAGATATTGAATGTGAGTTCTTTGCATAATTTATATCAGAACATGAGGCATGATTGAGAGTTACAGATATCATTTTTTTTTTTTTTTGCCAGAATGCCTGTTCACCAAATTATGTCAAACTACTGAACCAGCCCTCTGTTTTAGCCTCCTGCCCAGGGAATGATCCCACCTACTGTGGGCATGTGTGAATGAATTGGGCATTTTGCAATATTTAGTTTTTTGATGGGATTCTCTGAAATTAATCCTCTGTCTGATACTTAGATAGCAGAGGTTTTTCTCACATTCTCTGTTTTTCCTTTTTGCCAGTTTAATGACTATTTGCAGAGCAGAAGTTTTTTTTTTTTTTTTAATACTTGTCAATTGTCCTAATTTCCTGCACGGAAAGTCCTTATCTGGACATATCACTTCTAGTGTACTTCCTATTCTTTCCTCTAGAAGTTTCATAGTTGCAGATTTAACATGGAGGTCTTTGATCCACTTGGAATTCATTTTCACACAAGACAAGTGATAAAGGCCAAATTTCATTCTTGCATGGGTAGATACCCAGCAATATTTGTAGAAGATGCTTTTCCTTAATGTGCATAATTAGTAACCCTATTAAATAAAATCAGATGGCTGTAGGTGTGAAATTATATCTGGGTCCTCAGTTCTGCAAATCTATTTATATATGTCTTTTCATGTCAGTAGCATGCTGATTGTTATGATTATGGCCCTGAAGTGTACATTGAAATCAGGTGTGTCTTATTGTGCTGGGATTTTTGTTGTTGTTGCTGTTTTTGGGGATCTTATGTGCTTCCATGAATTTTGAGGTTGGTTTTTCAATTTCTGTGAATAATTGCATTGGAGTTTTTATTGAGATTGCATTTAATCTATATATTGCCTTTGGTAGGATGGACCTTTTCACAATATTAATCCCACATGGGAGGTCTTCCATGTTCTTGGTTTCTTCAATTTCTTTCTTCAGAATACAGTTCTTTCTTTCATCATACAAGTCTTTCATTCACTTGATTAGAATTATTCCCAGATATTTCATTCATTTAGAAACTACTGTGCCTGTCTTTTTCCCTCCCCTCCCCTTCCCCCTCTCCCCTCCCCCTTCCCCCTCTCCCCTCCCCCTCCCGTCCTCCCCCCCCTCATCCCCCTCCCTCCTTCCCCTCCTCCCCTCCCTTCCCCTCCCCTCCTCTCTCCTTCCTCCCTCCTTTCTCCTCCCTCTCTTCTCTTTCTCCTTTCCGCTCCCTCCCTCCTTCCCTCCCTCCCCTCCTTCCTCCTTTCCTCCCTCCCTCCTTCCACCATCCCATCCCTCCTCCCTTCCTCCCTTCCTCTGTCCCCTACCCATCCCCTCTCCTGCCCTCTCTTCCCCCCCCACCTCCCCTGCCTCCCTTCCTCCCTCACTCCTTTCCTTCCCTCCTTCCTTCCTCCTCCTTCCCTCCCTCCCTTCCTCACCCGCTCATCCCCTCCCTCTCCCCCCCTCCCTACCGCCCTTCCTGCCTCCCTCTCCCCCTCTCTTCCCCTCCCTTCCCCCTCCCTTCCCCCTCCCTCCCCTCGTCCCCCTCCCTCCCTCCTCCCTCCCCGCTTTGCCCTCCCTCCTCCCTCATCCCTCCTCTCTCCCTCCCCTCTCTTCCTTCCCTTCCTCCTCCCTCCCTTCCTCCCTCCTCCCCCCTCATGTCCCCCCCTCTCTTCCCTTCCCCTCCTGCCCTCCTTCCCTCCTCCCTCACCTCTCTCCCTCCCTCCTCCCTCCCTCCTCCCTCCCTCCCCTTCCCTCTCCCTCCCTCCCCTCCGCCCCTCTGTTTCCCCTGCCCCCCTCCCCTCTCCCCTCCCGTCTCCCCCTTCCCCTCTCCTCTCCTTCCCTCCCATCCCCTCCTCCCCTCCCCTCCCACCACTTCCTTCCCCTCCTCTCACTCCCTTCCTCCCCTCCCATCCCATTCCCTCCCCTTTACCCCCCCTCCCCTCTCTCCCCTCCCCTTTCTGCTCTCCCCCCTCCCTTTCCTCCCTCTCACTCTCCCCCCTACCTCCGTCCCTACCTTTCTCCTTCCCTCCCTCCCTCCCTTCCTTCCTTTCTTCCTTTCTGACACACAGACATGGAGTGTGTAGAAGAGGGCATTTGAATGTGTGTTCCTGTTGACAGTAGCTGCCCATTTTGTCAGTGATCATTGCCAGGAATCTGATATTGAGATTACGTTGACTCAGCAGAGATCATGACTGTGTAAAAAAAAGGGGACTGCAGATGTTAATATTCCAATGTGCCTTCACAGTGTCCTGTGATGGCTCAGGATGCAGTGTCAAGACATGTAAGGGATTCCTTATCAACATAGACAGGAGGCAACTGGGCTTGCTCAAGGTTAATCATCACCAGACTCCTTAGAAATACAGATGGGAAGAGGGTTGCTCCCATCCAGACAAGATCTAAGGAAGTCTGTTAACTAGTAGATAAGATGTCATTGTTTCTGAGGAACATAGAGGGAAGCTATTGCGTAGACCCAAGAGTTCTAGTAGGAATCATACTGAATTGCTCTATCTTTTTATTGCTTTGCTCGGGTTTCTCAGGCTCCACTTTCCAGGGCTAGAAATGTAGACTTACTACCATTTTCCACATTTTATATGGGGGTTTTGGACTCAGAGCCCTTTACTTGGGAGGCAAAAGTTTCAAACCTTGAGCCATCTTCTCAGCTTCCCCCCCCCATCTTTCTTGGTCATGGATGTGAAATACTCAGCTATTTTGAAGCTCCTGCCTCTGTGACTTCCTCACAATGATTCATGACAGCGAGGTAGACCCCTTTGCCCTTAAATGTACTGTTTTGGCAGGAATTGTTTTGCAGTAATGTGTAGTGTATCTCAAACAGACTCTGCTTCAAGGGAACAAGGCAGAGAATGAGTGATACAGCAGAAAACCCAGTATTTTCTGAATTCTGTGTTCACTTGAGCACATACATATGTTTATATGAGTACATACACACACAAAATACTTATCATTACCCTGGTCAGTATCATTTGATGACATAGTCGTGTACTTCTCATGGCAGGAGTCACAGGAGCTGGATGGTGCTCAGAGGACTGTCAACAGAAATGTGACCTTGGAGAACTACAACAGCTTGGCATTATTGCATGAGTTTAACTTTCCTGTTACTTACATGACTAATAATTTTGTTTTTGGTTGGTAGGGATTATCATTGTTTGGTAGCTTTCAAAAGCATTTTATAAAATGTTTACACGATATGTTAGAGAGAAAGACCCAGAGCCAGCGGCCGCGAGAAAGAGGAGCGAGCGCCGAGCGCGAGCGGAGAGAGAGAGGAGAGAGAGAGAGATTAGTGGATAGATATCTCCTGCCACTTGGGCTGTGAAGAGGAAACTCAGGTCACAAGGTATGTGTGCATGAGTCTTTCTGTGCTGAGCCTGTTAATCTTAATGTCCTTGTTTCTGACTTTAATATTCTGTATTATACATTTTGATTGATAAATGGAAATGGAACATATTTATGGAAAGCAGTGTAACTTTACATTATGGAAAATCCATCATTTCAGGCATTACTAGTATGTAGCTGGATTGGACGTGCAGGTTGACAAATTTTCCACCTGAAATTTTTTTTTCTTTTTTCCTTTTCTTTAAAACCAATGAGATAGCCATTTTGTCTTTATCTATCTATCTATCATCTATCTATCTATCTATCTATCTATCTATCTATCTATCTATCTATCTATCATCTATCTATCATCTATCATCATCTATCTATCATCTATCTATCTATTGTGTGTGTTTGTGAGACAGAGAGAGAGAGAGAGAGAGAGAGGGAGAGAGAGGATACTGTATATCCCTGTGGAGGCCCAAGAGTGACTTCAGAAATCATCCACGATGACTTTTACCTCTTTTTTGCTTTGCTCTGGGATTTCACAGACTATACCTTCCAGGACTGGACGTGCAGGTTGACAAATTTTCCATCTGAAATTTTTATTTATTTTTCTTTTTTCCTTTTCTTTTTTCCACTCATATAAAGTTGATAGGTACCCCATTCTCCTCCCTTCCTCCACCCCACCCTGGATTCCCTTACTACCTCCCCCTCTTTCCTCATCCCTCCCCACCTTCCTCCCCTTCTGCCAGTGCCCCCTGCCCCCCCTTCCTCAAGCATTCTGTTGTGTGCATATCAAACTTCCCTCTGGGTCCTCCTCTCTGATGAGGAACAAGGACTCAGTAGCTTTGCCTAGAGCTCTTTTTGGTGTTCCCCTTTAGTATAGGATCACTATTGTGGTTGTGAATCACTTGCCTCTAAAGATCATAGTGCCTGTGATCCATGCTAGACTTTGGGGGTTCAATGATATGTTGGTCATTGTGCAGGTCATGCAAAGTCCTATTATGATTACTTTGGCCCTAACTTGTATGTTGTATCTTGCATATCTTTGTTTCTCTCCATCTTTAGGCTCTTACAATCTTACTGCCCCCTCTTCCGCAAATTTCCCTGAGCTTTAGGATGGGGAGAGATTAGGCTGGCCTGGTTCCAGGTGGTTGAGGTAGAGTCTCTTATTTTCTGAATTATGGTTTGTTGATTTTTTTTTTTCAATTTTGCTGCTCCTGCACCGCCCTTGGGTCCATCCTGATGGGTACTGGATGTGACCCCTTGGCCAGAGATAAAAGGCTGTTAAAATAGAGTCATTATGAGAGTAGATTCAAAGGTAGATGGAATAAGAGTAGAAGACCACTGTGAGAAGGGGGGCCAGTCTCCCATTTGCAGGATGTTTACCTTCTATTGGCAGACTCTATGCCCTCCCTTTCTGGTGAGATCATATCCCATAAAGATGCAAGTGACCAGGAAGGAAAGTCTGTGAGCTTAACCAGATGTTTCATTACTTACTTGCTGTAGCATGATCCTCTCTCCTTGTTTCTGACAGGGCCCTCCTTTCCCTTCCCTCCCTGCTAATAATCTTTGCAATTACTATAGGTATTACAGAGATTTGTCTTTGAGTGTGTCATTAATTGGGTTTGGTACTAGGATCCACCTATCAGGGAGTATATATGTTGCTTAATTTTCTGTTTCTGGGATACTTCACTCAATATAATTGTTTCTAATGCCATCCATTTCCTGGAAAATTGCATTAATTCATCATTTTTGGTGGCTGAGTAGTATTCCATTGTATAAATGTACCACATTTTCCTTATCCATTGATCTACTATTGGACATTTGGGTTGATTCCATGACTTTGCTATTGTAAACAGTGCTGCTATGAACATGGACGTGCTTGTGCTATCAAGGTGAATTTGTGCTGTATGGGGGATTATTCCCAAAAGTAAAATAGCAGGGTCATATGGCATTTCAAACTTTTTTAAGAATAGCCAGACGGCTCTCCAGAGTGGTTGTATGAGCCTGCATTCCCACCAGCAATGTAGGAGAGTTACTTTCTCTCCATCCTCTCCAGCATTTGGTGTTGTTTGTATCATGGATTTTTGCCATCCTGATTGGGGTGAGATGATATCTCAGGGAGTTTTGATTTGCATTTCCCTGATGGCTAATGATGTGGAACATTTTTTAAGATATTTGTTAGATATATCAATTTTTTCCCTGGTAAAGTTTAAGTTCCAAGGCCCATTTTTTAATTGGCACATTTGTTTCCTTGGTGTTTAGTTTTCTAAGTTCTTTGTGCACTCTGGATTATAGACCTCTATCAGATATGTGGTTAGTGAAGATTTTCTCTCATTCTGTGGGTTGCCTTTGTGCTCGAGTTACAATCTCTCTTTTTTTTTTTTTTTTTTTATTTTTTTCCGGTGCTGGGGACCGAACCCAGGGCCTCGCGCTTGCTAGGCAAGCACTCTACCACTGAGCTAAATCCCCAACCCCGAGTTACAATCTCTTTATCTGAACAGAAGCTTTTAAATTTTATAATATCCTGTCTTTTGAGTGTTGGTTGTATTGAATGTGCTTTTGGATTTCTGATTAGGAACTGTTGGCCTAGTCCAATCAGCTCAAGGGAGCTCCCTATCCTTTCAACTAAGGTATTTATAGTCTCTGGCCTTATATTGAGGTCCTTGAACCATTTGGAATTAAGTGTTGTGCATGGTGACAAGTACGGGTCCAGTTTTAATCTTCTGCATGTGGAACTCCAGTTTTGCCAACACCATTTGTTGAAGATGCTGTTCTTTTTCCATTGGATTTTTTGGGCCGCTTTGTCGAAGATTAAATAGCTGTAATTGTGTGGGCAAATATCTGGGTCTTCAACCCTTACCCATTGATCTGTGTGTCTATTTTAGAGCCAGTACCAGGCTGTTTTTATAGCTATGGATTTGTAGTATAGACTAAGGTTTGGTATGGTGATACCTCCAGCAGTATTTTTGTTACTCAGGATTGCTTTTGCTATCATGGGTCTTTTGTGCCTCCATATGAATTTTGAGATTGTTTGGTCAACTTCTTTAAAGAACTGCTTTGGTATTTTGATTGGTATAGCATTGAATCAATATATTGCCTTTGGTAGGATGGTCATTTTTATGATGTTGATTCTGCCAATCCAGGAACATGGGAGGTCTTTCCACCTTCTGGTGTCTTCTGCAATTTCTTTTTTTAGGGTTTTAAAGTTTTCATTGTGAAGGTCTCTTGCTTCCTTGGTTAGGTTTATGCCAAGATATTTCATTTTTTTAGGGGCTTGTTTCTCTCAAGGCTTTTTCACTTCTTTTATTCTGGGCATATAGGAAGGCCACTGATTTTTGTACATTTATTTTGTATCCTGCCACCCTGCTGAACTTCTGTATTAGTTCCAGGGTTTTCCTGGTGGAATTTTTGGTATTCAGGTATAAGATCATGTCATCTGCAAATAGAGATAACTTGAGTTCTTCCTTGCCGATTTGAATCCCTTTTATGCCCCTTTCTTGTCTTATGGTTTCAGCTAAGACTTCAAGTACAATATTGAATAGAAGTGGTGAGAGTGGACAGCCTTGTCTAGTTTCTGATCGAAGCGGGAATGCTTTACGTTTTTCCCCATTGAGTATAATCTTTGCTGTAAGGTTGTTGTATACAGCTTTTATTATATTATTATATTAATAAAGGTTCCTTCCATTCCAAACTTCTTTAGGGTTTTGATCATCAAGGGCTGTTGGATCTTGTCAAAAGCTTTTTCTGCATCTACTGAGAGTATCATTTGGTTTTGGGTTTTGTACTAGTTTATATGGTGAATTACATTAACTGATTTGCATATGTTGAACCAACCTTGTGTGCCTGGGATAAAGCCTACTTGATCCCCATGAATGATCTTTTTGATATGTTTTTAAATCCAATTTGCTAAGACTTTTTTGAGAATCTTTGCATTTGTGTTCATCAAAGAGACTGGCCTATAGTTTTCTGTTTTACGTGTATCTTTATTAGGCTTTGGGATTAAGACTATATTAGCTTCATAGAAAGAATTTGGTAGTGTTCCTTCCTTTGCTATTTGATGGAACAGTTTAAGGAGTGAATGTCTGGTAGAACTCTGCGCTGAATCTATATGATCCAGGACATTTTTTGATGGGAAGATTCGAGGTTACTTCTTCAATTTCATCATATATTATAGGACTATTTAAACAATTCAAAAGTTCATGATTTAATTTGGGTAAGTTGTGCTTACTTAGGAATTCATCCATCTCTTTCGTGTTGTCAAATTCACAGAGTATAAGTTTTTGAAATATGACATCATAATTCTCTGACTTTCTTGGGTATCAGTAGTGATAACTCCATGTTCATTTCTAATTTTCTTAATTTGATTCTCTCTCTCTTGCTTTTTGTTAATTTAGCTGGGGGTGTATCAATCTTATTGATTTTTTCAAAGAAGCAGATTTTTGACTGGTTGATTCTCTATATCATTTTCCTTATCTCAATTTCAGATATTTCTCTCCTTATTTTGCTGATCTCCTCTCTTCCACTGCTTTTGGGAACTGATTGCTCTAGTGTCTCTGAAGCTTTAAGCTGCATTGTTAAGTTATTTAATTGTGATCTTTCCATTGTTTTGATATAGGCATTAAGAGCTATGAAGTTTTCCTTGATGATAATTTGAAGAATTTCCTCAGGTGTGATATTTTGGGATTCTTGCTCTGGTATTCCACGAATGCACATGTTACGCTTCTTCAAGGTGTCCCATAACTCTTGAATATTTCTCTCAAGTATCTTTTTGGCTTTAACAACCTCTTCCATTGAGCTGGTTAATACTCCCACTTTGTCTTCAAGATCTGAAATTCTCTTTTCTGCTTCATTAGTTCTGCTGATAAGACTCAGTGTTGAGTTCTGGGTTGAAGATAGCTTGTCTTTTAGTTCAATTTTGAACTCTGCCTGGGACTTTTTTAACTGCTCTATGCCTATTTTTTTTCTTGAACTTTTTTTTTTCAACTCCTTCAAGTGTCTGTTTTGTTCCTATTCAAAATGGTTGATGTGGTTATTTAACTCCTCCCAGATTTCCTCTTTCATAGTATTGATCATCGTAATGATCATTCTTTGAAAGTCATTATCCTGGGCCTGGCTTTCTTGACTATTTTCTGTGAATTTGTTCTGGTTGTAATCAATCATTGTGGTGTCAATTCTTTTTGTGGAAGATTTTTCTTCTTGGGTTTTGTTTCTCATGGATCTGTGTTTTGACTTGGGCGTTGTTGTTTTGTCTCTTAAGACCTTTCAGATTCTGTGTTTTTTGAATGTTAATATTCTCTGGCAGTTTGTGTTTGCCTTGGAGTTGTGTATGTTTGTCTATTGTTATTATTTCCTGGATGGGGGTATTAGGTTGTTAGTATATCAATTAAGAGAAGTTTAGTAGACAGGAGGTGAATATTATTATGGTAGTGCACTTTTACAATTTAGTACCTTGATGATATGTGAAGGTGAGTGGTATAGTCCCTGAAGTTTTATATGGTTTGGGGGTTGCTATATGGAAAAGTTAATCTGCAGTGATTGATAATTGAAAGAAGCAGAATGGTAGAAAGGGGTTTACTTATCTTTGGCTGGATGTGAAGAATCTCTCCCATGTGATAGGATGATTTTAGAGGACTTCAGATGTATGGTGTTTGTCCCCTAGAGCTTTGCTTTGGTTTTCTTTGGACTCTGTTGGATTCTGAGACACAAGGTGACCTGGAGGATCCGGAGCGGGCAGGCAGCCAACCCTGGGCAGGCTGGATGCTGCTCAGGCTGGCCGTCAGGAGGAGCTGGGATGGGCTGGTGGGAGTTATCTGAGACACCGGGAGCAATCGGGGCAGGAGAGTGGGAGGACTGTCAAGAGTTCCACCTGATTTTTTAGGTGGGATCTGGAGTCAGAACTTAGAACCTTCTGCTTGAGAGGCAGAGTTTTAACCCCTATTCCAGCTCTCCATCCCTCCCTGTCATAGCGAGTTTGTTATACTCAGTTAATTGAAGTCAACAATGTATATATTTTTGTTGTTTAGACCATGTGAAATTACAAATCACTGTGCATCAAATTTGTTTGGGTGAGAAACCGTATCTGTACAAAATGTGTGAAAGCTTTCTTTTGGAAGACATACTTCATTTGGCATCAGTCGGTTCATGCATGTGAGAAATGCTCTGAATGTATTGACTGTCAGAAAGCTTTTTTCTCCTTCTACATCAGAAAATACATACAGCGGAGAAGTCCTATAAATGCACAACATGTGGAAAAGTTTTCCTTTTTAAGGCACACTTCATTTGACATCAGAAGTTTCATAGAGATGAGAAATGCTATGAATGTACAGAGTGTACAACAGCATTAGAATGAAGACTATATTCAATGGATATAGCATTGTGGAGAGTTGCTTCTTTTCTTTCTCATTCGGCCTTAACCATCATTAGTCTCTGAAGAAAGTGTATAGCCCATTGATAACTTTTTTCTTTTTTTCCTCTTTCATGGTATAATGTAGATAGACCAAAACTTGTGCAAGTCCCATGGAAGCATAGAGAGCTACAGTTATTTCATGTCATGTCTGGAAGATAAGTTCTGGATACAATCCTTCTCCACCTTCAGGTTATTATACAGTCATTGTCACTTTTTCTGCAATACTATCTGATTCTCTGCACTTTGGTCAGTTGTAATTCTATCAAATACCTTCCACTTCAAAGGACTATTCTAAGTGGAAAATTGGAAGACGCCCTAAACTACAGGCATAATGATAAATGTTTAGAATTCAGTTTAATGCCAAACTCTCATCTCTAAATTTTAGTCTTATTCCCCCCTAGCTATCATAGTCTTCTATCACACAAATTTTCTATCTCATTTCAAAATATGTTACATGTTGAAGAACAGGTGTTACATCCAAACAGAGAGTGTTTGATTATAGTCATACATTCATACTACAGGTGTTCACTTCTTGCAAAGATGATTGCCACACATTACAGTATTCATAGCTGATTAATACCGTTAACTGCTCATCTCTTCCAGAAACTTGCATAGTACTTTTTGAGTCTGTGAAATCTGACTTGCAATAAGGCAACATCCATGTTCTATCATCAATGCATATAGTGACTTCAACAATAGGGTCTTCCTTGAAATTATTGTGGTGACCAAAGAAAAACAGCCAAAGCCTGTATTATTTTGGGAGACCTCTGAGACCTCTGTGGCCTACAGCTCATTAGTAGGTATCACATGTTTGGTACAGGGGGATTTTGTGTCTTTGTCCTTGACTTGTAGTAATATATCAGGAGATTTTCCATTGTATCAAAGTTTATCTTCATCTCTCTAAGTAGGATGTGTCTGTTCATAGTTTTTAAAGTTATAGACATTTTGTGTACTCATACATATATGCGTATATTATGTGTGTATGTGTACATATACACACACTTATATTTAGTGTTTTTAGTTTTCCCCTTTTCCCTCATTTTTCACAATATTATAGTGTGGAGAGTTTCTCCCTGATTGTATCAGTCTGCTACTCAATTCTACTACGTATCTACTAAATCTCTTTCTGCCCCCTCATTCCCATCCTATTTATGCTTCTCCCAACATTTTTTCACTCTCAAAACTTTTTGGTAGGACAAAGAGAATCTACAATATGTAGAACACTTTGTGAAGATCTATGAATAAAAAGATCTTAACATTTGTGAGATGCTCAAAAAATACAATTTTTATTAGTGTTGGTAGCCACAGGAACCATAGTTTAGCCTTGTGATGGGAAAACACTGGAACAGCAGAGAAAGCTTAAAGCCAGGTAGGACTCACTGCCATTCTCACTGGATGGCTAAGTCAGCCTCAAACTCTGAGGAGAGTTTACTAGAGACCAGAGAGCAGAAATAGAGAGCCGCTGGCCATGACCACAATGTTTAAGGTCTCTGACTTCACTAAGCAGTTATGTAAGAGTTACTCAGAAAGTAGGACAGGGGGGTGTAGAGAAGCTTTCATCCTGGCACCACAAAGTTATACATTTGGTTTCTATTTTCTTCACTTTTGACACCCTACGGTCTGAAAGTTCCTGGTATTGGGTCTTTTGCTATCTATCAATATCATCTCTCCCTCCCCCAAGTGCTCAATAATCTCTCTCAGCTTTTCAAGAGGTTACTGGATGTTATAGGTGTTCTTATTTAAGCATATACATCTTGATTTTCTATGGTGGCATTCACATATAAGAGAAGGAGCCAGCATTTATCTTTCTGTGTCTGGAATAATATTTAACTCATGTCTTTTCCAGTTCCATTCATTTACCAGTGAACTTCATAATTTTATTGTTCTTGACAGATTAATACAATTTTATTGTGCATATGAATCACTTTTTAATCATCCATTCTTTAGTTTTAGGGTACCTAGGCTTATTCTAGATATTTTCTATTGTGAATTGAACCAAAAATCACAGATGTGCAAGTATCTCTGTAATATTAATGCTGAGGGATTTCTGTCTAGGTTCTCATGTTCCAAAGCTGAAGACTGAAACCAGAGTACATGCAGAGGATTAAGACAGAATTTATTAAGGGAGAAAATGAAAACTCATGAACGCAGAGACTGCAAGAGACAAGAGAGCCATCTGATAGTTGGAAGGGTCAGGGGTATTTGTGGAGTTAGACCTGGAAAAAGTGACTTTTCCTTATTGGTCAGTTTTAGTTTCTTTAAACCTGATCTGGGCATTTGGCCTTCCATATATCTGATTGGTCTATTCATATTGGGCCAAACTTGTGGCCCAGCCCCCCCCCAGGGACTTAATTCATTTGCATTTGAGGAACTCAGCTCCAAATCCTTCCATAAACAAAGGGTTGCCCACCCTATCTTTGAAGGGGACCAGAGCCAGTTTCTTTGGACTATAGGTGTGTTTCTGTAGGATAATCCCAGAAGTGGGGGGATGACCTTCAAGGATCTTTCCAGTCTGGCTGTTCATATACATCACAATGATGAAGAAGAAAGGTATCATAGGGAAAGTACATCATTCAGCAAAGGTTCCAACTTGTAAAAATACAAACTTTTTTGAAAAGGAAACTTAATTAGAGAAAACCACTGAAGTCTTCTATATCTTTGTAGGCAAGTCACCAAGGAAGGTTATTCCTAGGGTGCATATGCAGAAATTGATGTAATTATGTTCCTGTAGAACCAAGTGCCATCTTGGGGTGGCAGTTGACCCAGCAGCATCTGATACAATATAGTGTTTTTGCAGACAACAAACATGGAATATTGAATGACCATGAAGTCATCTACCATTGTAACAGAGAGCATCTAAAGCTACATAATGTGTGGCAACTTTTCCAAAAGTCTCTTGAGTGACTATACCAAGAAGTTATGAAGATGAAATCTATGTTACAATGGTGAACCTAACA
The DNA here is from genome assembly GCA_023101885.1 of Typhlomys cinereus. Classification (NCBI taxonomy): domain Eukaryota; kingdom Metazoa; phylum Chordata; class Mammalia; order Rodentia; family Platacanthomyidae; genus Typhlomys; species Typhlomys cinereus. Next base: position 660,232 of record JALPQD010000378.1, on the reverse strand, counting down.
TGTCAAATGTGTTGATGCTATGATATTTTTCCTAAGGTAAGCTGCCAGTGTGGAATTGAGCTGCTGTAAAAACTGACATGTGTCAGTCATTCAAGTACCAGAGCTAAAGGGACACATGAAATCCTTTGAAACCTAGATGACTCAATGAAAAGTTCCAGCTACAGGAAGGGGCAAAGGATTTATTGGTTGCTGTGCTGTTTCTTCCTTGGCATGTCCCTTTCCTTGCTCTTTGAATAGAACTGCTTACTCCCTCCTATATTATTCTGTCAGTTTTAAGCTATGACTGAGTCTAGGATGAGAAATGAACATTGCACTTTTCTAAAGTGTTGGAATTTTAGAAGTCAGGGGAGAATGTGGAAGATATATTGACTATATTTTACCACTTTAATTGCTATGGAGAAAAGTTGTGAAGATTACGTCTTTTGTATTTTGCTCTATTTTATTTTTAATTTTTTACAATTACAAGGATATTGAGTAATCATTCCAGCTTCCTTCCCTCCCCACTCCCTTGCATTCCCTCCCTTCTTTTGACCATTCCCTCTCACTCCCACTCACCCTTCCACCTGTTTGCTTTATGGACCCCTGGGTTCACTCTAGCTGTCTACTCCTCTGTGGGTTCAGGCTTCCGTGGTATATCAAGTCACTCTCTTCAGTCATTTACCATTGTAACTGATATGTGCATTTCCTCATCCAACTCTAGACTCAAATATTTTCACTGTAAGTTTCCATTCTATAGATATAATAGCAACTACCTACAGAGCATTTTGATATACTGTCTATAGGTTTATAGGCTGTATTCACTATTGATGTATTTCTTTTTTTTTAGGTTCTTGTTCTAGTTTACAGTAACAGGGATGTGTACCATTCTGACAAACGGGTATTGAATCTAATCAGAAAGCTGTTGGATGTCTCCTTGGTAGTCACGTCAGTATTACACTGGTGATCACCTGTTGCCATGATGATTCATATTGCAATTTACAGATCTCATGCCATTGATGGGGCTTGTGATTATTTCTGTCCCTCAGCAGTTTATACAGTATTCCTTGGTATTATGTAAGCTATCCAGCAAGGAGAAAGTCCTCAGACCAGTTCCAGTTGATATATTTGCCCATGTTCTGTGATCCATTTGTGTTACATCTTCAGTAATAGGGTCTTACAGTTTTTGGAGAGCAACAAAGAGCAGTGGAAAAACCTATAATGTTTGGGGGCCTTCAAGAACTTTCTGACCAACAGTTTTTATCAGGAAGTGCCACACTCCTGTTATTTCTAATATAATTTTGTCCTGGATTCTAAATGGACGAGCTCAAGGCTTTTTGCCCCCATGTTTTACTCACTCTATGGTCCTCTGTATAGGGACTGCCCATTCTTTTCCTTTCCTTAAAACACATTCTTTTTGACATATTACTTGTGTAGGATGTTCCCTTAGGGTTACTTCCCACAATCTTAGGATTTTCTGTAAGTTTCTCTGTCCCTTCTATCTCCCATGTCCCTCCTATCTCCCATCCCCTCATTCCCTGCTATGTATTTTTTCCAATTATTCCCTCAAGGTTATATCTTATGCTTTCTGACTTTTGGTGTCAAGATGACAAATATATGGATGATCAATCTGACCAGATCTGGTATCATCAAGGAAACAGGCCTAGAGCCACATGAGGTATTAATTAGATTAAACTCCCTTGGGCATCTCATTGAGAGAAAATCTGATAGGTTAATTGAGGTGAGAAAACTCATATTGAAGGAGAATATCACTATTCAAAGGGCTTATGTCCTAGACTGCAACAAAAGAAGAAAGCTAGGAGAGCATGAATAGTAGCAATTCTGTGCTATCTAACCATGTGTGTAAATTAGTTTCCTGTCATCAGGACTTTCCCAACGTAATGGACTGCATTTTCTAAGACTGTGCAAAAATGAATCTTTATCCATTATGTTGATATTCTGAGAATATATTATAATAACAGCAAGAAAAGTGTCAATGATACCTAGTTCGAAAAATAGCCAAGCAAGAGGTTGATACCTAGTTACATATTCCATTAAATTATAGACCTAATATAGTTATATATTTATACAGATAAATAAAATTTGAAAAGCTAGCAAACTAAAATGCTGAGAATCATAATTGGAAAATATGTAGAGAATAAGTGACTATGAAGTGTAAAGTCTTAAGTATGACATTGAAATATACCCATAAAGTCACAGGGATTATCATGGAAAGGAGGGAGGAGAAAGTAAGTGTGAGAATAATTAGAGATGTACCAAGAAAGAACACAGGGAATCAACACAAGATTGGTCATGAACATTTCCTTGTGAACAAGTGAGAAGGCTTATGAAACTCCACTTCCATGACTTATTAGTGACGGGTAGTGATGGCAGGGAAAAGAAACCCCCTAGTTTAAATGTTGTGGACACTTATGATACAGCAGGTGCTTAGAGACATACTTATTTCCAAATCGCACTGCCATATTGAGAAAAATCATTGAAAATGAATGAGCACTATTTTGCAAGTGGGTGATTGACCCCTCCCTCACTACACTCTCCTACCTTTATTCCATCTACCTTTAAATATATTCTTATAACAAGACTCTAATTTAACAGGTTTTTATCTCTGGCCATGGGGTGACATCCAATACCCATAAGGATGGGGCCAAGAGCATTGCAGGAGCAGGAAAACTGAAAACAAAATCAACAAACCATAATTCAGAACATCAGAGACTATATCAACCACCTGGAACTAGGCCAGCCTAATCTCTCCCCATCCTGAAGCTCAGGGAAATTTGAGGAAGAAGGGACAGTAAGACTGTAAGAGCACAAAGTTGGGAGGATTAATGATATGCAAGATACTCCACACAAGTTAGGGCCAAAGCAATCATAATAGGACTTTGCATGACCTGCGCAATGTCCAACACCTTATTGACCCCTCAAAGTCTAGCATGGACTAAAGGCACTAGGATCCTTGGAGGCTAGGGATTGACAGCTACAGTAGTGTTCCTATGCTTAAAGGGAACACAGGAAAGGGTTCTGGGAAATGCCGCTGGGTCCTTGCACCTCATCGGAGAGGAGGACCCAGAGGAGAGTTTGACATGCACATTAAAGGATGCTCTGGGGAATCGGGCAAGAGGCACTGGGGGATGGGAGGGAAGGGGGGAGCAGGAGGGTTAGAGGGGTACAGGGAGGGAGGGGACCGGTGTACCTATTAAGTTTGTATGAGCTGAAATAAAGAAAAAAAAAGAAAAAAAGAAAATGAATGAGCAACATCTATGTGGTGTATCTTAGGTTTAAATATAACAAGAGGCATTAAAATGGCATGCTGGCATGTTGAAAGACAGAAATTTCTAAATAGAATTTTATGTATAGAGAATATACCCTTAAAAATCCCACAAAATAACACACGTGCCAATTAAGGTGATTATAGCAAACAGGTAATCTCATTGAGATGTGGAACTCCTTGTGAGGATATTTAGTAATCCTCATGCCTTCATGGTGGGACTGTAAAAGATTCATCAAAGTGTAAATATGAAGCTGAGCAGTTACCTTTCTAGGAGCATATCCAAGGGTCATGGCAAAATATGTCAACACAAAAGCTGCTTCCAAGTTTTCAAATAAGTATTATTCATGAATTTTCCCAAGGTGGAAAGGTTCAGCAGATGTGTGAATAAATAAAAATGTTCAGTCTTTTGAAAGGAATGAAATTTTGACAGTTGCTGATGTAACAGTATGACAGTATAATTGGGGCCCACAGAGACCCTTGGGGGCAGGGATAAGCTGGTGCAGAGTCAACAGCACAGACTCCAGGAGTCAGGCGAGTGGCAAAGCAGGCTCTCAGGCTTGTAGGCTGTCAGGCTTGTGGCTCATATATTCTAAGTATCAGGCTGCTTATATACCCCACCTGACATCCCATAAGTCCCAGCATGAGTCTTCGCTGAGTTGTCCTATCTGGATTGGTCCTCTCAGCCAAGCGGTTTAATGGCACCAACTCTCTTTGCTCTGGAGAAGGCGTAGTCTCACAAGATTTGTAGTCTCCTGAGTTTTGTATGCTTAGCGGGAGGGAGGAGTCCAAGGAGCCTCTCTGTATGGGGGATGGAAACCTCTGTGGCACAATCATTGTCTGTTCCTCCTACATGCTACAACTTGCATATATTGTAAAGATATTAAAAACCATAGCTATGAACAAAAAAGTATGATGTCATTTGCATGATGTCCCTAGATTAGTAAAAAAAAAAGAAGATGGAAAATAGAATTGTAGATGCTGTAGGCTGAAGCAAAGAGGTAAATGGAAATAGTTTGTTGCACAACATTTGTCTCAGTTGTCCTGAATTAGTGCTGAAACAATTTCTGTGCTCAGAACACAGTGACATCGTTTTCATCAGTGAGTTTTTAAATGGCCCTTATTGGGTTAGGATTTTAGCACATGTTCTTAACAGAGCTTCTTTTTGATGTTGATAGTGAAAAATACTCATTGATATTCTCTGGGAAAAAAAGTCCCTCAAAATGCTACATACAGTTACAGCTATTCTCACATTGAATTTCCAATGTAAACCTGGAGAGGGATCATTCAGGAATCTCTTGTTTGGTCAGTGTGATCTTTTCAATTAATATCTGGAATCTTTCCTGAACTGGAAGCAGGGCAAATAATTGCCCATGATTTAATGGGTCCTGTGCACATGTTTCTCATAAGATCTCTTCTTTCCAGAACATTAATGAATGATTTGGGACCTTACAGTGACAATGGCTTCTATACACCTTAGATTGAACACAGGACCTAATCACATGTGAAGGTGAGTCAGAGTTGATGCAAATTCTGTGAGGACTGTGAAAGCTGTGAAATGATCAAAGAGAAGATGGTGAGTAGATGAACTAACAGTCATGTGTGGACCTTATGCTGTTTTTTAAGGTCCTGGAAGAGCCTTGTCTCAGTCCTTGCCTTTCTGATTTCACTGTTCCTTTGCTCTGTCCCATTTGTTTCTAAAGTCATATCTGTGCTTTGTGGTCTTGGAGAACTTTCCAATGTCACTTCTGAATGTACAGCCAGTATACACAGGTTGCAGTGCCAGTTGTGGCCTGTCAGTATTTCATCACGGAAGGGATAGTTGTTAAGAGGCATTGCATTACAACTTCATGAGAGTGCATTGAAGATCAATGGCAGTCCCAGGTGCTATGGGAGTAATTTCCTAAATGCAATACCAATGAATGTATAAGCCATGCTCTATCAAGTGCTCTGGCACATACCAGTATAGAAAAATCAGTTGATTCTTGGTGGGGCATAAAAGCTTGAGGTTTGGAGAGTGGGAGCAACAGTGGATAGAAAAGTTTTAAGATGGAAAAGGGGGGGATTAGATTTGATAGCAAGTTGTGAAAATGACATGCATTCATGTCTATAGCTTTAAAAGACTAAGTAATATTTAGAAAGGGTAGTTCAAGAAGTTCATTATGATCACTAACTCACTGAATTTGATATTGCAAAATCATTCACCTTGGGAAAATATTTGAAATATTTAATTAAATCAAATGTGAACTTTCACATTTGGAATTCCAATTTTCTATCACATATTTTGGAGTAAATCATCTACCCTCATCCCATAGTGTGCACATGCACATACACATGCACACACACACACACACACACACACACACACACACACACACACTTACAAAGAGGGAGAGAGAGCAAGAGAGAGAGAGAGAAAGAGAATATTGATGTATAGCCTGATCAGTGCCAATTATTTCAAATATATGGAGCATTAGAATAAAAATAAAACATTGTAAGTATAAATATATATATAAACACTTATTTGGAAACATAAATAATTGACATTGGGAATGTTTAGGTAACTGATACTTCAATGGCCGTATGAAAACAATTGTGATGTTATTAGCACTAAGCAAGATGTTTACAGTGATGTGGACAATTGTTAAGAACTCAATCTTCCTACTCCCTGAAAGTCTTCACATATAATTATGGGCTTTTTAGGAGCTTGCTGGGAGAAAGCAAAAAACAGTTTTGACAAGCACAGTGTAAATACATACAAATGATTTGTTTTAGTATTCAATGATGAATTTTGGTTGTAAAACAAACTTTAATCAATATGGTGTTAAAATATATTACTAGTAGTATTGTGAACTGAAGTTGCAAAACTCACAGATAATCAGTCATAAAACACACTAACCATATAATCAGACATTCTAAATAACTTACAGTCATGTCCAAAACACATGTGAAAAAGTTCTCAACATCACTTATTAGCAAAAAAAATGCATGGAAATAGAACAATGAGGAAAATCACCTCAGTGAAAAGATAATGACTAATGCCAACCATGCCAAAAGTAAGCATGATAATTGTTGATAAGGATATGGAGAAAACAGCTCCTTAATACAATTTTAGTGGAGGTATAAATCAGAAACCACAAAAATACTTTAAATGCTTCTCAAATAAAGATTATACATACAGTGTGATTCATTAATGTCACTGCTTTTTATGTATGTAATATTAAATAACCATGGGAAATACTTATGGATACATTTACATGTTCACTTTGATACTGATTGTAATCACCAAGATATCAGACTAAGCATCCATCATATGTACCTGCATATGAAGTGTTATAGAGGTACTCAAAACAAAGTCATACATTTTAGTCATCGAAAATAAATGTAGCTATTTAAAATAAGCATGAAACCAAAGTTACAGTGCATTCTTCTTTATAAACTATTTTTAACACAAGTTACTTGAGTATGGCCAATGAAGGAAGATAAAAACTGAAATGGATTATTTTTGTACTAAGAATGGAAAGTAAGATAAATATAATATTGAGAATATAGTATCTATGAATTAAAATTATTTCTAAGTATATTTAGTAATTATTATATTCTCATGGTAATTAATCTATAAATATTAGTATCATTACTTCATGCTTAAAAATCCAGAATTGTCATGCAAATTATATTTTAATTGTGTAAACATCTGTATATGAAGGAAGTGATCTCTGTGGTATAATGATATCAGTAAAAATAATCATATCAGTGGAATATATTATAAATTTGGATGCACAAACACAATAAAAAAGAACAGTATAATATCTCAACAGTTAACTGGAAAAATGAAAAAAAACAAAGGAAAATGTGAAATGTTGACTGGTGCAAATTGTTATTCTTGAAATATTTTTAGACAAATGGGAGGTTGATAAGCCTATGGAACCAAGTTCTACAGTACATTTTAATGTCCTACTGATATAATGATATATAATAATTTTCAGGCAATTGATTTAGGAAAGCTTTTTGCCCCCAGATAATTTTTTATTCCTATACTCATGAGAATAAATTTTTCTGGTCTAATCAAAATAATGTAACATTTGGGGAGAAAGATACAGCTTAGAAGTCCTGCACTGGAAGCCAAGATAGAAAATATTTCAGTAGTGATCATGGTCTTCCTCTTGGTGCTGTGGTAGACATTGACAAATGTGATCCAGACACTGAAGAACACGAGCATGGCTTCATTGAAGGTATCAGGTAGATTCTTGACTAGAAAAGCTACAGTGAAGCTCAGCAGAGCCAGGGAACCCAGGTATCCTCGGACACAGTAGAATGCAGTGACTGAGCCTTTGTTGCACACCATGAGAATATGACCAAATTCAGAATGTGCATCTACATCAATATATGGAGGAGATGTTCCCAGCCAGATTCCACATAGAACAAATTGGATCAGCGTGGATGTGGGAATGATGAAATTGGGTACCTTTGATTCCAACAACCACTATGTCCTTCCTGGAACAGTGAGCTTGAATACCAGAAGTACAGTAAAAGTTTTGGCCAAGACAGTAGAATGTGCAATAGTGAAAAGAACCCCAAATGAGGTTTGCTGTAGTATACATTTGTCTGTGTTAGGGTGGCCAATGAAGAGCAAGGAACATAGAAAACAGAAGGTGAGGGAGATGAGGAAAATATAGCTAAGAGTTCTGTTGTTTGCCTTCACAATAGGAGTGTCACAAAATTTCACAAACACTCCAAGAATTATAGCTGTTGATGAAGAGATAAAAAGGGCCATGGAGGCCACAGCCATCCCCAGGGGATCATCATAGCCTAGAAATGTCACAACTTTAGGGATACATTGGTTTCTCTGTTTGTTGGCATATAGATTATCTCCACAATTCATACACTGATCCATATCTGTTATATAATGAAAATTGCCATTATATATATATAGGAACTTTATTGAGTTGGCTTACAGATATGGCTGAGGTAGTCCAGCGAAGGCTGTCAGTAGCCGAGGTAGCCCAACAATGGCTTCCAGTAGCCGAGGTAGTTCCAACGATGGCTGCCAATAGCTAGCTGCTCAGTTTGGTAGTCAAGTAGGTGATGGCTGAAGGCTGGAGAACTCCTAGAGTCTTAGTCTAGTGGAAGGCTAGAAGATCGAAGAAACCAGGCAGCCAGAAGGAAGAGCGATTCCTAGCACAGCTGCAAGAAGGCATCTGTTCTCCTTGGTGGCTCCTTTTTATATGATGCAGTATTGGGAGAATCCTTTGAGAGCTTTGGAGTTCTAATAGGATCTGGGGCGTGTATAATCTTTTTAAGTAGTCTCAGTTGATCTTTTCCAGAGGTGGTCTCAGCCCAGCTTAGTTAATACCAGGTGTGTCAAGCTGACACCCAGGCTTAACTGTCATAAGTCCACCCCTTGTCAACTTGACACCAAATTACATTTCCTTAGGCCATTCTATGCCAGTAAAGACAAATGCTGCCCTTTCCATCTTGGAAGTGGTCTGATGTAGTCAACCTGCCACCATGTTGCTGGTTGGTCACCCTGAGGAATGGCTCCATATTGGGGACTCAGCGTTGGTCTCTGCTGCTGGCAGATTTGGCACTCAGCAGCAGCTGTAGCCAGGTTAGCCTTGATGAGTGGAAGTCCATGTTGTTGTACCCATGCATAACCTCCATCTCTGCCACCATGTCCACTTTGTTCATGGGCCCATTGGGCAATGACAGGAATGGCTGGGGAAAGAGGCTAACTATCCACAGAATGGGTCATCTTATCCATCTGATTATTGAATGTTTCTTCTGCCAATGTCATCTTTTGATGAGCATTTACGTGAGACATAAATATCTTTGTGTCCTTTGCCCATTGGGAGAGATCTATCCACATGCTTCTTCTCCAGATGTCTTTCTCGCCAATTTTCCAATTATGTTCCTTCCAAGTCCCTGACCATCCTGCCAAACCATTGACTACAGCCCATGAATCAGTATACAGTCGCACATCTGGCCATTTACCCTTCCAGTCAAAGTGTACAACCATGTGCACTGCCCAAAGTTCTGCCCACTGTGAAGATTTCCCTTCTCCAGTGTCCTTTAGTGTTGTTGCAGAAAAGGGTTGCAGCGCTGCAGCTGTCCACCTCTGGGTGGCACCTGAAGAGTGAGCAGAACCATCTGTGAACCAGGCCCTAGTCTTCTCTTCTTCAGTCAGCTGATCATAGGGCACACCCCAGGAGGCCATAGGTGCATGCTTGGGAACAGGCATTGAAACAGGCTGAGGAACCATAGGCATTTGGGCAACTTCTTCATGCAGCTTACTTGTGCTTTCAGGACCCGCTTGGACCCTGTCTCATGTGTACCATTTCCATGTGATTATAGATTGCTGCTGTGCCCATCCAACTTTATGGCTTGCTGGGTCAGATAACACCCAACTCATGATGGGTAACTCAGGTCGTATGGTAACTTGGTGATTCATTGTCAGACGTTCAGTTTCCACTAAGGCCCAATAACAAGCCAAGAGTTGTTTCTCAAAAGGAGAGTAATTGTCTGCGGATGATGGTAGGGCCTTGCTCCAAAATCCCAAGGGTCTCCTCTGTGATTTCACCTATGGGAACCTGCCAGAGACTCCAAACAGCATCTCTATCTGTGACAGATACTTCCAGTACCATTGGGTCTGCTGGAAGTTCCAACTACTAATTCTTTTTTATCAATAACATCTTCTTGTTATAGCTTTGTCCTGATTTGTTCCTTCAATCCTAAAGTAACAGAAATTATAACAAATAGGAATAATGAAAAGTGATAAGTGCCATATTAGAAACTATTATTTCTTCACACAGGCACAGCATTTCTATAAACAGTTGATAATATTATTCAATGACTATCAGAAAACACAAACTGGTTTACACTTCTCAAACTCTTGTGGTTTTATGAAGCAACTTCATAAAATATATCAACTAAAGTTGAAAATTGAATTGTAAGGATTTTTTTCTTACTTTGGTATTCTTTTTTATATTGTAACATTCCATTTTATTTCTCTACTCTTTTCTATATACACATAAAGTGTACAAGTATTTAAATTGTTTCTGTGAAACCTTTCAAACATACCTCCTATAGTGCAGAGAATATGACATGACATTTATGGGACTGTACTTAATATTGAACCTGAGTTAACATCTTGCCATGCGTCACAGAACTCTTTTTTGTCCCTTTATTTTTCAGAGTTTAAGACTTTTTTTAAACATTTTTTATTATTATTTCCGCTCATACAAACTTAATAGGTACACCGGTTCCCTCCCTCCCTCCTCCACCCCATGACCCCCCTGCTCCCCCTCCCCTCACCCTTCCCTCCCCATCCCCAGTGCCTCCCCTCCCCCAATAACCAGAGAATCCTTTAATGTGCATGTCAAACTCTCCTCTGGGTCCTCCTCTCCAATGACTTACAAGGACCCTGCAGCATTTCCCTGAACCCTTTCCTGTTTTCCCCTTAAGCATAGGAACACTACTGTGACTGTCAATCCCTTGCCTCCAAGGATCTTGGTACCTTTAGCAAATGCCAGACTTTGTGGGGTCAATAGTGTGTTGGACATTGTGCAGGGAATGCAAAGTCCAATTATGATTGCTTCGGCCCTAACTTGTGTGGAGCATCTTGCATATCATTGCTCCTCCCGTCCTTGTGCTCTTACAATCTTACCACCCCCTATTCCGCAAATTTCCCTGAGCTTCAGGATGGGGAGAGATTAGGCTGGTCTAGTTCTAGGTGCTTGATACAGAGTCACTGAAGTTCTGGATTATGGTTTGTTGATTATCTATTGCAGTTTTTCTGCTCCTGCAATGCTCTTCACTCCATCCTGATGGGTATTGTATGTCACCCCCTGGCCAGAGACAAAAAGCTGTTAAACTAGAGTCTTGTTATAACAGTGTATTCAAAGGCAGATGTAATAAAAGTACGAAACCACAGTGAGGGAGGGGTCAATCACCCATTTACAAAATGGTTACTTTTTATCTGCCAGACTATATGCCCTCCCATTCTGGTGAGATTATACCCCCTCAGGAGTAAATGATCAGGAAGGAAAGTCGGTGAACTTAACCAGATGTCTCATTACTTACTTGCAGTCCTTGATGGAGGCTTATTTTCTCTGCTGTAACATGGTCCCCTCTCTCCTTGTTTCTGGTCTGGCCCTCCAACCCCATCCTTCCTGTTCATAATCCTTGCAATTACTGTAGGTATTACAGAGATTTATCTTAGAGTGTCTCTAGGTGAGCTGGGTGGCCACTATTAGGGAGTACATATGGTGCTTAATTTTCTGGGTCTGGAATACTTCACTTAATATAATTGTTTCTAAAAACATCCATTTCCCAGCAAATTCCAGTAATTCATCATTTTTGATGGCTGAATAGTACTCCATTGTATATATGTACCACATTTTCCTAATCCACTCGTCAACTGTTGGACATTTGGGTTGATTCCATGAATTTATTATTGTAAACAGTGCTGCTATGAACATGGTTGTGCTTGTGCTATTGAGGTGAATTTTTGCTGTATGTGGGGTTATTCCCAGAAGTGGAATAGCAGGGTCATATGGCATTTCAATCTTTAATTTCTTTAAGAATCTCCAGATGGCTCGCCAGAGTGGTTGTTTGAGCCTGCATTCCCACCAGCAATGTAGGAGAGTTCCCCTCTCTCCGCACCCTCTCCAGCATTTGTTGTTGTTTGTATTGTGGATTTTTGCCATCCTGACCGGGGTGAGATGATATATCAGGAAAGTTTTGGTTTGCATTTCCCTGATGGCTAAGGAAGTGGAGCATTTTTTAAGATATTTGTTAGACATTTTAACTTCATCTCTGGTAAAATTTCTTTTAAGTTCTAGGGCCCATTTTTTAATTGGGCCATTGGTTTCCTCGGTGTTTAATTTTCTAAGTTCTTTGTGCACTCTGGACAGTAGAGCTCTATGAGATATGCGGTTAGTGAAGATTTTCTTCCATTCTGTGGGTTGCCTTTGAGCTCGTGTTACAATCTCTTTATCTGAACAGAAGCTCTTTAATTTCACAAGATCCCAACTGTTGAGAGTTGGTAGCAGTGACTGTGCCATTGGATGTCTGTTTAGGAAATCATCTCGAGGGAGTTCCCTACCCTTCACCTATGGTTTTTATAGTCTCTGGCCTTATATCAAGGTCCTTGATCCATTTGGAATTAATGCTTGTACATAGTGACAAGTACGGGTCCAGTTTTAATCTTCTGCATGTGGAGATCCAGTTTTGCCAGCACCATTTGTTGAAGATACTGTTCTTTTTCCATTGAATTTTTTGGGCCCCTTTGTCAAAGACCAAATGGCTGTAATTTTGTGGGCTTATATCTGAGTCTTCAAGCCTTATCCATTGATCTGTGTGTCTATTTTGGAGCCAGTACCAGGCTGTTTTTATAACTATGGATTTGTAGTATAGACTAAGGTTTGGTATCGTGATACCTCCAGCATTGTTTTTGATACTCAGGTTTGCCTTTGCTATCCTGGGTATTTTGTGCCTCCATATGAATTTTGAGATTGTTCGGTAATCTTCTTTAAAGAATTGCTTTGGGAATTTAATTGGTATAGCATTGAACCGGTATATTCCGTTTGGTAGGATGGTCATTTTTACGATGTTGATTCTGCCAATCCAGGAACAAGGGAGGTCTTTCCACCCTCTGGTGTTCTGCAATTTCTTTCTTTAGGGTTTTAAAGTTTTCATTGTATAGGTCTTTTACCTCCTTGGTTAGGTTTATACCAAGGTATTTCATTTTTTTAGGCGCTATAGTAAATGGGATTGTTTCTCTCAAGGCTTTTTCACTTCTTTCATTCTGGGCATATAAGAAGGCCACTGATTTTTGTACATTTATTTTGTATCCTGCCACCCTGCTGAACTTCTCAATTAGTTCCAGGAGCTTCCTGGTGGAGTTTTTGGGATCACTCAGGTATAAGATCATGTCATCTGCAAATAGGGATAGCTTGACTTCTTCCTTGCCGATTTGAATCCCTCTTATGTCCCTTTCTTGTCTTATGGCTTCAGCTAAGACTTCAAGTACAATATTGAATAGAAGTGGTGAGAGTGGACAGTCTTGTCTAGTTCCTGATCGAAGTGGGAATGCTTGCAGTTGTTCCCCATTGAGCATAATCCTTGCTGTGGGCTTGTTGTATACAGCTTTTATTATATTGATAAGGGTTCCTTCCATTCCTACTGTCTCTAGGTTTTGATCATAAAAGGCTTTGGATCTTGTTAAAAGCTTTTTCTGCATCTATCGAGAGTATCATGTGGTCTTGGACTTTGGACTGGTTTACATGATGAAGTACATTTATTGATTTGCATATGTTGAACCAACCTTGTGTGCCGGGGATGAAGCCTACTTGGTCCCCGTGAATAATCTTTTTAATATGTTTTTTTTTTCCATTGGAACTGAGTCTTTTTTTATTAAAAATTTAATTATACATTTTAAAATTTTTTACCAGTTCCCTCCCTCCCCCCCTCCTCCCCCCCCCCTTCCCCCAGCCCCTCCCCCCCAATTCCCAGAGAGTCCTTTATTGTGTACTCCTATCTCTCCACTGGGTCCTCCTCTCCGATGACATATAAGGACCCAGTGGCATTTCCATAAGCCCTTTCTCTTGTTCCCCTTAAGCATAAGATCACTACTATGGCTGTCAATCCCTTGCCTCCAGGGGTCTCGGTGCCCTTAACAGATGCTAGACTTTATGAGGGCAACAGTGCACTGGACATTGCGCAGGGCATGCAAAGTCCCATTATGATTGCTTTGGCCCCAACTATTGTTGAGAATCTTGCAAATCGTTGCTCCTCCCATCCTTTTGCTCTTACAATCTTACCGCCCCCTCTTCCGCAAATGTCCCTGAGCTCCAGGATGGGGAGAGATTAGGCTGTCCTAGTTCTATGTGATTGATATAGTCTCTGAAGTTCTGGATTGTGGTTTGTTGATTTTCTTTTGCAGTTTTGCTGCTCCTGCAATGCCCTTCACTCCATTCTGCTGGGCACTGTATGTCACCCCCTGGCCAGAGACAAAAAGCTGTTTAAACTGGAGTCTTTTGTAATAGCACATTCAAGGGTAGATGTAATAAGAGTAGGAAACCTCCCTGAGGGAGGGGTCCATCACCCATTTGCAAAATGATTACTTTTTATCTGCTAGACTATATGCCCTCCCCTTCTGGTGAGATCAGGAAAGAACGTCTGTGAACTTAACCAGGTTTCTCATTACTTACTTGCAGACCTTGATGGAGGCCTATTTTCTCTGCTGTAACATAGTCTCCTCTCTCCTTGTTTCTGTTGTGGCCCTCCTAACCCATCTCTCTTGTTCATAATCCTTGCAATTACTGTGTTACATAGGTTTACTTTTGAGTGTCTCAATGTGGGCTGGGTGAGTTTGGTACTAGGAGCCACCTATTAGGGAGTACATACGGCGCTTAATTTTCTGGGTTTGGGATACTTCACTTAATATAATACTTTCTAATGACATCCATTTCCCAGCAAATTCCAGTAATTCATCATTTTTGATGGCTGAGTAGTACTCCATTGCATAGATGTACCACAGTTTCCTTATCCACTCGTCAACTGTTGGACATTTAGGTTGATTCCATGACTTTGCTATTGTAAACAGTGCTGCTATGAACATGGTCGAGCTTGTGCTATCGAGGCAAACCTCTGCTGCATGGGGGGTTATTCCCAAAAGTGGGATAGCAGGGTCATATGGCATTTCAATCTTTAATTTCTTTAAGAATCTCCAGACGGCTCGCCAGAGTGGCTGTATGAGCCTGCATTCCCACCAGCAATGTAGGAGAGTTCCCCTCTCTCCGCACCCTCTCCAGCATTTGTTGTTGTTTGTATTGTGGATTTTTGCCATCCTGACCGGGGTGAGATGATATATCAGGAAAGTTTTGGTTTGCATTTCCCTGATGGCTAAGGAAGTGGAGCATTTTTTAAGATATTTGTTAGACATTTTAACTTCATCTCTGGTAAAATTTCTTTTAAGTTCTAGGGCCCATTTTTTAATTGGGCCATTGGTTTCCTCGGTGTTTAATTTTCTAAGTTCTTTGTGCACTCTGGACAGCAGAGTTCTATGAGATATGCGGTTAGTGAAGATTTTCTTCCATTCTGTGGGTTGCCTTTGAGCTCGTGTTACAATCTCTTTATCTGAACAGAAGCTCTTTAATTTCACAAGATCCCAACTGTTGAGAGTTGGTAGCAGTGACTGTGCCATTGGATGTCTGTTTAGGAAATCATCTCGAGGGAGTTCCCTACCCTTCACCTATGGTTTTTATAGTCTCTGGCCTTATATCAAGGTCCTTGATCCATTTGGAATTAATGCTTGTACATAGTGACAAGTACGGGTCCAGTTTTAATCTTCTGCATGTGGAGATCCAGTTTTGCCAGCACCATTTGTTGAAGATACTGTTCTTTTTCCATTGAATTTTTTGGGCCCCTTTGTCAAAGACCAAATGGCTGTAATTTTGTGGGCTTATATCTGAGTCTTCAAGCCTTATCCATTGATCTGTGTGTCTATTTTGGAGCCAGTACCAGGCTGTTTTTATAACTATGGATTTGTAGTATAGACTAAGGTTTGGTATCGTGATACCTCCAGCATTGTTTTTGATACTCAGGTTTGCCTTTGCTATCCTGGGTATTTTGTGCCTCCATATGAATTTTGAGATTGTTCGGTAATCTTCTTTAAAGAATTGCTTTGGGAATTTAATTGGTATAGCATTGAACCGGTATATTCCGTTTGGTAGGATGGTCATTTTTACGATGTTGATTCTGCCAATCCAGGAACAAGGGAGGTCTTTCCACCCTCTGGTGTCTTCTGCAATTTCTTTCTTTAGGGTTTTAAAGTTTTCATTGTATAGGTCTTTTACCTCCTTGGTTAGGTTTATACCAAGGTATTTCATTTTTTTAGGCGCTATAGTAAATGGGATTGTTTCTCTCAAGGCTTTTTCACTTCTTTCATTCTGGGCATATAAGAAGGCCACTGATTTTTGTACATTTATTTTGTATCCTGCCACCCTGCTGAACTTCTCAATTAGTTCCAGGAGCTTCCTGGTGGAGTTTTTGGGATCACTCAGGTATAAGATCATGTCATCTGCAAATAGGGATAGCTTGACTTCTTCCTTGCCGATTTGAATCCCTCTTATGTCCCTTTCTTGTCTTATGGCTTCAGCTAAGACTTCAAGTACAATATTGAATAGAAGTGGTGAGAGTGGACAGTCTTGTCTAGTTCCTGATCGAAGTGGGAATGCTTGCAGTTGTTCCCCATTGAGCATAATCCTTGCTGTGGGCTTGTTGTATACAGCTTTTATTATATTGATAAGGGTTCCTTCCATTCCTACTGTCTCTAGGTTTTGATCATAAAAGGCTTTGGATCTTGTTAAAAGCTTTTTCTGCATCTATCGAGAGTATCATGTGGTCTTGGACTTTGGACTGGTTTACATGATGAAGTACATTTATTGATTTGCATATGTTGAACCAACCTTGTGTGCCGGGGATGAAGCCTACTTGGTCCCCGTGAATAATCTTTTTAATATGTTTTTTTTTTCCATTGGAACTGAGTCTTTTTTTTATTAAAAATTTAATTATACATTTTAAAATTTTTTACCAGTTCCCTCCCTCCCCCCTCCTCCCCCTCCCCTTCCCCCAGCCCCTCCCCCCCAATTCCCAGAGAGTCCTTTATTGTGTACTCCTATCTCTCCACTGGGTCCTCCTCTCCGATGACATATAAGGACCCAGTGGCATTTCCATAAGCCCTTTCTCTTGTTCCCCTTAAGCATAAGATCACTACTATGGCTGTCAATCCCTTGCCTCCAGGGGTCTCGGTGCCCTTAACAGATGCTAGACTTTATGAGGGCAACAGTGCACTGGACATTGCGCAGGGCATGCAAAGTCCCATTATGATTGCTTTGGCCCCAACTATTGTTGAGAATCTTGCAAATCGTTGCTCCTCCCATCCTTTTGCTCTTACAATCTTACCGCCCCCTCTTCCGCAAATGTCCCTGAGCTCCAGGATGGGGAGAGATTAGGCTGTCCTAGTTCTATGTGATTGATATAGTCTCTGAAGTTCTGGATTGTGGTTTGTTGATTTTCTTTTGCAGTTTTGCTGCTCCTGCAATGCCCTTCACTCCATTCTGCTGGGCACTGTATGTCACCCCCTGGCCAGAGACAAAAAGCTGTTAAACTGGAGTCTTTTTGTAATAGCACATTCAAGGGTAGATGTAATAAGAGTAGGAAACCTCCCTGAGGGAGGGGTCCATCACCCATTTGCAAAATGATTACTTTTTATCTGCTAGACTATATGCCCTCCCCTTCTGGTGAGATCAGGAAAGAACGTCTGTGAACTTAACCAGGTTTCTCATTACTTACTTGCAGACCTTGATGGAGGCCTATTTTCTCTGCTGTAACATAGTCTCCTCTCTCCTTGTTTCTGTTGTGGCCCTCCTAACCCATCTCTCTTGTTCATAATCCTTGCAATTACTGTGTTACATAGGTTTACTTTTGAGTGTCTCAATGTGGGCTGGGTGAGTTTGGTACTAGGAGCCACCTATTAGGGAGTACATACGGCGCTTAATTTTCTGGGTTTGGGATACTTCACTTAATATAATACTTTCTAATGATATCCATTTCCCAGCAAATTCCAGTAATTCATCATTTTTGATGGCTGAGTAGTACTCCATTGCATAGATGTACCACAGTTTCCTTATCCACTCGTCAACTGTTGGACATTTAGGTTGATTCCATGACTTTGCTATTGTAAACAGTGCTGCTATGAACATGGTCGAGCTTGTGCTATCGAGGCAAACCTCTGCTGCATGGGGGGTTATTCCCAAAAGTGGGATAGCAGGGTCATATGGCATTTCAATCTTTAATTTCTTTAAGAATCTCCAGACGGCTCGCCAGAGTGGCTGTATGAGCCTGCATTCCCACCAACAATGTAGGAGAGTTCCCCTCTCTCCACATCCTCTCCAGCATTTGTCGTTGTTTGTATTGTGGATTTTGCCATCCTGACCGGGGTGAGATGATATCTCAGGGAAGTTTTGATTTGCATTTCCCTGATGGCGAAGGAAGTGGAGCATTTTTTAAGATAATTGTTAGACATTTTAATTTCATCCCTGGTAAAGTTTCTTTGAAGATCCAGGGCCCATTTTTTAATTGGGCCAGTGTTTTCCTTGGAGTTTAATTTTCTAAGTTCTTTGTGCACTCTGGACAGTAGAGCTCTGTCAGATATGTGGTTAGTGAAGATTTTCTCCCATTCTGTGGGTTGCCTTTGAGCTCGTGTGACAATCTCTTTATCTGAACAGAAGCTCTTTAATTTCACAAGATCCCAACTGTTGAGAGTTGGTAGCAGTGATTGTGCCATTGGATGTCTGTTTAGGAACTGTTGGCCTAGTCCAATCAGCTCGAGGGAGTTCCCTATCCTTTCAACTATGGTTTTTATAGTCTCTGGCCTTAAATCAAGGTCCTTGATCCATTTGGAATTAAGTCTTGTACATGGTGACAAGTACGGGTCCAGCTTTAATCTTCTGCATGTGGAGATCCAGTTTTGCCAGCACCATTTGTTGAAGATGCTGTTCTTTTTCCATTGGATTCTTTGGGCCCCTTTGTCAAAGACCAAATGGCTGTAACTTTGTGGGCTTATATCTGGGTCTTCAACCCTTATCCATTGATCTGTGTGTCTATTTTGGAGCCAGTACCAGGCTGTCTTTATAACTATGGATTTGTAGTATAGACTTAGGTTTGGTATGGTAATACCTCCAGCTGTGTTTTGTTACTCAGGATTGTTTTTGCTATCCTGGGTCTTTTGTGCCTCCATATGAACTTTGAGATTATTTGGTCAACTTCTTTGAAGAATTGCTTTGGGATTTTGATTGGTATAGCATTGAATCTGTATATTGCCTTTGGTAGGATGGTCATTTTTACAATGTTGATTCTGCCAATCCAGGAACAAGGGAGGTCTTTCCACCTTCTGGTGTCTTCTGCAATTTCTTTCTTTAGGGTTTTAAAGTTTTCATTGTAAAGGTCTTTTACCTCCTTAGTTAGGTTTATACCAAGGTATTTCATTTTTTTAGGGGTTATAGTAAATGGCATGGTTTCTCTCAAGGCTTTTTCACTTCTTTCATTCTGGGCATATAGGAAGGCCTCTGATTTTTGCACATTTATTTTGTATCCTGCCACCCTGCTGAACTTCTCAATTAGTTCCAGGAGCTTCCTGGTGGAGTTTTTGGGATCCCTCAGGTATAAGATCATGTCATCTGCAAATAGGGATAGCTTGATTTCTTCCTTGCCGATTTGAATCCCTCTTATGTCCCTTTCTTGTCTTATGGCTTCAGCTAAGACTTCAAGTACAATATTGAATAGAAGTGGTGAGAGTGGACAGCTTGATTTCTTCCTTGCCGATTTGAATCCCTCTTATGTCCCTTTCTTGTCTTATGGCTTCAGCTAAGACTTCAAGTACAGTATTGAATAGAAGTGGTGAGAGTGGACAGCCTTGTCTAGTTCCTGATCGAAGTGGGAATGCTTCCAATTGTTCCCCATTGAGCATAATCCTTGCTGTGGGCTTGTTGTATACAGCTTTTATTATATTGATAAAGGTTCCTTCCATTCCTACTGTCTCTAGCGTTTTGATCATAAAAGGCTGTTGGATCTTGTCAAAAGCTTTTTCTGCATCTATCGAGAGTATCATGTGGTCTTGGACTTTGGACTGGTTTACATGATGAATTACAATTATTGATTTGCGTATGTTGAACCAACCTTGTGTGCCAGGGATGAAGCCTACTTAGTCCCCGTGAATGATCTTTTTGATATGTTTTTGAATCCGATTTGCTAAGACTTTGTTGAGAATCTTTGTGTCTGTGTTCATCAGAGAGATAGGCCTATAGTTTTCTTTTTTAAGTCAGTCTTTATTAGGTTTTGGGATTAAAACAATATTAGCTTCATAGAAGGAATTTGGTAGTGTTCCTTCCTTTGCTATTTGATGGAACAGTTTTAGGAGTATTGGTATTATTATCTCCTTAAATGTCTGGTAGAACTCTGTGCTGAATCCATCTGGTCCAGGACATTTTTTGGTGGGAAGATTCGAGATTACTTCCTCAATTTCCTTATATGTTATAGGACTATTTAAATAATTCACAACTTCCTGATTCAATTTAGGTAAGTTGTGTGTACTTAGAAATTCATCCATCTCTTTTGTGTTGTCAAACTTCACAGAGTATAAGTTTTTGATATATGATGTTATAATTCTCTGGATTTCTTGGGTATCAGTAGTGATAACTCCATGTTCATTTCTAATTTTGTTAATTTGGGTTTTCTCTCTCCTGCTTTTGGTTTATTTAGCTAGGGGTGTATCAATCTTATTGCTTTTTTCAAAGAACCAGCTTTTTGACTGGTTGATTTTTTCTATCGTTTTCTTAATCTTGATTTCAGATATTTCTCCCCTTATTTTGCTAATCTCCTCTCTTCTACTACTTTTGGGATCAGATTGCTCTAGTTTCTCTAAAGCTTTAAGCTGCATTGTTAAGTTGTTTATTTCTGATGTTTCCATTTTTTTGATGTAGGCATTAAGAGCTATGAACTTACCTCTTAGAACAGCTTTCATTGTGTCCCAGAGATTTTGGTAAGTTGTATTTTCATTATCATTCACTTTCAGGAAATCTTGAATTTCCTTTTTAATTTCTTCCTGAATCCAGTTCTCATTCAGCATCATATTGTTAAGTTTCCAGTAGTTAGTGTATTTTCTCTTCTTTGATGTGTTGTGGATGTCCAGCTTTAGGCCGTGGTGGTCTGATAGGGCACAGGTTAGAATTTCAACTTTCTTGTATATGTGTAGATTCGTTTTGTGGCCCAATATGTGATCTATTTTGGAGAAAGTTCCGTGTGCTGCTGAGAAAAATGTGTATTCTTTGGTGCGTGGGTGAAAAGTTCGATAGAGATCTGTAAGGTCCATTTCTTTCAGGGTTTGATTAAGTTCCAAAGTGTCTCTGTTAAGCTTTTGACCTGTTGATCTATCCCATGTTGAGAGGGCGGTGTTGTAGTCCCCAAGAATTATCGTTTGGGGGTTGATTTCTTGCTTTAGATGCTGTAGAGTTTTCTTAATGAATGTGGAGGGGCCCGTATTGGGTGCATATATGTTCAGTATTGTGAAGTCTTCCTGGTGAATTGTACCTGTGACTAAAATGTAGTATCCATCCGTGTCTCTTATAATTTTCTTTGGTTTGAAGTCCACTTTGTCTGATATCATAAGGGCTACCCCTGCCTATTTTCTGCTTCCATTAGCTTGTAGAATTGTTGACCAGCCTTTTATTTTTAGAGCGTGCCTATCTTTTGTGGTGAGATGGGTTTCCTGCAGGCAGCAGATTGATGGATTGTGATTTTTAATCCAAGTTTGTAATCTGTGTCTCTTGATCGGTGAGTTAATTCCATTAACATTTAGTGTTATAATGGAGAAACTATTTTTAATTCCAGACATTTATTATGTTTAGTAGTTTTTATAAGTATATTGCTTCGCTTTTAATGGTGTTATACTTGCTTCTGCTCTCCTGGATATGCCTGTTTTTTTCCTCAATCTTGGGTGTCATTTCTAGCATTTATTGAAGGCCTGATTTGGTGGACATGTATCCCTTCAAGTTGTTTTTGTGCTGGAAGATTTTTCTTTCTCCCTAGATCATTATGGATAGTTTTTCAGGGTAAATCAGCCTGGGTTGACATTTTTGCTCATTCAATACTTGAAGTATGTCTCTCCAAGCTCTTCTTGCTTTTACTGTTTCGACTGAGAAGTCATTTGTTATTTTAATAGGTTTACCTTTAAAAGTGACTTGTTTTTTCTCCCTTGAAACTCTCAGCACCAGTTCTTTATCTTGAATGTGGAGTGTTTTAACTATTATTTGCCTTGGCGTGCTTCTGTTTTGGTCGTATCTGTTTGGGGTGCAGAATGCCTCTTGTATATGGATGGGCCTCTCTTTTTTTAGATGAGGAAAGTTTTCCTTGATGATCATTTGAAAAATTTCCTCAGGGGTGGTATTTTGAGATTCTTGCTCTGGTATTCCATGAATACGCATGTTAGGCTTCTTCTGAGTGTCCCGTACTTCTTGGATATTTCTCTCAAGTATCTTTTTGGCTTTAACAACCTCTTCCATTGAGCTGGTTAGTATTCCCACTTTATCTTCAAGGTCTGAAATTCTGTTTTCTGCTTCGTTAGTTCTGTTGACAAGACTCTCTGTGGAGTTCTGGGTTGAAGATAACTTGTCTTTTAGCTCAGTTTTAAACTCTGCTTGAGTCTGTTGTAACTGCTCTATGCCAGTTTTTGTTTCTTGCACTGTTTTTCTCAACTCCTCCAAGTGTCTGTTGTATTCCTTTTCAAAGCGATTGATTCGATTATGTAATTCCTCCCTGATTTCCTCTTTCATAGTATTGAACATGGTAATGATCATATTTTGAAAGTCGTTATCCTGGGTCAAGCTTTCTTTGCCATTTTCCGTGGGTTTGTTCTTGTTGGAGTCTAACATTATGGGATTAATTCCTTCAGTGGGAAATTTGTTTACTTCAGTGTTGCTTCTCATGGATTTGCACTTTGACTTTGGCATTGTCGTTTTAACTCTTAAGATCTTTCAATTTCACTTGCAGAAGACACCAGAAGGTGGAAAGACCTCCCTTGTTCCTGGATTGGCAGAATCAACATTGTAAAAATGACCATCCTACCAAAGGCAATATACAGATTCAATGCTATACCAATCAAAATCCCAAAGCAATTCTTCAAAGAAGTTGACCAAATAATCTCAAAGTTCATATGGAGACACAAAAGACCCAGGATAGCAAAAACAATCCTGAGTAACAAAAACACAGCTGGAGGTATTACCATACGAAACCTAAGTCTATACTACAAATCCACAGTTATAAAGACAGCCTGGTACTGGCTCCAAAATAGACACACAGATCAATGGATAAGGATTGAAGACCCAGATATAAGCCCACAAAGTTACAGCCATTTGGTCTTTGACAAAGGGGCCCAAAGAATCCAATGGAAAAAGAACAGCATCTTCAACAAATGGTGCTGGCAAAACTGGATCTCCACATGCAGAAGATTAAAGCTGGACCCGTACTTATCACCATGTACAAGACTTAATTCCAAATGGATCAAGGACCTTGATATCAGGCCAGAGACTTTAAAAACCATAGTTGAAAGGATAGGGAACTCCCTCGAGCTGATTGGGCTAGGCCAACACTTCCTAAACAGACATCCAATGGCACAATCACTGCTACCAACTCTCAACAGTTGGGATCTTGTGAAATTAAAGAGCTTCTGTTCAGATAAAGAGATTGTCACACGAGCTCAAAGGCAACCCACAGAATGGGAGAAAATCTTCACTAACCACATATCTGATAGAGCTCTACTGTCCAGATTGCACAAAGAACTTAGAAAATTAAACTCCAAGGAAAACACTGGCCCAATTAAAAAATGGGCCCTGGAACTTCAAAGAAACTTTACCAGGGATGAAATTAAAATGTCTAACAATTATCTTAAAAAATGCTCCACTTCCTTCGCCATCAGGGAAATGCAAATCAAAACTTCCCTGAGATATCATCTCACCCCGGTCAGGATGGCAAAAATCCACAATACAAACAACGACAAATGCTGGAGAGGATGTAGAGAGAGGGGAACTCTCCTACATTGTTGGTGGGAATGCAGGCTCATACAGCCACTCTGGCGAGCCGTCTGGAGATTCTTAAAGAAATTAAAGATTGAAATGCCATATGACCCTGCTATCCCACTTTTGGGAATAACCCCCCATGCAGCAGAGGTTTGCCTCGATAGCACAAGCTCGACCATGTTCATAGCAGCACTGTTTACAATAGCAAAGTCATGGAATCAACCTAAATGTCCAACAGTTGACGAGTGGATAAGGAAACTGTGGTACATCTATACAATGGAGTACTACTCAGCCATCAAAAATGATGAATTACTGGAATTTCTGGGAAATGGATGTCATTAGAAAGAATTATATTAAGTGAAGTATCCCAAAACCCAGAAATTAAGCGCCGTATGTACTCCCTAATAGGTGGCTCCTAGTACCAAACTCACCCAGCCCACATTGAGACACTCAAAAGTAAACCTATGTAACACAGTAATTGCAAGGATTATGAACAAGAGAGATGGGTTAGGAGGGCCACAACAGAACAAGGAGAGAGGAGACCATGTTACAGCAGAGAAAATAGGCCTCCATCAAGGTCTGCAAGTAAGTAATGAGAAACCTGGTTAAGTTCACAGACGTTCTTTCCTGATCTCACCAGAAGGGGAGGGCATATAGTCTAGCAGATAAAAAGTAATCATTTTGCAAATGGGTGATGGACCCCTCCCTCAGGGAGGTTCCTACTCTTATTGCATCTACCCTTGAATGTGCTATTACAACAAGACTCCAGTTTAACAGCTTTTGTCTCTGGCCAGGCGGTAACATTACAGTGCCCAGCGGAATGGAGTGAAGGGAATTGCAGGAGCAGCAAAACTGCAAAAGAAATCAACAAACCACAATCCAGAACTTCAGAGACTATATAAATCACATAGAACTAGGACAGCCTAATCTCTCCCCATCCTGGAGCTCAGGGACATTTGCGGAAGAGGGGGCGGTAAGATTGTAAGAGCAAAAGGATGGGAGGAGCAACGATTTGCAAGATTCTCAACAATAGTTGGGGCCAAAGCAATCGTAATGGGACTTTGCATGCCCTGCGCAATGTCCAGCGCACTGTTGCCCTCATAAAGTCTAGCATCTGTTAAGGGCACCAAGACCCCTGGAGGCAAGGGATTGACAACCATAGTAGTGATCGTATGCTTAAGGGGAACAAGAGAAAGGGCTTATGGAAATGCCCACTGGGTCCTTATATGTCATCGGAGAGGAGGACCCAATGGAGAGTTAGGCGTATACAATAAAGGACTCTCTGGGAATTGGGGGGAGGCACTGGGAGAAGGGGAGGGGGAGGAGGGGGGAGGGAGGGAACGGGTAAAAAATTTTAAAATATACAATTAAATTTTTAATAAAAAAAAATGCCAAAAAAAAAAAAAAAGATCTTTCAATTTCACTAAACTGAATTATTTGGCCTGTGGTTCTGGGGGTGGGCAGGGACAGAGCTTACCTAGGTCGCGGATGAGGCCCGCCTGGACGCACACGCGTCCAGGCTGGAGGAGCAGGGTGGGGAATGGAGGATGAGGGCGTCGGAGTGGATCTATTTAACCCAAGGGGAGCTGGGGCAGGGCCCCGGTGCAGGGGGAGGTCCTCCTTGTCCCTTGGCCCTGTGCGAGCTCCTGGCTGGATGGTGGGGTAGGAGTTGGGTCCCTTGGGCTGACCTGGGGTTCTGGTGGGTGGGCGTGGGCGGAGCTTACCTAGGTCACAGGATGAGGCCTGGTACCGTGCGTGTGCCCGGGCCAGAGGAGCGAGGTGTGGAAGGGAGGATGGGGGCGTCGGCGTGGATCTATTTAACCCGAGGGGAGCTGGGGCGGGCCGGGGCGCAGGGGGAGGTCCTCCTCATCCCTTGGCCCTGCTCCCGGCTCCCAGCTGGATGGTGGGGTAGGAGCTGGGTCCCTTGGGCTGACCTGGGGTTCTGGTGGGCGGGCGGGGGCTGGAGCTTACCTAGGTCGCAGGATGAGGCCCGGCTGAACCGGGCACACGACCCGGCCGGAGGAGCAGGGTGCAGAAGGGCAATATAATTGTTTCTAATGACATCCATTTCCCAGCAAATTCCAGTAATTCATCATTTTTGATGGCTGAGTAGTACTCCATTGTATGGATGTACCACAGTTTCTATATCCACTCATCAACTGTTGGACATATAGGTTGATTTCAAGACTTTGCTATTGTAAACAGTGCTGCTATGAACATGGTCATGCTTGTGCTATCGAGGAGAACCTCTGCTGCATGGGGGGTTATTCACAAAAGTTGGATAGCAGGGTCATATGGCATTTCAACTTAATTTCTTTAAGAATCTCCAACGGCTCCCAGATGGCTGTATGAGCCTGCATTCCCACCAGCAATGTAGGAAGTTCTCCTCTCTCCACATCCTCTCCAGCACTTTTTGTTGTTTGTATTGTGGATTTTGCCATCCTGACTGGGGTGAGATGATACTCAGGGAGGTTTTGATTTGCATTTCCCGATGGCTAAGAAGTGGAGCATTTTTAAGATATTTGTTAGACATTTTAATTTCATCTCTGGTAAAATTTTCTTTTAGTTCCAGGGCCCATTTTTTAATTGGGCCATTGGTTTCCTCGGTGTTTAATTTTCCAATTCTTTGTGCACTCTGGACAGTAGAGCTCTATCAGATATGTGGTTAGTGAAGATTTCTTCCATTCTGTGGGTTGCTTGAGCTCGTGTGACAATCTCTTTATCTGAACAGAAGCTCTTTATTTCACAAGATCCCAACTGTTGAGAGTTGGTAGCAGTGATGCATTGTATGTCTGTTAGGAAATGTTGGCCTAGCCCAATCAGCTCAAGGGAGATCCCTATGCTTTCACCTATGGTTTTTATAGTCTCTGCCTGATATCAAGGTCCTTGATCCTTTGGAATTAAGTCTTGTACATGGTGACAAGTACGGGTCCAGCTTTAATCTTCGCATGTGGAGATCCAGTTTTGCCAGCACCATTGTTGAAGATGCTGTTCTTTCCATTGGATTCTTTGGGCCCCTTTGTCAAAGACCATATGCTGTGTTTTTTTGTGGGCTTATATCTGGTTCTTCAACCCTTATCCATTGATCTGTGTGTGTATTTGGAGCCAGTACCAGGCTGTTTTTATAACTATGGATTTGTAGTATAGACTAGGTTTGGTATGGTAATACCTCCAGCTGTTTTGTTACTCAGGATTGTCTTGCATCCTGGGTCTTTTGTGTCCCATATGAATTTTGAGATAATTTGGTCAACTTCTTTGAAGAATTGCTTTGGGATTTTATTGGTATACATTGAATTGTATATTGCCTTTGGTAGGATGGTCATTTTTACGATGTTGATTCTGCCAATCCAGGAACAGGGGAGTCTTTCCACCTTCTGATGTCTTCTGCAATTTTTTTTT